>QJPP01003725.1:0-210026 GCA_003996215.1 Jaltomata sinuosa
CAAGGGAAAGCAGGGAAAAAAGGGGTCGTGCGGTGGACTGTACCGCACAAGTATTTTGTGTGTGTCGCACAGCCTACCGCATGCCAAATCAGAATGCCTGAAGGAAATTTGAAAAATTGGAGGTGACTTGCGCTGGGCCGTGCATACCGCACGAGCCCAAGTGCACGTCACACCTCCATTGCATGGTGAAATAGATGCCTGGGCAAACCCAAGGGAGAAAAAGGGGCATGTGTGATACGCCATGCAGTCCGCACATTGTCTGGTGAAAATCACATGTCTTGGTGCACAAGCCGTAAGTTTGAATTTTAATTGACCTAACCCGTTGACCGACCTGACCCGAAGATGACCCGTCCAACTTTTCTTCTTCTTTTCTTTTAAAATTGCCTCTCTTCTCCTTTTCACCATCTTTTCTCTCCAACTCCCAAAATTCTCTCCCAAATGTTTTCCAAACCCCTCAAACCTCCCCAAAAATTTTCTTCTTCTCTCACCCAACCATCTCCACCACTCCACTACCATCGCCGTTGTCACTCTCTGGGAAGGTCCCGTGGGTCACCATTGTTGAAGAATAAAAGGCATCAATTGTCACTCCTCTCTTCATAATCAACACTTGTGGTAAGTTCCCCCGATGTTAAATATTTGTTTTTATGAAGGTTGGGAACTCATATTATGAAGCATACTTAGTAGAATTGCCATGTTGATTTTGGGTAAGATCCGAAAATTTTGGGTCCCCAATTTTGAGTTGTATTGATGATATTGCTATATGTCAACTTGGTAGAACTTTAATTTTGTTAATTTATATTGATTGGTAGTGGTTTTTAGCCTTGAATTATGTGTTGGGGTAAAGTCTGAGTAACCCACTCGTGACTAACGAATGATTTGGCCCGAGGATAGATCGGGTGACATCATTCTTAAGGGGAAGTAATCATTTGTCATGAGGTTTGGTTGAACATCAATTAGTAAGGCTGAAAGTTGTTGATTGTATGCCCATGATCTTTAATGAAACTCTATTTGGGGGTGTGTGATCTTTTGATGGAGAGGGATTAATTGTTGCTAAATTTTTTTGTTGGTACCCATTGTTTCAAGTAGGGCTTGATGTTCCCGATGGTAGATGGGGTAACGTCCATCTTAAGGGAAATTGGTAAGTTCCTTTCTTGCTTGTTTGTGTCAATGAAAATTCGGAGAAGTCTGATTACCCGAAAGTTGTGGTCATGATATCCCGTGTGCCCTTGTTATTATTGATTGGGTAGTTGCATGGTGCCGAGAGCCGAAGCACATCTTTCTCTATGGATCATATGCGTAACCCACAAGAACATAAGGAACCAAAAATTCCAATTGTGCTTTGGTGCGCTTCACATATGATGTATAGATCTTATTGTGCGAGTTGCACGAGGCATCACACCAAGTTGAAAAGAAAAAGCAGGTCACTGATCTGGGGGGCGATGCCTGGTGTGACACACACTATTGATGGTGCGAATCGCACCAGCTTCGCACCTCAACGAAAAATACCTGAAGGTTTCTGTTTGCTTGTGCGATGGCACATGCGACACACACTCCTTCTGGTGCATTTCGCATGCGGTCCACACTAGCCAACAATTACCTACTTTGTTTTTCCAATCCGTTTTATTCCATCCTATGTAGTGGCTTACTTCTTTTTAGGTTTGTTTTTATTTTTTTCGCTTACACTCTCTGTATGCAGAACATGTCTTTTAACAGGGGTAACCCCGCTAGGAGTTCACACAGGCCAACAACTCCATCCTCCTTCAAGCCCATTTCAAAGGGGAAAAAGAAAGTCTCATCCTCTCGTGACAAAGTCTCAGACGAGGAGAGGATTCGATTCTAAATGGAGGGCATTGATGTGCCACCATTCTACGACACATTTGACTCCTTTAACTAAGAATAATCGTGAGTTTTCAAGCAACCGTTGTTGTTTTTGATGTTTTTATGTTGGAATTGCAGGAAATAGGGACAAACGTAGAAAAGAAAGGAAATACGATCAAAAGAGCGCCACTGGTTAACAGTGACGGCCACCATGATGGGCCGTCACACATGTGACGGTCCGTCAAGTAGACCGTCAAGTTGAGGCAGCACACTGCCTAGTGGCGACGGCCACTGTGACGGTCCGTCACACATGTGACGGTCCGTCAAGTTGAGGCAGCACACTGCCTAGTGGCGATGGCCACTGTGACGGTCCATCAAGCATGTGACGGTCCGTCACCCAGACCGTCAAGTTGAGGCAGTACGCGCGACTCGGATTCCGAATGTTTTTGGGTTTATTTCCTGGACTCCTATAAATACCCTAAGTTAGGTTTATTTTATGCATTTATTAGAAGTTCATTACCCAATAGTTCTAGGATTATTTTGAGCGAGAATTTGAGAGGAAAACACTACTCAATCACGTTTTCTTCTTGATCATCTTGTTCTTGATCGTTCTTGGGATTTTTAGACTCTTGTTCTTGAAAAGCTTGAAGCTTGTGTTCATCTAATTTGTAAGAACTCTTTCTTATTATTATGAATACTATTTCTTCATTCTTTCGTTTTGCAAACATGAGTAACTAACTTCCCACAACTAGGGTTATGGGAGCCATGACAAAAGTAGCAATATAGATTCCGGGTAGCGTAGGGTTCAATCTTTATGTTGTCACGTGGTTAATCATTCAATTACTAACGTCTTCTAGTGGTTGCAAACATTAGAACATGCCTAGGTTTAATTTGCTTGAGTAAAGAGATTAAAACCGGAAAATTTGATTAACTACAAGGATTCGAGACTACCAACTCTCGTCTCATGATTAATGCTGTAACTAGATTAATCTACTTGATGTTTAGGATTGAAATAAGAAAGTTCACCTTTTCAAGTTCGAGAGAGTTGAAAAGGAAATTTGTCTAATTGGTTGAGAAACGTTTAGACGATATCATGAATTCAATCACATCGTGATATGCATATAGAGCAAACCCGGTTAAGCCTTGAGTCGAAGTTGTTACGACGCCATGGTGAACACTTCCCTAGTTCACTCTCATATTGATTATTAATCGCACATTGTTATTAGCTTTGGTTAAATATTGTTCACACAACACCCCCCCAATTTACCGGAAACTATCGACTACTAGTCATTTAATTCACTATCGATTTAATTTGCACCTTATTCCCTGTGGGATCGACCCCAACCTTAGTTGGGTTCTATATTTGACAGCGACCACTTACGCTTCATATTTGGAGTCGTAATTTGGGCGTATCAAATTTTGGCGCCGTTGCCGGGGAATACGGTTGTTTATTAAGTCCGGCGTGTTTATTTGACTCTTAGTCATATTTCCTGATTTTACTTTTATTTGTTGTTTTTGTTTATTACAGGGTGCTGAGTTGTGCATGCCAAGTACCCGACGCTCGGGTGAACCAATATTACCCTACGACCCCGAGCTCGCAAGAACGCTAAGGCAAACCATGGCCGCACAACAAACGGAGGCAGCAAGGCTCGCTGCAGAACAACAGGGTCAACAAGATCAGCATCACTTGAATGCCGAAGATATAGAGGATGATATTGCATTAGATGGAGTCAGTGCTACAGGCACCATTATTCTTCCTCCACTAGTGCCCGGGGCTAAGTTCAACATAACTAGCACAATGCTCCAGCTGTTGAACTTAAAGGGATTATTCCGAGGTATGGCTGGTGATGATCCAAACCGACACCTGATGAACTTTGTGGGTATCTGCAAGTCGTTCGAATTGCCTGGTGTAAGTCAGACCGCTATTAGACTCAGGTTGTTTCCATTGTCTCTATCTGATGAGGCAGCATTATGGTTAACAAAGCTAACCCCCGACTCTATCGCAACTTGGGGAGAGTTGAAAGGAGCTTTCCTAGAAAGGTTCTTTCCTCCCTCTAGGATGATACAGTTGAGGGATGAAATTAGCAATTTCAGACAACAACCTCATGAGGCGTTACATGAGACATGGTTGCGGTTTAAGAAGAAGCTGACACAATGCCCTAACCATCAGTTGACCGATAATTTCCTAATGCAGACATTCTACAGGGCACTAAATTCGGCTACCAAGCCGACACTAGATAATGCAGCAGGTGGAGCGTTTATGGGTCTCACTTTCATCGATGCCACAGCTATTTTGGACTGGCTTACTAAAACCAACAGGGCCTGGCATACACGGGACACCGAGATGGCTGCTAGCACTCATGCAGTCGGTATGTCTGCAGAACAACGCAGGAGAGAGGAAGAGCGGGACCAAGATATGGCCCATCTGAAAACACAAATGGACCTACTGACAAAACATTTGCTGTCAGCAGATATGGAGAAAGTAAAAGTTGTGGGTTCCCAAAGTAGAGCATTAGATTCGAGTCTGATGAGGAGGCGAATTATGTGGGGGGTTTCCAGGCCAATGGCCAGGGAAACCAAGGTCGGAACTATCAGAGGGACAACTACTATGAAAAAGCTGGCTACAGAGATCGTGATCAGGGGAACTGGAAGAATAACACTGATAGAGGTGGGTTGTACGTACCAACTGGTAACAGGGAAAGAACTAGCAATGAGACAGGGACGTCCAAGTTAGAGAATATGATGGCAAAGTTGTTGTTGAAGGTGGAATCTACTGACTCCGGAGTCAAGGAATTGCAATCTGAATTATCATCATTAAGTTAGTTGGTGAATTCTCATTCCACCTCAATCAAGCAGTTAGAGAAACAAATGAGTCAAGTCTCGTCGTCTCTAAACCAAAGGAAAGCTGGAACATTGCCGAGTGACACCATTCAAAACCCGAGAAGCGACGGAAATTGTATGGCAATCACCACCAGAAGCGGTAAGACATTATCTGAATCACATCCGGTAGTTCAGACCCAGAGAGGTAGCATTGCTGAGAAAGACGAGTTAGTAGATGCTGAAAATATGGTCGATGAGGGTGTGAAAGTGTCTGTTGAAAAACACAGCACGGAAGAAGATGCTACTCAAGTGCTCACGGATAAAAGCAAGGAAGTTGAAAAGGAGATGAAGTTTGTATTTGATGCTGAGTGTTTGAAGGCGTTTGAATGCCTGAAAGAAAAGTTAGTGGATGCTCCTATTATAATTGCCCCGGATTGGTCTAAACCGTTCGAAGTAATGTGCGATGCGAGTGGTGTGGCGCTTGGAGCTGTTCTGTGACAGAAGCGAGACAAACTTTTTCACCCCATTTATTATGCTAGTAAAGAATTGAATGGGGCGCAAAAGAACTACACAGTGATAGAACAAGAGCTGCTGGCTGTTGTATACGCCTTTGAGAAATTCAGAGCATACTTACTTGGTACAAAAGTGGTGGTGCACACAGATCATGCAGCCTTGAGGTATCTGATGACCAAAAAGGATGCAAGACCTCGACTAATCCGATGGGTGCTATTGTTGCAGGAATTTGACTTTGAAGTCAAAGATCGGAAAGGGTGTGAGAACCAGGTAGCGGATCATCTGTCCAGGCTTAAGAGGGAAAAGAACGTAATAGAGGAACCGGAGATTGATGATGCATTCCCGGATAAGCAGGTGATGGTTGCGTCATGTGATATGGTGCCTTGGTACGCTGACTTCGCAAATTATGCGGTGAGTGACATGATCCCGAAAGATTTGAACTTCCACCAGAAAAAGAAGTTTCTCCATGATGCAAGTAAGTTTTTCTGGGATGAGCCGTATTTATTCCGGTTGTGTGCTGACAACATAGTGAGGAGATGTGTACCGGAAGCTGAAATGACAAGCATCTTGCAAGCTTGCCATTCGTCCCCAGTTGGAGGACATCATGCGGGTAATCGAACCGCCCGAAAAATCTTACAGTGTGGTTATTATTGGCCGACAATCTAGAAAGATTCATATGAATTTGCCAAGTTCTGTGATCAATGCCAATGAAGAGGAGAAATCTCTCGCCGACAAGAGCTACCCATGTCCACTATTTTGGAGGTTGAATTGTTTGACGTATGGGGAATAGATTTCATGGGCCCTTTTGAAAGTTCTTACGGGAACCGCTACATCTTGGTAGCGGTGGATTATGTGTCAAAGTGGGTAGAGGCAGTTTCTTTGGCCGATAACGAAGGGAGAAGTGTGGTGGCGTTCTTAAAAAGAAACATCTTTGCTCGGTTTGTCACCCCTCGCACAATCATCAGTGATGGAGGTTCACATTTTTGTAATAAGGTGTTCCGGGCTGCTCTAGCAAAATATGGAGTGAAGCAACACAAGGTAGCCACACCTTATCACCCCCAAACCAGTGGGCAAGTCGAGGTGTCAAACCGGGAGATTAAAGAGATCTTGGCTAAGTCTGTGAAGGTGAACCAGCGAGATTGGGCGAGGAAGCTGGATGACGCACTCTGGGCGTACCGAACAGCGTTTAAGACGCCAATAGGTATGTCTCCTTACCAATTTGTTTTTGGTAAAGTGTGTCACTTGCCCGTGGAACTTGAGCACAAGGCCCTTTGGGCGCTCAAAAAGTTAAATCTCAGTTGGAAAGAGGCATCAGAACTAAGGTTGGAACAATTGAATGAGATGGACGAGTTCCGATTGCGAGCATATGAGAGGTCCGCTCTCTACAAGGAACGAATGAAGCTGTACCATGACAAGAAGATTGAGAAAAGGGAGTTCAAAGTAGGGGACTTGGTATTGTTGTTCAACTCCAGGTTCAAATTATTTCCCGGGAAACTCAAATCCAAATGGTCCGGACCATTAAAAGTACACCAAGTGTTCCCATCCGGTGGGGTCGAGCTCGAAAATAAAGATGGTGAGTTGTTCAAAGCCAATGGGCAGAGGATAAAGCAATATCTGGGCCTCCCGGAGGAGGTACATGATCTGTCTTTTGTGTATCTTGATGAAGTCTGAGTAATCAAGACACCCGCGTTGTGCCGCGACGTTAAATCAGGCGCTGTATGGGAGGCAACCCATAGATTGTTGTTGTATTATAGTTTTAGAAAATTTGATTTGTTAGAAATGGTTAATTTGTGCGTTGAGTGTGCAGGTACAAAAATGTGGAAGTAACAACACCATTCTGTCTAGGAGTGACGGTTCTAGTTGACGGACCGTCACGCCTGCGACGGCCCGTCACACGGACCGTCACATGTTGACAGAATAGTCATACCCACTGCCTACTTATGACGCACCACGTGATGGAACATCAAGTAGTTGACGGACCATCACGCCAGGCAGCCGCATCAGGTAAGTTTTAATGTAGGGCGACCCGACCCAAAACCAAACCGACCCGTCCGAAATATATTAAAACATCTTCTTCATCATCCAACTCACATTCTACTCTAAAGCTCCAAACCTCCATTAAAATTTAAATCCTTTTTTCCCCAAGCAAGTCCCACATCCCCATTGTCCTTTCTCCACCTTGTTCAAAACGCAAGAAACCACAAGTTCCCGCTAGTTCTCCATCGGTTCATATAACTCAAAAAGGTAATAGCGATTTCTTCTTACTAACAAAATCAAGGTATGTTGCTAAACTCTTCATAGTTGGATTTAGTGAGTAACACGGGGCGAATTATTGGAGGTGTAGTCGGGCGAATTGTTGGGTTTATGTATTTGTGAAATTATGTAAATGTTGTTGGGTATGAGTGGTATTGTTGTTTGAAATCGTAAGTTCGACATGGGTGAAGTCTTGAGTAACCCATGAACTTAATTACTTGATGGGTGGTGACCTTATGAAATCAAATCCCACAAAAAAATAGCAATACCTCTAATTGAGCACAAGGTGTTCGATGAAATGCCTCAAAGAAGGAGAAAACTCGCTGTCTAGCAATGACGGTCGGCGTGACGGCCCGTCACACCTGTGACGGTCCGTCAGCCAAGCCGTCAACAATAGACAGTTCACTGTCTTAGAGTGATGGTCGGTGTGACGGTCCGTCACACCTGTGATGGTCCGTCACCCAACCCGTCACTCCGAGACAGTAGGTATCGTTGAGTGTGTTCTTTTTCTCACATGTTTGAACTTGTTCACGTGCAGGTACATGGCACCCAAACAACAACCGCTTCGCGGTCAAACACAAAAGAAGAAAGAAAGGATCGCTACAACTCGGACCCTAATTGATGAATCGAGTAGCGACGAAGAAGCAGTTGGAGCCCAGACTTACCAGACTAGGCTGGCTACACGAAGAACCACCCAAGTCTCCCAGTCTGAAGAGAAGAGTGGGTCATCTAGCAGTAAGTCGGGGAGCGGTAGTGGATCGGATGAAAGTGGTAGCTCCAGCCCCAATCCGGAGGATGTAGGTGGTCCCAGAGAATCGATCCGGTGGGCATTAAAGGATGCTCAGAAGCACTATCTTGACTGTCTTACCAAAACGATGTCAAGAAGCCACAAAAGACCGATAGCCGAAGAAGTGCAAATCATGACCACAGATCTGCCTGAATACCCAGTTCTCCAGTCACAGTTTCAGAGGTATCAGCTCGAGTGGATGAGCTCGCCCCCGGGATTCTATTATCCAGAACTAGTCCGGGAATTCTATGCCAACTATTTGGCACTGTTGGAGAGCAGATGTGAACCAGGAAAAGGGGTTAAAACAGCACCAAGGCAGGACAGGGTGCCAGTTCGGGGTAAACAAGTGAACATCTCACGGGAAATGATCAACAGAGCCGTCTTTGGCCCTGAATACATCCCTCCACCTGATATGCCAGAGTTTCATGACAAGATTTCCAATGCCTACTCACAGAGACCATGGTTAGCCCAAACATTGACTGATGGCTCACCATCGTGGCTAACTCAGAGGGCAAGGATATCGAAGCAATCACTAAGCTTCGTAGCCAAGTTTTGGTGGGCGGTTGTGCGGCTCAAGTTATTTCCAACAGGAGGAGACAATAATTTGGATGAGGGAAGAGCCATCCTTGTGGCTAGCTTGATAGCCGGGTACGTCATCAACTTCGGAATGATAATTGCAGAGGAGAAGCGGACCTGGGCCAAAAAACTACTTTTTTGCTGCCGTTCCCGTGTCTAGTGACTGAGTTATGCAGGCGTGCAGAGGTGCCAATATGGGATGGTATTGATAAGCAAGTGACAGCGTCATCAAAGCAGAATATTGACAAATCAAGGGATGACACTAAGTTTGAAGTGAGGGTTCACAAGCCTCAGATCTTCGAAGAGCCAACCACAACCATCTCCGAGGCAACCGACACCCCATCAGGCACAGAAATGCCACTTGCGGTGTTTGATCCGAAAATGTCACAGACAGCGAGAGCTACTGCTGAAAGCTCTGGCACTACGGCAAGGCCTCCTCTACCACCAGAATATCATATGAACCCCCAAAATTTTGCTAAGATGTTGCAAAAGCAGAAACAGTTGGATAAACAAATTGCTGCATGGACGGACTTGTTTAAACCCACCATTGTTGAAGCAATATGGGAGGCTCTGAAGCTATTCGAGGGGCTGCGTGCAAGGGTAGATGCGATGGAAACCCGGATGGATGCAAGGCTAAACGAAATGAGCATCCCGGACCTGGCGAGATTTGATGCGGAGCTAAAGAAGGTGAAAAATGATATCACAGTCCTCAAGCAAGAAAAGGCGTTTTATGAGGAGACGTCGGAGTTCGTGGACTTGGACGAAGAAACCACGATAGTGGATTTGATGGGTCGGACACTGAAAATTAGTGAACCCCAAACACGTGAAAGTGGGGTAAAGAAATCAAAGAAGAGAAAGCACAAAAAGATATCAGCTGAGGAGGACGAGTTAGAGGTCGCGAAGCAGCGATCGGTAATAGATGAGCAGCTGCGACAGGAAAGAGTGCGTGCCCAAGCAGGTGGGGCATCTTCCAGTTCTGTACCGGATTCTAAAAAGACCCCAGATGATGATGAGCCGTGTACGGAAACCTAGGTTTCCCAGGTACCCTTATTCCTTTATTCTGAATATATGTTTCCTTGAGCATTGAGGACAATGCTAAATTCTTTTGTTAGGGGTAGGAGTACCACCACCGGAGGTTTTTGTTGCCGTGTTTCTTTTCCTCCGGTGTGCTATCTAGTAGAACCGGCATGGTTAGATTGTCGTTTAAATTTTAAAAATTGTGATGTCCGTAGCAAGCATGGCTTTTTGAAAATTTAACTAAAAGGAGCCCCCTCTGAAAAAGATTTTGTACTTATGTTTGAAACGATTGACTGTCTGGATCCTTGGATGTCATTGTGTGGTTATGATTGGAATAAGTATGCTTGATAGTTGTTGTCTTGATAGTTGGTAGTGGTATGGTTCTTGGTGCCAAGTGTGTGTGAGCATATTGTTATAAATTCTTACTCTGTGCATGCATCTAGAACTTGCCCGGTCTATTTTGCTAAGTTTGAAGTTGGTTGCTTAGGAAAGGATCACAGGCCCTTTTTGTGTGCACTCCACCTAGCCTATAAGACCGTCCAAATGTAAATAATCCCTTTGATCCCTATTTGAGCCAAAATTGACCCTGTTCTTTCAGTAACCAGTCACCGTTCCTTGTTTAAACTTTGAATCACTATTTTGGCCCTGGTCCTTCCTTGGACATCGTGCACCTCAACTCAGGCAATCAACCTAAGTTGAGGGTGGCTACTATAGAGGTAAATGATAAGAAAATTAGGATGGATAAAATTGGTTGTGAAGAGCATGAAAACTCCGGGTGTGTGTCTAAGAAAAGAAAGAAAAAGAAACGAAAAGGAGATGTAAAAGAACGAAAAAGAAATAAAAAGAGTTGTCAAAATAAAGAGGCCGCACCTGTAGCTAGAAACAAGGGAATAAAGGGGTGAATAAGGATGGACAAAGAAAAGTTATGTGGAAATAGTAGGTCGGTGATTCCAAGGAGGGTTTAGTCACTATTCCCCAAACATATCCTACCTACACCCGAAGCCTCATTACAAGCCAAAACAAGTCCTGTAGTGATCCCGAGCGGCTTTCTAAAGAACTGAAATAGAATAGTAAGGGCAAGCCTATGGCATCGCATGTGCATTGTTTGAAATCGTTTGTGAGTGCGAGAGTCTTACCTAGTCCTAAATTTTGTGCGTGGGACTTCTTTGTGGTGAGGGCACCAAGATCTCTGTATTGTCTATTGACTGTTAGGGTAGCTGCGCGTGTGTATGCATAATGTTCTATCATATCGAAATGACATGTCTGGATCCTTGCAAGTTAATGTTGCATACATTTGTGTGCTACCGGGGGGTGGCTTGATTTAAAATCGGATGAACTGTTGAAGGGCCATGATTTGCTAGTGACACGAGTCTTAGTTGAGTCGTCTTTTTGTTTTTGTTGTCATGTTGCTTGAGGACAAGCGAACGTTTTAAGTTGAGGGTGTTGATGTGCCGCCATTCTACGGCACATTTGACTCCTTTAACTAAGAATAATCGTGAGTTTTCAAGCAACCATTGTCGTTTTTGATGTTTTTATGTTGGAATTGTAGGAAATAGCGACAAACGTAGAAAAGGAAGGAAATACAATCAAAAGAGCGCCACTGGTTAAGAGTGACGGCCACCATGACGGGCCGTCACACATGTGACGGTCCGTCAAGTAGACCGTCAAGTTAAGGAAGCACACTGCCTAGTGGAGACGGCCACTGTGACGGTCCATCACACATGTGACAGTCCGTCAAGTAGACTGTAAAGTTGAGGCAGCACACTGCCTAGTGGCAACGGCCACTGTGACTGTCCGTCAAGCATGTGACGGTCCGTCACCCAGACCGTCAAGTTGAGGCAGTACGCGCGAGGCGGATTCCGAACATTTTTGGGTTTATTTCCTGGACTCCTATAAATACCCTAAGTTAGGTTTATTTTATGCATTCATTAGAAGTTCATTACCCAATAGTTCTAGGATTATTTTGAGCGAGAATTTTAGAGGAAAACACTACTCAATCACGTTTTCTTCTTGATCATCTTGTTCTTGATCGTTCTTGGGATTTTTAGACTCTTGTTCTTGAAAAGCTTGAAGCTTGTGTTCATCTATTTTGTAAGAACTCTTTCTTATTATTATGAATACTATTTCTTCATTCTTTCGTTTTGCAAACATGAGTAACTAACTTCCCACAACTAGGGTTGTGGGAGCCATGGCAAAAGTAGCAATATAGATTCCGGGTAGCGTAGGGTTCAATATTTATGTTGTCACGTGGTTAATCATTCAATTACTAACATTTTCTAGTGGTTGCAAACATTAGAACATGCCTAGGTTTAATTTGCTTGAGTAAAGAGATTAAAACCGAGAAATTTGATTAACTACAAGGATTCGAGACTACCAACTCTCGTCTCATGATTAATGCTGTAACTAGATTAATCTACTTGATGTTTAGGATTGAAATAAGAAAGTTCACCTTTTCAAGTTCGAGAGAGTTGAAAAGGAAATTTGTCTAATTGGTTGAGAAACGTTTAGACGATATCATGAATTCAATCACATCGTGATATGCATATAGAGCGAACCCGGTTAAGCCTTGAGTCGAAGTTGTTACGACGCCATGGTGAACACTTCCCTAGTTCACTCTCATATTGATTATTAATAGCACATTGTTATTTGCTTTGGTTAAATATTGTTCACACAACCCCCCCCAATTTACCGGAAACTATCGACTACTAGTCATTTAATTCACTATCGATTTAATTTGCACCTTATTCCCTGTGGGATCGACCCCAACCTTAGTTGGGTTCTATATTTGACAGCGACCGCTTACGCTTCGTATTTGGAGTCGTAATTTGGGCGTATCAGGCATGCAGGTGATTTATGAGCGTGATAGGGGCAGGACCTTCAATGAGGAGCAAAGCTTTAACCTGAATGCAGTGGGGGATAATCTACCCAACATCCCCACTAAGTTTGCCAATCGTCAGTGGCAACCATTTCAGGAAGTGCCCCGAAACTATTACAAGGAGCTGGTCAGAGAATTCTTCGCCTCATATCAAGCCACACAAGATTAGAAGGGCCACAAAGGGGGTTGTGAGACCTTCCCCGCACTGGACTCAGTTATGGTTCAGGGAAAAGTAGCCAAGATCACTCCAGCTGCAATTAATGCTATCTATTAGAGCACTCCAATTGAATTGGCACATGACCTCATGGCTAAGCTACTCCTCAAGTGCAAACCTCTCGAATGGGCTACTCCCATCATTGCTCCTAACATACATCCCTGGGCTAATATGGGGGTGAAATTCCCTGCCTGAATTTATAATTCGAGGCACGCTTGATCAAACTGATGATGCTCTAACCAAGATCATCGGATATAAGATTATTGATCGAGAGATAAAAAGTTCTTACCCATGACCAATGCTACTTATGTCAATAAGAGAGAATAATTTTGAATTGATAATCACTCTATCCCATAATTAAAGCCCCATCGGATATGCATCCCTAGTCGTCTAGTCAACTTGGTACACCCGGTTTAGTTTTACTGCTTTCTAATTGAATTGTGATTGTAGTGACAACATCTCAATTCCCCCATCCTTTTACTTTCTATTTTGAGCATTTACTCTCAATTTGAGCTCAACTCAATAGAATCTCTATTTAGCTACTCCATGTCCCTTGGGTATGACCCCGACACTCATTGCGATTTTAAATTTGGTTTTGCTGCATGATCGCCGTGACCTCAAACTTGGGGAGAATGATTTGAGCGTTCATCAAGTACCAACCGAAGTCATACTTGGTGATTGAAATGGGTTTTCCTTGACTTGAAGTGATGTCTTTGGACTTGTGTTGTGTGCCTGTTGGAATTGAATTTTTAGTTGCTTGAGGAGAAGCAACAGTTCAAGTTTGGGGTTTTTATAAGATGGTATTCTACCTACTTATTTAACTCTTAAACTTATGATTTTGCTAATAATAAGTGAAAAAATAGTGCATTTGAAACGCATTACTTCTATTTTGCAGGTTTCTATCTCTTAGAAGTGTTCGGGAAGAATTCGGATGAAAATAAGTCAAAAGGGAGCTATTCGGAGAAATATAGAATTGGCAGCTAATTGGCCTATGTGAACGTAGCACCCCGCTGCGTACGCGATGGTCACTAGAGCAGAGCTACGCAAATCCATTGTACCACTCACATATGCGAAGGTCAACCAGACAGAGACCCTTGACAAATGTAGTGGACCTTACGCGTAGGCGAAGAAGAAAAGGGCAGCTGCGGGGCAGAAATGGAAATTTCCCCTTTTGGAAACCCCAATTCACATAAAAGACTTCTCATCCGTCTTAGAAGCTAACTTTGGATATTCTCACAACTTTTAGAAAGCTTGGAGAGCAAGTTCATCAACCAACACCATAGGAGTGAAGATTTGGATGCTCTTTATTGTAAAATCTTTAGTTTCCATTCTTCAACTCTTGTTCTTATTGCTATTTTACCGGTGTAATTGTTGAATTGAGAGTTGGGTTTTGTGTTAGAGATAATACTTATTTTGGGTTTTTAATTCTAAATCTTGTGCTTTCTCTTGATTTATCATTTGGGTCTACTGAATCTTCCATGCTTGAATTCATAGTTAATGGTTGCAAATATTGACTTAGCTTACTAAATTGGGTTCTTTCTTGAGAGAGGAGTTCCTCTATTCGGGAAGATTCAATAGTGGGAATTTGGGATTCCACTCTAGATTGAGGCTAGAAATAACTCAATTCGCCGGAAACTCCCATCTAAGAGTTGGGGCTAGAGATACCCCAATTTACCCAAGTTGATTTGTTGGTTTATTGCTTACTCGTGGTGGTTCGAGAGAACACACGAGATATATGCTCGATTGGTCAAAAGACGGTTAGGTATACGTTAAGCCAACACTACCTACGTGTTAACCGGGTGCAAGTCTTGTGAGTTGAACTCCCATTCCCAAGTCTCCCTTGTTACCCTTGCTTGAAGAGAGCAAGGTGAAAGCCATTAATTAATCTATCATTTCTTTCATTCTCTTTTATCTTTAGTTTTAGTCTAACCCCCCCCCTTTTAGATACCTTTTCCCCTTTTAGATACCTTTTCCCCTTTTCGTTAATTGAACTTCAATAAGTTGCTCGGATTCTTTATTAGCTCGATCGCCACTACATTGTTCTCTGTGGGTACGACCTCGACATCTGTTGGGAATATAAATGTGTTTTGCTTTGGAGATCGCAAATCACCTCCATTGGAGAGTGCTTTTGAGCATTATAAAAAACACAGAAAGCAACACAAAACCAAACTGAAAGCACTGAGACCCAGACCAATGTTCCTACTAGACCAAAATCCCCATTCCGGATCCAACGAAAATGTCAGAATTTGATTCTAAGCATGTTTACCAAGAAAGTTGACCGAAGTCAAAGATTTTCTAAGTTGAAGTTCTAAAATAGAGAAATGGTCATAACGACCTAACGAATGGTCCGGGCACCAAACCTTTCAGTCCCGGTAAGTCATAAATGACCTGTAGCCCGCTAAGGGAAAGCTCGAAACACAGAAAAGCACAAAAAATAGGAAAATGACTGGGAGGGTCGAAAGTTAGATAAAGGATAGTACCTAAAGACTCAAAAAGACACGGATAATGGGTCTGCATGTCTATCTTGATCTCCCAAGTAGCCTCCTCGATAGGACGATGCCGCCACTGAACCTTTACTGATGAAATCTCCTTGGACCTCAACTTCCTAACCTACCTGTCCAAAATAGCAACAGGCTCTTCCTCCAAGGCTAAGGACTCATCCAACTGAACTGACTCTAACTGAAGCACGTGAGACTCATCTGGAATATACCACCACAACATTGAGACATGAAACACAAGATGCACACTGGAAAGAGCAGGAGGCAAGGCTAACTCATAAACAACCTTTACAATACGACGAAGGATCTCTAATGGCCCAATAAACCTCAGACTGAGCTTATCCTTTCTCCGAACCTCATCACGCCCTTCATGGGCAATACCTGAAGGAACACACTGTCACCCACCATAAACTCTAGATCTCGAACTCTCCGGTCAGCATAACTTTTCTGCCTACTCTGGCCAGTGCAAAGTCTCTCTTGAATAACTCGAACTCTATCCATAGAATCACGAAGTAAGTCAGTACCCCATGGCCTAACCTCGAAAGCATCAAACCAACCCACCAGAGATCTGCACTTCCTACCATACAAAGCCTCGAACGGAGCCATTTGAATGCTGGAATAGTAACTATTATTATATGCAAACTCTGTCAAGGCTAAACACTGGTCCCACTGACCCCCGAAATCAATAACATAGGCTCACAACATATCCTCCAGAACCTGAATAGTACGCGCTGACTGACCGTCTGTCTGCAGATGAAAAGTGGTGCTAAGTTTAACCCTAGTACCTAACTCTCTTTGAATAGACCTCTAGAAGTGCGAAGTGAACTGAGTACCTCGGTCGGAGATGATAGAAACTGCCATACCATGCAAACGGACAATCTCCCGAATATAGATCTGAGCCAACCTCTCGGAACTGTAGGAAGTCTGAACCGAAAAAAAATAAGCAGACTTAGTCAACCTATCCATGATAACCCAAATAACATCAAATCTCCATAAGTTACGTGAAAAACTAACTACGAAGTCCATAGCAATCCGCTTCCATTTCCACCCAGAATGGGTATCCTCTAAAACAAACCACCTAGCCTCTGGTGCTCAAACTTCACCTGCTGACAGTTCAAGCACCTAGATACGAAAGATGAAATATCCCTCTTCATCCCGCACCACCAGTAGTTCTACCTTAAGTCACGATACATCTTAGCTTCCCAGGATGAATGGAATACCTAGAACAATGAGCCTCCTCTAATATCAATCTGACGAAATCACTAACTCTAGGAATGCAGATACGACCCTCGATCCTCAAAATACCCTCTGAATCTAAAGTCACCTTCTAGCCTCACCACTTAACACCTTGTCATGAATGATCCTCAACCTCGCATCAACAAACTGTTGTGCCCGAATCTGCTCCAACAAGGATGATCTAGCCTTGATAAAAGCATGAATATGACTTGGCTCAGAAATGTCAAGTATAACCAACCTATTAGCCAAGGAATAGATGTCCTAAGCTAAAGGTCGCTCCTCTGTCGCTAAGAAAGCCAAGTTACCCATACACACCGCCTTATGGCTCAAGGAATCTGCCACCATGTTTACCTTCCTCGGATGATAGAGAATAGAGAGGTCATAGTCCTTCAGTAACTCCAACCACCTACGCTACCTAAAATTTAGATCCTTCTGGCTGAAAATGTATTGAAGACTATGATGGTCAGTAAAGATCTCACAATGCACGCCATACAAATAATGCCTCCATATCTTCAATGCGAAGACTACTGCCGCTAACTCCAAGTCATGTGTGGGGTAGTTCCTCTCATGAACCTTCAACTGTCTGGAAGCATATGCAATAACTCGGCCCTGCTGCATCAACACACAACCCAAATCAATACCTGAAGCATCATAAAGTATGGTGAAACCCTGACCCTCGACTGGAAGAGTAAGAATCGGAGTTGAAGTCAAAAAGGCCTTGAGCTTTAGAAAGCTTGCCTCACACTCATATGACCACTGGAAGGGAACATTCTTCTGAGTCAATCTAGTCAATGAAGCTTCTATCGAAGAAAATCCCTCCATAAACCGTCTATAATAACCTGCCAACCTGATGAAACTGCGACTTGGTAGGAGAAGTAGGCCTAGCCCAATCACGAACTGCTGCAATCTTCACCGGATCTACCATAATCCCATCCTTTGAAACCACGTTCCCTAAGAATGCCACAGACTCAAGCCAAAGCTCATACTTAGTGAATTTGGCAAACAACTGGTGGTCTCAAAAGTTCTAAAGTACAACTCTAAGATGCTACTCATGCTCATCTCTACTCCTCGAATAAATCAAAATATCATTGTTGAACACAATCACAAACGAGTCCAAGTAGGCACTGAACACATGGTTTATCAACTCCATAAATGTTGCTGGGGCATTAGTCAACCCAAATAATGGCTGTATCGATTCCTAAATGTAGTCTTTGGGATGTCCTCAACCCAAATCCTCAACTGGTGATAACCAGACCTCAAATCTATCTTAGAGAACACTACCGTACACTATAGCTGGTCAAACAAATCATCAATATGCAACATTAGATATCTGTTCTTAATTGTCGCCTTATTCAATTGCCTGTAGTCAAAACACATACGCATAAACCCGTCCTTCTTCTTCACAAATAAAACTGGAGCACCCAACGGAGACACACTAGGCATGATGAACCCTCTACTTAGCAGATCCTAGAGATGATCCTAAAGCTCCCTCAACTCAGCAGGTGCCATCCGATATGGCAGAATAGAAAAGGGCTTAGTGACCTGCTCAACATCGATACCATAATCAATGTCACGATCAGGAGGAGGACCCAGAAGACCAGAAGGAAACATATCTGAATACTCGTAAACCACAGGTATTGACTCAAGAGGAGGTATGGTGGCACTAGTATCACGGACGTAGGCAAGATAATCTAAGCACCCCTTCCTAACCAACTCTTGGGCGCTCAAAAAGGATATAACACCCCACGGCATGTGACTATCGGCACTGTTCCATACGTTAGGATGGATACCAAGCATCCGAAGAGTAACAGTCTTGGGAAGCAATCTAAGATCGCATGATAAGGAGATAGCCAATCTATTCCTAAGATCACATCAAAATCAACCATATCGAGTATAACCAAGTCCACCCACGTGTCATACCCCAAGATAGTCATTACACAAGCCCGATTCACCTGATCCACTACTAAAGAATCACCTACTGGGGTAGATACATGCAAGGGCGCAAGCAAAGACTCATAAGCAGACTCCAGATGAGTAGCATAATAAGCAGATACATATGAGAATTTAGACTCTAGATCAAACAAAGTAGAAGCAGACTGATGACAAATGGAGATCGTACCTGTGATCACATCATCTGAAGCCTCGTCCTCTGTCTAGCTTGGAACCGCATACATATGGCTGCAACTGCCATGACCACCTAACCTAACAAACTAAGGACTACCTCTATTACCCTGGGGAGCACCCCTACTACCCTGTGAACTGCCGCTAGCTGGTGGTGCTGGAGCCCTGGGGGCCTGAACCAACTGATCCTGATGCCTAGGGTATTGTACCGACAAATACTCTCTAGAAAAGTGGCCTATCTTGCCATACTCATAACAACCCTAAATAAACATACTCCGCTGTAAAGACTCATCTGAATCAGAATGACCACCACGACATGTAGACCCTGAATGACCACCTTGTGGAGCAGGAATGAAACTTTGGATACTTTGACCCTCAAAAGTCTGTAAAGCCACCTGAATAGGCTGGCTCAGCTGGAAGCGCTGGTGGTGCTGACCTCTACCATAGTAGACTCTACCACAGGCCTATGAACCGCTGAAACTGCCCCGATGGCAGGGCCTTTTATCTCTGCCCCCTAGGCCTCACAAATTACGCCCTTAATAGTACGAGCATGATCAACTACCTCAAGAAAAGACTGACCCGATACTACCATACCCTCTGTGGACAAGCAGAGATGCAAGGTAAAACCTCAAACAAATCGGCGTACTCTCTCATGCTCAGTGGGAAAAATCATAGTGGCGTGTCTGGATAACTGGTGGAAGCTGACCTCATAGTCAGTCTCAATCATGGAGCCCTGGTCGAACCCAGAGAATTAATCCATCAACCACTCTCTCATGCTATGCGGTATATACTTCTCCATAAAAGCTACAGAGAACTGGGCCCAAGTAAGAGAAAGTGACCCAACTGGTCTGCAAGCAACATATGACCTCCACCACTATTTCACTAGACCATCCAGCTGAAACGCGATGTAATCTGCTCTTATGACTCAACTAACCCCAAATTATGTAACCTCTCCTGGTAGCTAGTCAGAAACTCATGCGCATCCTCCCTAGAAGAACCTAAAAAACTCGGATGACCCAATATCAAGAACCTACCCAGCATCGTTTGCTCCTCAGAAGACATAACTGGCATTTCTAGAAGAGGTGAAGCAAATGTAGGAATCGGTAATACCTCCAATTTGGGAGCCGCAATAGCAGACTACGCTCCTGAACCCTATGCTTCCGCCTTAGCTTAAGTTTGACCCTCATCTCTAATCTGAGAAACAATCAGAGTGGCCGACGATGCTGTGGGCAAAGTCATACCATCGAGGAACCCCAATAATCGAACCAAGGTGTCCTGCAACATTGGAGTAGCTACAAAACCTGTTGGATGCTGGGCTAGCCCCACATGCTCCAGCTCATAGTGTACCTCATCCACTTTAACCTCAGGATCTGGTGACAGTAGTCTAGCCCAGAACCGAGCTGGTGCCACATCTCGTGCCCTACCTCAACCTCTAGGTCAACCTCTACGCCGTCCCCTAGCTGGGGCTCTAACTGCAGGTGCAGAGGCCTTGTCCTTACCCACTACATATCTCATTTAAACCATCTGAGAAAGAGTGAAACAAAGATACTCAGAAGTTGATCAAGTCAAGAACGCACGACAAGGAATCAAATAATATGACATACTTCCTAGGAATGTACCATAGCCTCTCGCACATTAGATACATGCATCATCGTGTTGATCCATGAGATTCTATTAGACATTATGCTCTTGTACTGGAGAGACAAGTAAACCTAGAGCTCTGATACCATCTATCACAACCCAAAACTAGGCCGTGATGGCGTCTACATAACCCCTTAGTAGACAAGCAAAAACCCAACGATGCGGAAGACGATAAGAATAATTAAACTAAGGAAAAGTAGAAGATATAAATGAAAAGACAAGGCCAATAGCATATATACATATCAACGTACAAAATATACAAAAGATGGCCCTAAATTGACCAAATAGACAAAACAACACGAGAACTAACCCGGACTTAGTGTCACTAGTACAAGAGCTATTAAAAATGAGTAGCTATACGATAAACTCTATCTATCCAAAATACAAAAATATAGACAGAATGTACAAGATGGAAAGCATGTAAAGTTTCCAAAAGCACCAGGAGCTCACCACGATTAAAACTGCAACAGGCCTCGAAAGATAAGAGGGTCAATAAGGGTGGCTCATACTAGGTGCTGCATCAGAAAAGATGCAGAGTGTAGTATGAGTACCAAGAAAATGGGTACCCAGTAGAAATCATAGGTCGACCGAGCACAAAAAGATAATATATAAAATAAATTATAGGAAAGTAAAAAAATTACAGGGATCCACCTAAATCTAGTTATAAAAACTGAAAACAGAAATATCCTAACCAACAAGAGGGCAATAATAATAAAATCAATACAAGCAACCGACAATCCAAGTACACACAAGTTAATGCAATGTTATTAGATATGATGTGATGTATGAATGCATAATAGTATAAACCCAAAATACCGCATCGGGCATTCGAAATACTACATCAGACTATGCATATATATATGTATGTGTGCATATACGAAGTAAAAACTCGAAATAATGCATCGGGGGTCCGAAATACCACATCGGACTATAAGTATATATATGAAGGAAAATAAGGCCTGGAATAATGCATCGAGTGTTTGGAATACCGCATCGGACTATGAGAATGCATATTTGAAAATAGCAGAGAAAAGGTCTGGGTATATCCCTTGGACCGGCATAAAAGTAGTACTTTTCCTATCTTTTCCGAAATCAGTAGTAAAGCCAGTATAACTCGTCAAACATCCAAGAACCACATTATCCATAGTAAATCTCCAATTTTAAATCCAAAAGCCTCAAAAACCTCCCTTTTCGGTATTGATAATATGCAATGCAGTATGAGCATGAAGTATCCATAATTAGAGAAAGTAGCACACCACAAGGCAAAACAGGGCAAAATACCCTCCAAATAAGAGAACTGGCCTAGAAACTCCGTCAAAATCCAAGCTATGGCCTCGGGCCCACAATTACACACAACCAATAATTAAAGAAAAAATAGCAAAAAATAATTACGGAGACCACTACGAGCATCTACTCTACCTCTAAAATAACCTAAAATCATACTAAGGATTCTACGCTAGGCAAAACAATACTACGGGCTCCTAGACCAAGGATAGCATGAGTAAATTCTAATCTATGATTCGAAATGGCCATAATAATGTAAATCACAAGATTTAAGCCTAATACAACCTAAAGTCCAACCGAACGTTCCAATAACATATGATACATAAAATTTTACTAAACTCAGTCTAGAAAGTAACCGTAACCTACCTCGGGGCCAAACTGCAAACACAAACCTTCACTCATATGCCTTCCCCTTTCAAACAGCCTTAAAATGCTGCCACACTATCAAGAACATAAACTAGGTGTCAAGATGAGAAGAACAAAACCCATATTGATATACAACAAATTGGGCTAGAAATCAGGTTAGAAAATGACCCTCGGTCCTGCGCTATAAAATAGAAAATAAAATCCACAATTATAGTCGCGGTGGGTTAAGTAACCCATGATAAAAACTTGAGAGCTAAAAGGGATCGTTTCGGGGCCCAAAGCAGCCCCGAAGTGCTACTAATACAAGGGGAAAAAACAATGGGCATTACAAAGTTTTAACGAGAATTTAAACATCGAAAGGGAGGAGAGGTGTAGAGGGGACTTACCGGATGAAGTAGACTGAGCAAAGGTCTTGAAATCAGAGCTTAGAATATGAAGGACAAAAAATGATATTGGCAGCTTAAATAGCTACCAGGGGTCCTTCATCGCGATCGCGAAGGACCCCACGCGTTCGTGAGGGAATGCTGGCCAGACCATCGTGATTGCAATGGTCCAGCCCCACATTCGCAAAGAGGAAACTAGTTCGGGTCTCAGCTGGCTTCATTGCGGTGGTGAAGGGTAACCCACACAATCGTGATGGTAAAGAAACTAGACCATCGCGAATACGATGGCCACCTCGCAATCGCGATGACCAACTGGCCTGCAACTTTATAGCAGCAAACAGCAATTCAGAAAGGCCAAAAGTTTATCTGATTGACCCTCAAGATTCATTTGGAACCACATGAACACAAACCAACCATGCTACCCAACCATAAACAACATTCTAGACTCAATGGAAATGAAAAAAATCCTAATGGAGATCGTTTTAATGAAAAGTGGGTCCCATGTCAAAAACTGACTCAGAACTCAATACCTCAAAGTAAGTCTAGAATCCCCGGGACCCAAAACCAAGGTCCCTATAGCCCAAAGTCAACATTATAGAGCTAACAACGCTAATGGAATTTTGATCAAAGGCCTTCTTCTCCAAATGTTGACCAAAGTCAACCCTACCAATAAAAATGGCTAAAAAACATAGAAAGCAACACAAAACCAAATTGAAAGCACTCAGACCCTGACCAATTGTCCTACTATACCAAAATCCCTATTCCAGAGCCAACAGAACTGTCGTAATTCAATTTTGAGCATGTTTACCAAGAAAGTTGACCGAAGTCAAAGATTTTCTAAGTTCAAGTTTTAAAACAGGGAAATGGTCATAACGATCTAATGAATGGCCCAGGCACTGACCCGTCAATCTAGGCAAGTCATAAATGACCTGTAGCCGCTAAAGGAAAGCCTAAAACACAGAAAAAGCATGAAAAATAGAAAAATGGCTGGGAGGGTCATTACACCAGTAGACCGAGCTGAGTTTGACCATCGGATGAAGACGGTCTAAGATAAAACTAAGATAAGACATCTAACTCAGAAGGTGGATTTGTTGAGATGGGCTGCTGGAACATAGCTAAAAATGGTAAGGATACAACATGGGTTCTTGGAGGCGACATCCGAAAGGCATCATTGAGCTTCACTGGTATATTTTGGTGGACTATTATTTGGTCTTGACTCTATCCAACACTGGCAGAAAACTCTCGTACACCTGACTATGCAGTCCTAGTGGCCAGCATCATGACTGGTTATGAAATTAACATTCCCCGCTACATCAGGGAAAAGATTCATGAGCGGGCATTCAGAGACAACACCACCATACTCTTCCCTTGTCTGATTCATTGACTGTGCTTGGATTTTACTGTCCAGAGGATCCCAGATATAGACCATGTAATAAAGGTGACTCAAATGCAGGATGTCGGGTTGATAAAGGATGATACGAACCCGGTTGCACACAAGTGAGCTTCCTCGTCCATTTCAGTGGGTAAGGTGAGGGTTGAGGGACACTTGGTAGCAAGAGATCCATTAGACATCCCTGATATGGGGGTGAGTGTAGCTGCAGAGGGTGCCACAGCTTTAGTTTCTGCACCCTTGACATCTCATCCACCAAGTGGAATTCCTACAGCGCCCCCATGCCCAGCTTCTTCTGGTATGGTTACCATTACTGTGGAGTTTCTCTAGAACCTGGTTGACCATCAGGACAATACACAGAAGCAAGTAAATGACTTTTTGGATTAGCTATAGCCTTGGAAAAGGTCTACTATTATAGCCATTGAGGCTAGGGTAAAGATTGAGATAAATCAGGTCAAGCGAGAGATGTCCGCACGGGTAGATGCATTTGAGCACCAAGTGAATACTCAGTTACAAACTATAAAGATCCCCAATTTGGGACACATTCAGGATGAGTTGGAATGACTCAGAGAGGAGATCAGATCTATTGATACTCGCTAGACTTATGTTGTACCTTCCATTCCTATTTTGGTGCTAGCAGTACAATGTCGGGTGGTTGATTTGTTTGCTGAGGAGGAGCCTATGCTCCCAGGTGCTAGAGAGAAGAGAGTGCATACTGAGGTCACTTTTGAGGTACAGACGGATACTAAGAGGCTCAGAAAGGATAATGCTACTGCTTTACAGCAATCCCGAGATAACATGCACATTCATGAGGAAGCAGAGTTGTGGATACTTCATGGCGAGTCTACCAGTTTGACTCCAGTTGTTGGAGGAGCCACATCTTCTATTCTTGGGATTCCAGAGTCTGTCAGTGTTGGGAGGGCATCTACTATTATCCCTCCCGTTGCTGATCCATTGAGTGCGACGGCCACCGCTGCTGCCACTGACACTGCTATAGGTGCCACATCACTAGCACCGTCCACATCACCAGACGCCAGTGCCTAGGCACCACAAGTCCGTTCCTGCCTCCCTACATAGTTACTTTTCTTGATGCATTGAGGGAAATGCACATTACTTTCTGGTAGGGTGGGTGAAGGGTTGCAAGGTGTTCATAACACGTAGTTGAATACAAAAAATAACCCTAGACAAATCAACTTGTGTTTAAAATGTATTAACATCTAAAGAATGAGTTTCAAGACAAACCTGGTGCCGATAGTCGTAGTTGAAAACCTTCTTCGATAGTACAAATACTCTATACTTATCCACACCAACACCGACCTTTGTTATTAACTCCTTGATCAACGGAACTCGCGAATAAATTATTTCAACAATATTGTGTTGAAATCTTTCTCAAATATTTCGACCCACAGTAGAAAGAACAAGATTGTTTCTTGTCAAATATATTAACTCTCTTGATTTGGTGTAAAACTCACACTTTCAATAAAGTATTTTTCTCATAAAGAAATTCATTTTAAAACTGTTTACCATCACCCTTTATATAGAATCACCTATAGACCCTTCTCCTATTTGGTTAAGGTGACAATTACCTGGGGTAAAAGCTTAATTCCATAATTAAACTTTTATGGAAATTGTTTATCATTGAATAATTCCAATTCACAATTGGAATGGAAAGACCGCCCGAACTTTATGGCATTTTAATAAAGTCCAATTCCAAATTGATCACTTTATTAATTTAGTACAAAATCCCTCATAGAATCTTTTCTATATAAGGAAATTCTAAACCCATTCTAAATGGGTTACGTGATTAGTCCTTCAAGGACTTTTCACGTAAAGTCATTTGTGAATTTACCATAATTGAAAGTAAAAATTCTATTTCCATTGTGCGTCTTTATTAATATATTTATATACTATATATAAATAATATTAAATATAATTAGATATGAAATATATATCACATATATATTATAATCAAGAGATATAATTCAATTTTCTATTTTAAATAGAAAGCTCTAATTTATTCACCATATTAATTATATTCCCAGTGCTAGCAACAAATATAAAAATATTTTGTTTGGACTAGTACTTTATTTATTTGACTAATTAAATTCACTACTTTAATTATCAAACAATAAAATAATTAATCCATTAACAAAGACCAGAACACTCGTTAGTGTGCGACCCCATAGGTACAAAACTAAGCTGGTAGTAAATTAATCTGTGATGACCCTTCTGATTATCTTCATATTTATGCTTTCTTTGTACTTTTAGAGCTTTCCTATTGCAGCCTCAAGTCATTTATGACTTGGTGCGATCAGTAGTTTGGTGCCCTAGTCGTTCATTTGTTCGTTTTGGCCGTTTGCCTGTTTTAGAGCCTAAACTTAGAATATCATTGACTTTAGTCAATATTCTTGGTAAACGTGCTCATAATTGAATTCTGATAGTTCTGTTAGCTCCGGAGCATGGATTTTGGTCTAGATGTACCGTTGGTCGAGTTTTGGGAGCTTTTGATTCTATTTTGTCTTGGTTTTTGTGTTTTAGCAAAGTTAAACTTGAAAGTTTAACTTTGGTCAATATTTAGAGAAGACGGTCTCAGATGAAAATTCTAACAGTGTTGTTAGCTCCATAATGATGACTTTGGGCTAGAGGGACCTTTGTTTCGGGTCCCGAGGTTTCCATACTTGTTTTAGGACTTTGTGTTCTATTTTGGAAAGTTTGGCCAAAGTTGGTTCTTGGGCGTGGGGCCCACTTTTTGTGCTATCAATCTTTGTTAGGATTTTCATCGATTTTGTTGAGTCTGTAATGCCATTTTTAGTCAAATAGCTCTGCTCATTTGTATTTGCGGAATCCCAGGTGTGTTCTCCAGGGTCCATCGGAGAAAATTCTAAGTTGAGGTTTGATGTTGGCAGCTGGTTCTGTCATGGCACTAGCATAGCCTTTGCCTACGCGATGGCCGCCCATATTTGCATAGGCATATGCCAGCCGCCCCTCTACCTTGACTTCTCCTAGGCGTTCCCTGGGCTGCGTTTGTAGGCCCGTGTACGAGGTAGCCTGGCCATGTTCGCGCAAGGCAGGCGCCTGGCCTTCGCATGCGCGCCGGCTGCCCGCATTCGCGGGCCTGCATAGGCGGTGGCCTGGCACATTCATATAGGCACGCCTGGCAGCCTATAAGTTGTTCTTTCTTCTTCTTTCTTCATTGTTAAAGCCCAACTCATTTTCTTCCATTGTTACCAGCTCTAAACTCCCCTTTGATCCAATTTTTTACCACCAAATTCCTGGGGTGAATCCACCAGTTCTTCGTGGTCATTTTCCCGACACTTAATCTGGTAAGCTATTACTAATTTCCGAATTTTCATTCTTTGATTTCTCTCCATTGTTGTGAATTCTTGGAGCTCGAAAATTATTGTAGATTCTGCTCTCGTGTGAAGTTGTATGCTTCGTGGACTCATTCAATTCATATCCTTGGCTTAATTCTCTAGTGTGGTAAGTGCTCCATGTTAAATTTTTGGTTTTATTCATAAATTTCCCTCTTTGAGTTCTTGAACTTTCGGGGCTCTTTTAGCTCACGATTTTCCGAGCATGTACTCCTATGGTCATGGAGATCACATTATGCGCTTTTATTTTTGGTTTGGGGTTGCGGGGCCCATGAGCCTGTCGGCGACCCAAATTTTGGCCTAGCTATTTTTATAGCGTTATGAGTATTGTTAGACTCGTCTTGATGTGTTATTTATGTTTTTGACAGCTTGACTATCATTCGAGGCCTCTCAGAGCAATTCAAGCTTGGATATCATTGTCCCAGCAACTTATCATCGGACGACAGGTAGGTTACGATTTAAACTCTTTAGACTTTACATATATAGGATAAAATCATATTAACGGGCATCTTTGGGTAGGGTTTACTAGTTGGTACCACAGACATTGACCTCTTTATTTATGTCCAATTCCTTTCTTCCTCCGATGGTTATAGTATTTGCGATATATGATATTATCACCCTTGTGGTCTTGTGAGGCTTTATATTGACTCTGAAACATAGATGGTGGGAAATTGGGAATGTCCGTGAGTCCCGAACATCGTTATTATTGTTATAGAGCTGGCTATCTATGCTGTAGAATGATTGGAGCCTGTGCAGGGCCGATAGGTTGATTGTGAGCTGTTGGGATATTGATTGTGATTGAGCATGACATTATCATGCATATACAAGGATTTTCTTCATGAATTTACTACGATTTTGGCTTTGGGGCTTCTATTGATGATTTCTAAATCTTGCATGGCCCATGGGGCCCGTTTTTGGTAAATTGATTATGAAATGGTTTGTTATCATCTTAATGGATCTTTTTGGGGTAATAAAAGTTAAAAGAAAGATTTATTACATTTTTCCTACTATATATTAGACCCGGTTGAACCGAGGTGCTAGATTGACCCTGTTATGGATGTGAAATGATATTAGACTCTGTAAAGCCGAGCATTAGACTTGACTTACTACTGTTTTAGACCCGGATATGCCCAGGCACACTTAAAGGGTGTTTATGAGACTTATTTCATTGATTTAGACCTGGATAGAATTCAGGCATGCATTTTGAGCATTTGAGTACTAGTTTGGATCCGGTGGCACTCTAGATTGATATTTTAAGGTTAAAGTGTAGTATGTGGTCTACGAGTAGACCTCTATGGACCCTGTCATTCTAGATCAAGTTTTACGAGCAAAAGGGTGACTGGGAGTAAGGGTGTACGGTGGAGTAGATGTACTCAGGAGAATTCCTTCCATGGATCCTGCCTTTATTGGATCTTGGGGGCACTGGAGGGGGTAACATACTGACACTGCGGTTACACTTGGTTTGGCATATCATAGCATATCATTCATTTGTGTGAGGTTCCACTCTTGTTTGCTATTTGTTGATTGTATGCTTCGATATTATGGGCTGCCGAAGGATTTGTCTTTAATTTCTTGTATTCCTTTGGTGTATGGGTGCCCGTGGGATTATACTTAGACTTATGGTATTGGTTCCTGTTATGGTTTCTAGTGAGATTGGAGATTGTTAAGATTGCTTTTGGGCTTTTAACTATTGGATTTTGACTTGAGATTAGTATGTCTATTTGGAGTTATCGTATCTTGTATTCAAACATGATTATCGTTATTTTTTATCTCCTTTTCAATCCGTTTAAGGTTACCGGTATACCTCTTACTTTTTAAACTCTTCTTTATATACTTGTTACTGTGAGGATCCTGGGTCTGTGTTTCTTCCTTTCTCCTGTGATTGTGTTATAGTAACTAGCCATGTATGTTGTTCCTGTTTGTATTCCTTCCGTGCTAGCTTCCGTGTGCTTATTCATTGCCTTGTGTGACTACTTATTTCGATTCTGCTTATTACTGCTCTTTTATCTTATATGTGCCTAGTCGGCCAATGATACCTACTGGGTACCGATTACTTTGCAATTGGTGCTTATACTAAACTCTGCATCTTCTGGTGCAGATCTTAGTGTGGGCCATCGCTGCTAGATCGTGGGATTCATGCTTGGAGATCTTTTGGACCATCCAGACTGAGGGTGAGCTCTTGGCGATAGAAGATTAGTGTTAGTTTATCTTCTGTATCATGAACTCTGTTACTAGTCGAAGACAGTTGTGTATATATTATTTTGGATGCTTCGTACTCCTTATATGTAGTTATGGCTCTATACTATGATGCCATGTTTTGGGGTTTGGTTTAGCTTCCGCATATGTATATATATTCCTATTATCTATCTTTTCATCTTGCTCCTTTGCTTCTGCTTAGTTATATCATTTCTTCTACTTAACTGTTAGCTAGTAGCCCATTACTAACCATTCTGGACTACGTGGATTGGTTCGCCCATTAGGGGGTTGTAGGTGCCATCATGACTGAGAAATTGGGTCATGAAAGCTTCGTATCAGAGCTCTAGGTTCACCGGTGTCATTGATATAGGAGAAAATATCTAGTAGAGTCTTGCGGATCAGGGCAGAGACATCTGTAAGCAATCTTTGGGAGGCTATGGTGACATCATAGGAAAAATGGACTTTTCTTGATTATATCTCGTGCATAGTATCCTTGGAAGTTTCTAGAAATCTCACTTGTTCTCGTTAACTCTTCTGCAAATGGTTCATACGAGATTATCAACGTCAAGTAGAGATGAGCCTTTGACTCCAACACCCTCGACACTAGCTAGGGGTTGGGAAGGTAGTAGAGGTAGGGGTCGAGGACGTCCCAGAGCAGCCACACCTAGCCCGAGCATGATTATGAGCAAGAGTTTGTTCCTGAGCAGCAACACATGGACCCAGGTATAACCCAAGTACCACCAACTCTAGTGCCAGTTCCAACACAAATTTCTGTGGCAGCTTCATCCCCAGCTCAGTCTTCAGATATTAGGGGTTTGCTACTTCAGTTATAGGGCATGATTGGAGAGCGACCTTCTAAGGTAGCACAAACATCTTCTCAGGGGGCAGCCCTAGATGTTCATAGTTCAGGAGCGCAACCTGCTACTGTGGCTCCCCATATTGAGGTTATTCTGGTTCCAGCAGTTGCACAACCTCTTGCTTCTCGCCCAGCTATGACAGATGGGAAGTAGATGGCCTTGAGTAGATTTCTGAGATTGGCACCACCGAGATTCACTGGTACATCGGGTCAAGATCCACATGACTTTATTACTACCTATGCGGAGAGGTTACACCATCTGGGTTTACTAGAGACTCACAGGGTTGGATATATTACGTATCAGCTGGAGGGTCCAGTGAAGTTATGGTGGAGGGCACAAGTTGCTTACATACCTTCTACATCACCTCCGATGCCTTGGTCTAAGTTTTATGAGGCCTTAATGGCCAAGTTCTTACCTCAAAGTGATTGTGAGAATCACCGAGAGTAGTTCACCAGGCTTATGCAGGGATTTATGTCTATATCTGAGTATGAGACCCATTTCCATAAGCTTGCTCTATTCGGAGCTATGATCATTCCCACTAAGCCGGACATGATTCACAGATTTGTTTGGGGATTGCAGATAGAGCTTAGATAGCCAGCTGAGATACTGGTTTCTAGTGGTCGATCATTTTAGGAAATTACAGACTATGTCCGTACTATGGAGGAATTGCATTGACATGATCAGGGGGCTTTAGATAAGAGGCCTCATTATTAGGGTATCTATAGTGGTTCTAGACGTGATGGTAGGGGTTCAGGCTAGTGTGGCAAGGGTTATCAGCTATAGAAGCACCAGGGTCAGTCCAGCTGACCAGTTCAGGCTTTACTTCAGACTTCTGGTATTTCTCAGTTCGAGCAGGGTCAGTCTTTGAGGGGTGCAACTTCTGGGGCATCAGAACGTGATGGCTATACAGGTTCTGCTAGTCTGTATCAATAGTTCAAGACATCAGGGCTTTGTTATGAGTGTGGTTTTGTTGGACATTATGGGAGAGATTGCCCCCAGTGGGGTACAATTTAGTCACCCGCTCAGACGGCCGAGCCTTTGCGAGAAATTTAGCCACTGGCTAGAGGGGGTGGTAGTCAGGCCAGGGATGGTGCCCCACATGGCAGAGCAAATCGTAGGGATGGCGGTCAGGCATGTGGAGGTCATTGTTAATTTTATGCGGTCCCTAGGAGACTAGAGGCAGAGGCCTCAAATGCTGTTATTACAGGTAGGATTTCTTTGTGCCATCAGTCTGCTATGGCTTTATTTAATCCTGGATCGTCATGTTCATACGTATCTGCCTACTTTATGCCTTGTTTAGGGTTGGCCAGTAAGCCATTATCTGTTCCTATTTCTATTTCGACCCTTGTAGGAGATTTTTTAATAGTGGATCGGATTGTGAGATCTTGCATGATATATGTTGGTGATTTGGAGACTTGGGGTGATTTGATGATACTTTATATGTTAGATTTTGATGTCATACTGGGCATGGACTGGTTATCCCCTCACCGTGCAGTTTTGTATTATTATGCCAAGTCCGTTACCATTACTGTGCCTGGTGTATCCCCGATTATATGGAAGGTTTCTATTAGCCGCGTACCGTCTGGGATCATCTCATGTATTTAAGCTAGAAAGTTGATTTCCCGTGAGTGATTAGCTTATCTAGCATATGTTTGAGATGCTAGTGCTGACCCTTCATCTCCTGAGTCTGTAGCTGTGGTTAGAGACTTCCTAGAGGTGTTTTCTACTGACCTGCCAGGCCTTTCACCTGAGAAGATATTGATTTCTCTATTGAGTTAAAGTCGGGCACCAGGCCCATTTATATTTTGCCTTACTGTATGGGTCTTGCTGAGTTGAGAGAGCTTAAGGAGCAGCTCTAGGATTTGGTAGCTAAGGGGTTTATTAGAATGAGTGTGTCGGCTTTCAATGCTCTTGTTCTATTTATTAAGAAGAAGGATGGGTCGATGCGAATGTGTATTGATTATTGGCAGCTGAATAAGGTGACAGTGAAGAATAGGTAACCAATGCTGAGTATTGATGACTTGTTTAATCAGCTTCAGGGTTCAGCCATGTTTTTGAAGATTGATTTGAGGTCAGGATACCATCAGTTGAGGATTAGAGTGGAGGACATCCCTAAGACAGCATTCAGGACATGTTATGGCCATTATGAGTTCCTGGTGATGCCTTTTGGGTTGAATAATGCCCCCGCAACTTTCATAGACTTTATGCATAGGGTGCTTAGCCCGTACTTGGATATGTTTATGATAGTCTTCATAGATGACATTTTGGTATACTCCCGGAGTAGAGATGAGCATGAGCAACACTTGAGGACTGTACTTCAGACTTTGAGAGATCATCGGCTTTATGCCAAGTTCTCAAAGTATGAGTTTTGGCTTGAGTCAGTTGCATTCCTAGGGCATGTGGTGTCTAAGGATGGGACTAGAGTTGATCCTGGTAAGATTTTTGTGGTTCATGATTGGCCTAGACCTACTACTACTATCGAGGTTCGCAACTTTTTTGGGTTAGCGGGTTACTACAAGTGGTTCGTTCAAGGATTTTCTTCCATAACAACACCCTTGACTATGCTAACTAGGAAGGATGTTCCATTTCAATGGTCGGATCAGTGCAAGGATAGCTTCTAGAGGCTTAAGGCCTTATTGACTTCAACTCCAGTTTTGACTTTGCCGATTGAGGGTCAGAGTTTTGCCGTGTATTGTGATACTTTCGGGGTTGGTCTTGGTTGTGTGTTGATGCAGTAGGGTTGAGTGATAGCATATGTGTCAAGGCAGCTGAAGGTTCACGAGCTCAACTACCCCACTCATGACTTAGAGTTGGCGGCGGTAGCCTTCGCGCTCAAGATCTAGAGGCACTACTTATATGGAGTTCATTGTGAGATATTCACCGACCATCATAGTCTTCAGTATATTACGAGTTAGCGAGAGCTGAAATCGAGGTAGAAGAGATGGATAGAGTTACTGAAGGACTATGATTTCACCATTCTATATCATTTGAGCAAGGCAAATATGGTAGCGGATGCCTTGAGTCAGAAGGAGGTAAGTATGGGCAGCTTAGCTTCACTTTTAGTTTCTGAGCGAGCGTTGGCCTTAAATATCCAGTCCTTGGCTAATCGTTTGGTTAGGCTTGACTTGTCAGATCCTAGTAGAGTTCTTGCCAGTATTGAGGTTCATTTTACTCTAGTTGATCAAATTCAGAGCCGACAGTTTGAGGATTAGATTTTGTGTGACCTTCATGATCAGGTAGTTTGGGATGAGGACAACTGGGATACTCTAGGTTTTGATAGTGTTTTGAGGTTCGATAGTCATCTTTGTGTTCCGAGGGTTGGAGATTTGATTTAGTTGATACTTCATGAGGCGCATTATTTTAGATACTCCATTCATCCTGGCGCAACAACGATGTATAGAGATTTGAGATAGCTTTACTGGTAGAGAGGTATGAAGCGGGATGTAGCAGAGTTCGTATCTCAGTGCTTAAACTGTCAGCAGGTTAAGTTCGAGCACATGATACCTCATGGTTTGATACAACGACTTCCCATTCCATAGTGGAAGGGGGAAGGGATTACTATGGACTTCCTTGTTAGTTTGCTTCGTACTTCTCATGGTTTTGATTCCATACGGGTGATTGTTGATAGGCTGACTAAGTCAGCATACTTCTTATTGGTTCAGACTTCTTACGGTGTAGAGAGATTAACTCAGATCTACCTTCGTGAGGTTGTATGGTTATACGGGGTCCCATCTTCGATCATTTAAGACCGCGACACTCAGTTCACATCTCAGTTTTGGAGGGTTATTCAATGATATTTGGGTACAGAGGTTCGTCTTAGTACTACTTTCCACACTCAAATAGATCGTCAGTCTGAGAGGACTATTCAGGTTCTGGAGGACATACTTCAGGCTTATGTTCTTGACTTTGGAGGTTCTTGGAATCAGTTTATGCCGTTGGCAGAGTTTTCTTACAATAATAATTTTCATTTGAGCATTAGCATGGCACCTTTTGAGGCTTTGTGTGGCAGGCATTGCAGATCTCCAATTGGTTGGTTTGATGGGTTAGAGTCTAGACCGCATAGTACAAATTTGCTTCGAGATTCCATAGACCAAGTCTATGTGATTCAGGATACACTTTGAGCAACACAGAGTAGGCAGAAGAGCTACGCTGATCGTAGACTTTGTGACGTAGAGTTCAGGGTTAGTGACTTGGTATTCCTTCAAGTATCACCCATGGAGGGCGTGATGAGATTTTGTCGGTAGGGCAAGCTTAACCCCAGGTTAATTGGGTCATTTGAGATTCTCCAGAGGGTTGGTAGTGTTGCCTACATGTTAGCCTTGCCTCTGATGTTTTCAGTGGTCCACCCAGTTTTTCATGTCTCGATATTATGCCGGTATGTTCTAGATGAGTCTCATGTGTTGCATTGGGATTTGATCCAGTTAGATGAGAGTTTATCCTTTGTTGAGGAGCCGATAGCTATTCTGGCCAGAGATATCAGGAGATTGAGATCTAGGGAGATTCTAGGTGTGAAAGTTCAGTGGAGGCATTGTCTGCTCAAGGAGGCTACTTGAGAGACTGAGAGTGAGTTGCAGGCTCAATACCCACAATTGTTTGAGCCTTCAGGTACTCCTTTCTTCTTGACTTTTGAGGATAAAAGTCTTTTTAGTAGTGGATATTGTGATGAACCCTCCGTTCATCTTCGTATTTATGCTTTCTTTGTACTATTAGAGCTTTCCTGTAGCAGCCCCAAGTCATTTATGACTTGCTGGGACTGGTAGTTCGGTGCCCTGGTCGTTAGTTTGGTCATTTTGGCTGTTTGCCTAATTTAGAGCCTAAACTTAGAATATCATTGACTTTAGTCAACATTCTTGGTAAATGTGCTCAGAATCGAATTCCAATAGTTCCATTAGCTCCAGAGTGTGAATTTTGGTCTGGATGGACCTTTGTTCAGGTTCTGGGAGCTTTCAATTCTATTTTGTCTTGGTTTTTGTGTTTTAGCTAAGTTGAACTTAAAAGTTTAACTTTGGTCAATATTTGGAGAAAATGGTCTCGAATGGAAATTTTGACAGTGCTATTTGCTCTGGAATGTCGACTTTGGGCTAGAGGGACCTTTGGTTTAGGTATCGAGGCTTTCAGACTCATTTTAGGCCTTGGTGTTCTATTTCAGAATGTTTGGCCAAAGTTGGTTCTTGGGCGTGGGGCTGACTTTTTGTGCTATCAACCTCTGTTGGAATTTTCACTGATTCCGTTGAGTCCAGAATGCCATTTTAATTCAAATAGCTCTGCTTGTTTGTGTTCGCGGGACCCCAGATGTGTTCCTGAGGGCCCGTCAGAGAAAATTCTAAGTTGAGGTTTGTTGTTTGTAGCTGGTGCTGTCAAAGCACTAGCATATATTTTGCGTGCGCGGTGGCCGCCCGCGTTCATATAGGCATATTCCAGCCGCCCTTCTGCTTTTCCTTCGCCTAGGCGCTCCCTGGGCTGCGTTCGCAGGCCCGCGTACGCGGTAGCCTGGCCGCATTCGCGCAAGGTAGGCGCCTGGCCTAGCTAGAGCTTGGCCTTCGCATGCGCACCGGCTGCCCGCGTTCACGTGCCCGCATAGGCGGTGGCCTGCCGCGTTCGCATAGGCACGTGTGGCAGCCTATAGGTTGTTCTTTCTTCTTGTTTCTTCATTGTTAAAACCCAACTCATTTTATTCCATTGTTAGTAGCTCTAAACTCCACTTTGCTCCACTTTTTGACCACCAAATTCCTGGGGTGAATCCACCAGTTTTTCGTGGTCATTTTCCTGCCACTTAATCCGGTAAGCTATTACTAATTTATGAATTTTCATTCTTTGATTTCTCTCCATTGTTGTGAATTCTTGGAGCTCCAAAATTGTTGTAGATTCTTCTCTCGTGTGAAGTTGCATGCTTCGTGGACTCATTCAATTCATATCCTTGGCTTAATTCTCTAGTGTGGTCAGTGCTCCATGTTAAATTTTTGGTTTTATTCATAAATTTCCTTCTTTGAGTTCTTGAACTTTCAGGGCTCTTTTAGCTCGAAATACTTGACCAATTTCCTTGATTTTCCGGCCATGTACTCCTATGGTCATGGTGATCACATTGTGTGCTTTCATTTTTTATTTTGGGTTGCGGGGCCCATGGTCCTGCTGGTGACCTGAATTTTGGCCCAGTTATTTCTATAGCATTATGGGTATCATTAGACTCGTCTTGATGTGTTATTTATGTTTTTGATAGCTTGACTATCATTCGGGGTCTCTCAGAGCAATTCAGGCTTGGATATCATTGTCCCAGCAGTTTATCATCAGATGACAGGTAGGTTACTGTTTAAACTCTTTAGACTTGTTATATATAGGATAAACTTGTATTAATGGGCATCCTTGGGATGTGTTTATTAGTTGGTACCATAGACCTTGACTGCTTTATTCATGTCTGATTCCTTTCTTCGTCCGATGGCTGTAGTATTTAAGATAGATGATAATATCACCCATGTGGTCTTGTGAGGATTTATATTGACTCTGGAACATAGATGGTGGGATATTGGGAATGTCCATGAATCTCGGACATTGTTATTATTATTATAGAGCTGGCTATGTGTTGTAGAATGATTGGAGCCTGTGCAGGGCTGATAGGTTGATTGTGAGCCATTGGGCTATTGATTGTGATTGAGCATGCCATTATCATGCATATAAAAGGATTTTCTTCATGATTTTACTACGGTTTTGGCTTCGGTCCTTCTATTGATGATTTCTAAATCTTGCATGGCCCGTGGGGGTCAATTTTGGTAAAATTTATTATGAAATGATTTGGTATCATCTTAATTGATCTTCTTGGGGTTAGAAAAGTTTAAAGAAAGATTTGTTATAGTTTTCCTACTATATATTAGACTCGGTTGAACCGAGGTGCTAGATTGACCTTGTTATGAATGAGAAATGATATTAGACTCAGTAAAGCTGAGCAACAGACTTAATTTACTACTATTTTAGACCCTGATATGCCCGGTCACCCTTGAGGGAGTTGATGAGACTTATTTCATTGATTTAGTCCTGGATAAAATTCAGGTACGCATTTTGAGTATTTGAGTACTAGTTTGGATTCGATGGCACTCCAGACTGATATTTTGAGGTTAGAGTGTAGTAGGTGGTCTACGAGTAAACCTCCATAGACCTTGTTATCTAGACCAAGTGCTACGGGAAAAAGGGTGACTGGGGGTAGGGGTGTACTACGGAGTAGATGTACTCGGGAGAAGTCCTTCCATGGATCCCACCTTTATTAGACCTTTGGGGCACTGGAGAGGGTAATGTACTAACACTGTGGTTACATTTGGTTTGGCATATCATAGCATATCATTCATTTGTGTGAGGTTCCATCATTGTTTGCTGTTTGTTGATTGTACGCTCTGGTAGTATGGGCTGCCGGAGGGTTTGTCTTCACTTGCTTGTATTCCTTTGGTGTATGAGCCCCGGTGGGATTATACTTAGATTTATTGTTATTATATCATGGTATTGGTTCCTGTTATGGTTTCTAGTGATATTGGCGATTGTTAGGATTTCCTTTGGGCTTTTAACTATTGGATTCTGACTAGAGATTAGTATTCTATTTGGGGTTATCGTATCTTGTATTCAAACATGATTATCGTTATCTTTTATATCCTTTTCTATCCATTTGAGGTTACCGGTATACCGCCTACTTTCTAAACTCTTCATTATATACTTGTTATTGTGAGGATCCCGAGTATGTGTTTCTTCCTTTCCCCTATGATTGTGTTATAGTAGCTATCCATGTATGTTGTTCCTATTTGTATTCCTTCCGTGCTAGCTTCTGTAAGCTTACTCATTGCCTTCTGTGACTACTTGTTTATATTTCGCTTATTACTGCTCTTTAATCTTATATGTGCCCAGTCGTCCTATGATACCTACTGGGTACCGATTGCTTTGCAATTGGTGTTCATACTATAATCTACATCTTCTGGTGTAGATTCTAGTGTGGGCCGTAGCCGCTTGATCGTGGGATTCGTCCTTGGAGATCTTTTGTACTATCCAGACTAAGGTGAGCTCTTAGGGAACGGAGCTTAGCGTTAGTTTATCTTCTACCTAAAGTACTCTGTTACTACTCAAAGATAGTTGTGTATATATTATTTTGGATGCTTCGTACTCCTTATATGTAGTTCTGGCTCTATACTATGATACCAGGTTTTGGAGTTTGGTTTAGCTTCCGCATATGTATATATATTCCTATTATCTATCTTTTCATCTTGTTCCTTTGCTTCCGCTTGATTATATCATCTCTTCCGCTTAACTGTTAGCTAGTAGCCCATACTAACTATTCTGGGCTATGGAGATTGGTTTGCCTACTGGGTAGTTGTAGATGCCATCATGACCGAGAAATGGGGTTGTGACATGATCATATCAATATACTAATCAAGGTTGGCATCTAGAAATACTCCTTAATGACCGGATAGCATGAATTATACAATTTACTCTCAAGAACTTGTAGAAGAATAATGTAGTATTTCCTTCTGTCCTTATACCTCTGGATCACCCTAGGATATGGTCTAACTTTCAAATACAAATAGGTGATCAACTATGTGTCCATGTCAGATTATAATCGACTATTGAATGCCCTAAGAAACTCTTTTCTTCTTTTATTCAATTGCCCTGGGCAAGGTCTTTATTTGTCGTTTATAATACATGACAACATAGAGCTTAAACTCATTACCAAGAGTTGACAGATTCTATCTTGCATCAATCATTAATTCTACAAGTATTTAATCATAACCAATATCCTTTCAACTATTTTCATATGGACATGGGTGTACAGTACCAAAGTATAAGAAATAACTTGTTAATTACTATGATGATCTCAGGTCAAAGGAAACTCGTACATCACATTCTTCAAGATAATATCCTAGTGACAATTTATGGTAATTCTAACCATTAGAAATTATCCGGTGAGTCTGTTCAATGATCATATCTCCATATGCATCATCTATATATGTGATTTAGTTAATGAGATCAACTAATCTTTATCTTATAAAGACCACCACATACATATTGATCCAACCGGATCACTAAAGTCCTAATTAGTAATCCTACGATCAAGAACAATTTTAGATTAAGTTATAAGAGACATGACTCTCTCATTATCATGATCTCCATCATGATGTCAAGTCCCAAAACTTAATCAATGACCTTATTATATTAATCAATTAATATGATATAACTATAAAAAAGAATATTAGATGTCATATATTTATATCAAATAATACTTATAAAATATATTTAAATCATCACAAGTGAGATTGGATCTAGGGCATATCTACTATATCCCTAATAATCTCCCACTTGCACTAGAGCCAATCGTTAAAGTACTTTATTCTCAATTTTCACTTTTGTCTGGTCAAACTCCTTTTCACCAATTACTTTAGTGAATGAATCTGCTAGGAAACTTAAGAAGCTTCTTAGATATATCTCCATAGATCATCTATCTCTATAGAAATTTATTCTCAATAAGTAAGCTACTTTTCTCAAGTTTTCATGAAATACTTAGTAGTCCCATTCCTAATGGGTTCTACATATGTCACTTTCAATTAGTCCTTATGGACTTTCTATTAGGGAAACTTTATTCTAAATCGAAGTTGCAGAGACTTTCAAAGTGTTCATAGTTCATCCAATTCATAATTAGATTCTCATGTGAGACTTATTTAATATTTATATATTTTTCAAAAATAAATTATAGTTATATGTATCAAATATGCATGACTATAAATTACTAAAATTAATAATCGTGATCCCACTAATCTCTTGTACATACAAAGTTCATCTTCACATCCAACATAATTGAACTTTTCAATTGTCTTGTTGAAGTGAACATTTTAATTTTTGAGATATTTGCTTTAGTTCACAAAAGGACGTTTGTAACTTACCAAATCTCATAAATAAAAATTTGTATCACGTCTTCATAAGTCTTTGGATTATCATCATTATAATCAATCTCATCTAAGACATTATCTTGTACCAATACATCCAATCTATTTAGTGCAGGATATTATCGACAACTTTCTACGAGGTTCGTGTACAACTTGCTCACCTTTATATTGGATTTGGTTGTTGTTCAATTTGATTTAGAACTTCTTCATTAACCTATTCATGAACTTTATTAAGTTCTTGAACTTCAACCATTGAATATGATAACTTCCTTGTCAACTTCAAGACCTCCAATAAAGATTCCTCAACTTGTATCTCATGTTATTGATCTTGTGTTGATTCATTAGTTTCTTGAACTTCATCAAGTTCTATTTCTACACCATCATTTTCTTCTAAAAAGAAACTCCTTTTCTGAAAAGGTTGCTCCTTTTGCCATAAGCACGTTATGGTTATAGGGGTGATAAAAATCATATCCCATAGTTTTTGGGGATACCCAATGAATCTACACTTATCAAATCTTGAGTCAAGTTTATGAGATTGCAATCTTTTAACATAAGTTGGACAACACCAAACTTTAACTTGTTTAAAGTCAAGCTTATGTTCCTCCCATATCTCATATAGTATTCCAGAGACTAAATTAGTGAGAACTTTATTTTGTAAGTATGTTGTTGCTTCTAAAGCATATTCCCATAAGTTTATTGGAAGATCAGTGAATTTATTAAGGATTTCACCGTGAGAGAATCTCATTTTCTTTGATATATTTAGTAAATCATTAATAAAATATTATTCATATCTATCAAACTTTAGTATCTTGATACTTTTACAAATTTATTTGCAACTTCACTATGAAATCTTTTAAACATTTCAAGAGATTCATATTTGTGTTTCATAAGATACACATAAATTCAGATATCATCAATAAAAGTGATAGATTGAAAATATCTATCTTTGATTTTAATTCTCATGGACTTATAAACAACTGTATGAATTAGTCCCACTAATTCAGAAGCTTTATTACCAATTTTAGTAAATTGCGATTTAATCATTTTTCCTTTTAGATAAGATTTATAAGTTGGTTATGATTCATAATCGTATTTATCAAGGTTTCTTTCCTTGTACAACTTATTAAATCTCTTCTCTACAATATCATTAAGCTTACTATACCAAGGTTTATGCGATTTACTTGATTATCTCATTTTTCTCTTAAGACTTGAAACATGCATAATCAAATTAATATTCATATTAGGTAAGGCATAAGTACTATCTTTAATTCATCATTATGAAAAATAATGAATATTCTATTATTAAAAATAATACAACAACCTTGCTTGTCTAACGTAAAACTAAAATTATGTTTAAAACAAAATTAAGAACGTAATAATAATCTCCCAACATAAGTTCTTTGCCCGTAGGCATTAGTAAAGAAATTAATTCTACAACTAATGCTGTAACTTTTGCACCATTTTTAACTTGTAGATCAACTTCTTCCTTCTTCAACTTTCTACTTATCTTGAGTTTCTGCAACATATTACATATATTATAACTATAGTTGGTATCTAATACCGACAAGAAAGAATTAGTAGTAGTTATAAAATCATGAAAACAATTTTTCATTAAGTCTCACCTTGTTTCTTGTCTTTTAAGCTTGCAAGATACTCCTTGAAGTTTCTCTTTCAATGTCATTTCTTCTTACAATGGAAACATTCAACATCAAATTGGTCAACTTTTCTTTCTTTACCTTTGGGCTTGATCACACCACCCTTAGGCACAGTAAGCCTCTTCTTAGATTTATTTTTACCTTTTCTCTTAGAAGATTTGCCAACCAACATGAAAGTTCCTTTAAACTTATGAGATGCAAGTTGATTCTCATAATTAATTAACATATTAAGCATCTCATGAAGATCACAATCCATTTTATTCATATTGAAATTGGTAACAAATTGTGCAAAGGATTCCGGTAATGACTGCAAGATCAAATCTTGAGAAAGTTCTTTGCCTAGTTTGCATTTTAACTTCTCAAGTACTTAAATAAGATCAATCATATGATTGACATAGGGGAAAATGGAGAGTTTTCAGTCAATTTAGAGACAAATAAAGCTTTGGATAGTCTAAATCTAGTTGTTCTACTTTGTGTACCAAACATCTTCACAAGATGTTTAATGATGGCATCTGGGTCCATATCCTTATTTTTTCTTTTGGAGTTCAGAACTCATAGAAGCGAGAATTATGCATTTGGTGGTCATACATTCTTCCAAATATTTCTGATAAACTTTGGTGCCCTCAGCATCATCCTTTTTTGGAACTTCCCTTTCAGGTTTATCGATCACATCGATTAGCTTTTCATGCATGAGAACAATTCTCAAATTTCTGTACCAATCTTCAAAGTTTGGTCCTACCAACTTGTTGGCCTCAAGTATTCCACGCAATGATAAAGCAGACATACTGGGAAATCTAAAGTATAAAAGTAAAGAAAATAATATAAGAACATATTTACATGTATCATAAAGACATGGACTTTTATCTAAATGATATGTTCACCAATTACCATATACCCTCATTATGGTGTAAGAAATCACTATTTCTTTTAGTGGATTAAAGAAATCCTTAAACAATATATATGAGTCCCCTAATTTGCCAGGTCGTTTCTCACACATACTTTAAAGGTAGGTACTCTTACTAATTGTATCTCTATACAATTTTTTTAAATAACTCTATGTGAAATAGTTCCCTGGTTGGCAGGTCATTTCAATTTACATAGTTGAGTTTCACCATCATGACAATAAATAATCAATTAAATTTTATACTCCCAGGGTTGGCCAGGCAATAGCACAAAAATTAAATAATTTTTATTGCCCACACATCTAATGTAATAAATAATTTTAATTTATTCTCAAACTACAAGTCTCCTGGTTGGCAGGCCATTCCTTGTAAATAAGAAATAAATATAAGTATTTATTTTCATGGATAGCTATACAATAAAATATCTTATATTCTATTATTTAAGAACTCAAATTTTAGTGAGATGGAATTATTTTTAAAACAACTTTTAATAACGTGGTGATCAAATCACCCATAGCATATGAACTTAGTTTAAGTTATTTACATGCATAGTCCTAATTTCACTTACATCACATGTACCAAATAATTCAAAATTATATAAAGAACGAGCATGAAACACATAAAAAAATCAATATGCTATTAACTTGTATATCCTATATACATATATATCTCATACATCATAATTTATATCACATATAAATATATTCATACAAAATTTATATTATTAATTAACATCTCATGAATAAATAATTATAAAAGTAATAGTAATATTCAATAATATTTAATGAATTAATACGGTATCTAATACACATAATTCTATATTCATGTCATGAAATTTAACATTAATTCATCACATGTATCTCTATATATAATTTTATTCATAATAAAAATATATCAATACAAAATTGTTATAGTTGAATTCTTTAAATATAACACGTAAAATGAATTTAGTAATAAATTATAAATACAAAAAGTCGTGGCTCCGATACCACTGAAGGGTTGCAGGGTGTTCATAACATGCAACGGAAGATAAAAAAATAACCCTAGACAGATCTACTTGTGTTTAAAATTTATTTACTTCTAAAGAATGAGTTTCAATACAAACCTGGTGGTGATAGTCGTAGTTTAAAATCTTCTTCGATAGTACGAAGACTCTATGCGTATCCACACCGAGACAGACCTTTATTATCAACTCTTTGATCAACGGAACTCACGAATAAATTATTTCAATAATATTGTGTTGAAATCTTTCTCAAATATTTCAACCCACAATAGAAAGAACAAGAAACTGCTTCTTGTCGATTATATTAACTCTCTTGATTTGGTGTAAAACTCACACACTTTCAATAAAGTGTTTTTCTCATAAAGAAATTCATTTTGAAACTTTTTTCCATCACCCTTATATAGAATCACCTATAGACCCTTCTCCTATTTGGTTAAGGTGACAATTACTTGAGGTAAAAGTTTAATTCCATAATTAAACTTTTATGGAAATTTTTTGTGAAGACCCTTCCGGTCATCTTCGTGTTTTCGAATTTATTTCACTGTTAGAGTCTTTTTGTAGAAGCCCTAAGTTATTTATGGCTTGCTGGGACCGGTAGTTTGGTGCTCTGATCGTTCGTTTGGTCGTTTTAGCCGTTCGCCTATTTTAGAGCTTTAAACATAGAATATCATTGACTTTAGTAAACATTCTTAGCTAACGTACTTGAAATTGAATTCTGACAGTTTTGTTAGCTCCAAAGTGATGAGTTTGGTCTAGTTGGACCTTTAGTTGAGGCCTGAAAACGTCCGGTGTAGGGTTTGTGTTGTTTTCTCAGTTTTTAGGCCATTTGAAGCTGAAAGTATAACTTCGGGTGACTTTCGATGATCGGAATGTCGGATTCGAAATCCTACTATTCCATCAACTCCATAATGTTGAGTTTAGGCTAGAAATATGGTTGGTTCGGGTTTCGGGTGAGTTCGACTCATTTCGAGCCTTTGATTTCCTTTTTTGTTAGTGTTGAGTTGGGTCAATATTTCTACGGAACGTCCTCTTATGTAAGTTTCTTTGATTCTGTTGAGTCCGGAATGTCGTTTCCACTCTATTAGCTTTATTGGTTTTCGAATATTGGGTTTTGATTGTGCCCAAAATGACCCATCGAGTTTTTTTAAAATTGCAGAAAATTGCAGAAAATCAGCTGCGGCCAGCAGTTATAAATAGCTGGAAATTCATTTTTTCCAGCCACTTCTCCTCACTTTTCTCACTCAAAACTCATTTTTCTCTCTACCAAAATTGTTCTTGATCATTTCTAATCCTTGGGGAATCAATTGCTTGTGGATTTTCCGTATTTTTCCGATTCTTGATAAGTCATCTTCCCCCCTTGTCCTTTTAGCTTCCCTTGGATTTTCTTAATTTCCTCCATTGTTGCTCCTACCAAAGCTTGGAAATTATTATGTATTGTCTGCCCCTAGCTCGTGCATGCTTCATGGAAGTAAAGGATTGTCCATTTTGTCTTGAAATTCTATTTTTGTGGTAAGTAATTCTTGCCCAATTTCTATTTTTATTTTCGAACTTTCCATTCTTTAATCCCCAACTTGGGCGGGCTATTTTGGTGCCCTTCCCTTGTCCAATTGTGCTCAAATTCGGAGCATGCCTTCTTGGCATTATTGGGGTCATCGTGGTTCTTTTTATTTTTTGGTTTTGTGGGCCCCGCAGGCTGCTTTTGACCCGGATATTGACTCGACTATAATTGTAGCAATATGGGTATCATTAGACTTGTCTTAATATTTTATTCATGAATTTGATAGTTTGATTCTCGTTCAAAGCTTCTCAGAGCAGCTCGGCTCGGATATCGTCGTTCCCACAGCTTGTCGTCGTACGACAGGTAGGTTACGACTTAACTCCCTAGACTTCGCATATATCGGGTAAAATTATACTAGTTGGCATCCTTGGGTTGGGTTATTAGGTTGGTACCACAAACCTTGACCGCTTTCCCATGATTCGTCCTATTTATTTCCTCTATTATGTGGAGTATTCCTATTAGTTGATATATTTATTACCCTTGTGACCCCGTGAGGTCTTGTTGAATGTGGAACATAGAAGGTGGGATTATTGGGAATGTACGCGAGTTCCGGGCATAGAAATATCCTTCTAGGCTGGTTATGCTTGCTAAGTAGCTTTGGAGCCTGTGCAGGGCTGTTAGGTTGATTGTGAGCTGTCGGGTAACTATTTGGGTTGATCATATCATTTCCATGCATATAAAGAGGTTTTTCCATGTTTTATTATGGTTTTTGGCTTTGGGCCTACGAAAACTGATTTTATAAACCTTGCATGGCCCTGGGGCCCCATTTTCGATGAAATTGGATTTGGAAATGACTTGGACTTGATACGTGGATCTTCTTGCGGTAAAAGAAGGTTAAAAATATGATTTTATCATGATTTACTACTATTGATAGACTCAACCGGGTCAGAGTGCTAGCTGAGTTTCCTTACTGATTTGAAATGATATCAGGCTCGGCCGGGTTGAGCATCTGAGATGTTTTTACTACTGTTTTGGACTCGGTTGTGCCCGAGCACCCTTGGAAGGGTTTTTGAGACATCTTTTTCACTGTTTTAGTCCTAGATAGGGTCTAGGCATGCATATTTGAGACTTAGCCACTGACTTGAACCTGGACTCGATTCTGGAGGACACGTTTTGATTCTGAGTTTTAGTATGGAGTCTAGGACCTCCATGGACCTTGCCACTTTGGGCCTGAGGCTTTGGGCTGCGTGTGCTGGGGGAAGGGTATATGGTGGAGTAGAGGTATACGGGCTGTGTCCTTCCATAGAACCTGCCTTCTGGGCTCGATCGGCACCAGATGAGGTACATATAGAGGTTCTATTTCACCCTGAGGTTTTCATGCATCAGATCATTCATTGTTTGAGGTACCACCCTTGTTTGCTGTGTGTTTATTGTACGCTCTGGTAGTATGGGATTCTGGAGGGTTTGTTTTCACTGGATTGCGTTCCTCGGTTGTATGGTTGGCCGAGGGACTGTAGGTAGACTCTTGTCACTTTATTCCGATATCGTTCCCTGTTACGGTGGAGGATGAGTGTTATTACTGTAATGTTTAAGTTCCTGGATTGAGTATGTATGACTAGATTGGGTATTATCTCCTGTATATCGAGCATGTCTACTTTTATTCTTCTCTCCCATTTCCTTATACTTGAGGTTACTGGTATACCCCCCATTGTTAGAACTTATTTACATATATATTATTTTGTGAGGATCCCAGGTGCGTCGTCCTCAATTTTACCTGTTCCTGTTGTGTGTATATATTCTATATACTAGCCTTGTATGTTGCCTTCTGTTGTCTTCCCTCTTGCTAGATCCTGTGTACATTTTTGTTGATTTCTATGACTGTTTGTTTCTACCCTATGTGCTATTGCTCTTTTACTTTATATGTGCTGAGTAAGCCTATTATACATACTGGGTACCTTATGCTTTGTATTTGGTGCTCACCCTACCCTCTGCATCTTCTGGTGCAGATTCTAGTGTGGGCCATCATCGGTAGAGCGCCAAAGACTCGTGCGAGGTGCTATTTTTGGACCATCCAGGATTAGGGTGAGCTCTTAGCGTTCAGAGCTTGACTTAGTTTATCTTTTGTATATACTGTACTCTTTCATTACTCTAAGACAACTTGTGTATATGTATATTTCTTTTGGACCCTTGTACTCCTTATGTAGTTCGAGCTTCTATACGCTATGACACCAGGTTTTGGGTCGGTTTAGTTTCTGCTTTTCATATATGTTATCCTTGTTATCTAATTTCTTTATCTTTTTCCCTTGCTTCCGCTATTTTACCTGCTCTTCTATTTAAACAATTAGAAGGTAGCCTATTACTAACTGTTCTAGGCTACCAGGATTGGTTCTCCTACTGGGGGATTGTAGATGCCAACATGACCGATAAGTAAGGTCATGACCACTTGGTATCAGAGCCCTAGGTTCACCGGTGTCATAGATATAAGAGTCAATGTCTAGTAGAGTCTTGCGGATCAGGGCAGAGACGTTCGTACTGAATCTTTCGGAGGTTATAGTGACATCTTAGGAAAATAGACTATTCTTGTTCCTCTTTCGTGCATAGTATCCTTGAAAGTTTCTAGAAATCTCACTTATTCTGGTTCACTCTTCCGCTGATGGTTCATATGAGATCTTCAACTTCTAGAGGAGGAGAGCCTCCTGCCCTACACCTCCGACTCTAACTAGGGGCTAGGGTAGTCACTAGGGTAGAGGTAGGGGTCGAGGGTGCCCCAGAGCAGTGTCACCTGTTACAACTTCTAGAGTGGATATAGAGCCTGAGTATGACTACGATCCAGAGTTAGCTCTAGAGATGTAGCATGTGGGCCTGGGGACGACCCAGGCACCACCAACTTTAGTACCAGCTCTAACATTAGTTTTTTAGCCAGCTTCAGCCCCAGCTCAGTCTTCAGATATTCGGGGTTTGTTACTTCAACTATTGGGTATGATTAGGGAGCATCTTTCTGAGACAGCCCAAAAATCCACTCAAGGGGTAGCCCTGGGTGTTCAGAGTTTAGGAGCGCAGCCTGCTACAGCGGCTCCCTGTGTTGAGGTTATTCCAGTTCCATCAGTTGCCCATCCTCTTACTCCTCACCCTACTATGACCGAGATAGAGTAGAAGGCCTTGGGTAGGTATCTGAGATTGGAACCACCAAGATTCGTTGGTACATCAGGTCAGGACCCACATGACTTTATCACTACCTGCGAGGAGATGTTGCACCATTTGGGCTTATTGGAGACTCACGGGGTTTGCTACTCTTCATATCACCTGGAGGGTCCAGCGAAGTTATGGTGGAGGGCACAGGTTTCTTACAGGCCTTCTACATGACCTCCCTTGACCTGGTCTGAGTTTTATGAGGCCTTTATGACCATGTTCTTGCCACAAAGCGATCGAGAGCATCATAGGGAGGAGTTCACTAGACTTTCTTAGGATACCATGGCCGTCTCAGAGTATGAGACTTGGTTCCATCAGGCTTCTCCATTTGGAGCCATGATTATTCCTACTGTGGCCGACAGGGTTCATAGATTTGTTTGGGGGCTACATTGAGAGTTCAAAGAGCCTGCAGAGATACTGGTTGCTAGCGGTCGGTCATTCCAGGCCATTGCCGACTATGCCCGCACAGTTTAGAATTCGCGTTGTCATGACACCGGGGCCAGAGATAAGAGGCCTCGACATCATGGTGGTTACAGTGGTTTTAGGCATAGTGGTAGAGGTTTAGGCCAATGGGACTGAGGTTATCAGTCGTAACAGCATTAGGGTCAGTCTAGCCTATCGGTACAGGCATCAATGTAGGCTTTTGGTCCTCAGTTTGAGCATGGTCAGGGCAGTCAATGAGGTCAAAGTGGTCAGCCATTGAGAGGTACAAATTCTAGGGCATCAGGTCGTAGTGGCCATTCAGGTTCTGCTGGTTCATCCCGACCGAGTAGGTCATCAGGGGCTTGCTAAACTTTTGGTGTGGTTGGTCACTTTGCTAGAGATTGCCCCCAGTAGGGTACAGTTCAGCTAGCCAAGATGCTGTGAGTAGTTCAACCTCTGTCTAGAGGGGGTGGTGGTTAGGCTAGGGGTGGTACCCCACGTGGCAGAGTAGGTGGTAGGGATGGCAGTCGGGAAGGTGGAGGTTATTGTCAGTTCTATGCAGTCCCTGGGAAACCAGAGGCAGAGGCCTCAAACACTGTGATCACATGTACGATTTATGTATGCCGTAAGCCAACTTATGCTTTGTTTGATCCTAGATCCACTTGTTCATATATATCTGCCTACTTTCTGCCTTGTTTGGGGTTTGCTAGTGAGCCATTGTCTGTTCCAGTTTCTGTTTTGACCCCACTAGGAGATTGTTTAGTAGTGGATCGGATTGTGAGATCCTGTGTGATATTTGTTTTTGATTTGGACACTTGGGCTTACTTGATGATACTTGATGTGTTGGATTTTGAGGTGATACTGGGCATGGACAGGTTATCCCCTCACCGTGCAGTTTTGGATTGCTATGCCAATACCATTACCATAGCTGTGCCCGGTGTATCCCCGATTGTGTAGCAGGGTTGTGTTAGCCATAAACCATCTGGGATCATTTCTTGTCTTCGAGCTAGCAAGATGATATCCCGTGGGTGTTTAGCTTATCTAGCATATATCCGAGATGCTAGTGCTGACCCTACGTCTCCTGAGTCTATTCATGTGGTTAGAGACTTGCTAGATGTGTTTCCTACTGACCTGCTAGGCTATCCACCTGAGAGGGATATTGATTTCTCCATTGAGTTGGAGCCAAGAACCAGACCCATTTCTATTTCTCCCTACCATATGTCTCCTGTTGAATTGAGAGAGCTTAAGGAGCAGCTCCAGGATTTGTTAGCTAAGGAATTTTTTAGACCGAGTGTGTCTCTTTGGGATGCTCCTATTCTCTTTGTGAAGAAGAAGGATGGGTCGATGCGGATGTGTATTGATTATCGACAGCTGAATAAGGTGACTGTGAATAATAGGCATCCAATGCCCAAGATTGATGACTTATTTGATCAGCTTTAGGGTTCCGCCATGTTTTCTAAGATTGATTTGAGGTTCGGCTACTATTAGTTGAGGATTAGGGCAGAGTACATCCCTAAGATAGCATTCAGGACATGTTACAGCCATTATGAGTTCCTGGTTATGTCTTTTGGGGTGGCTAATGCCCCCGCAACCTTCATAGACTTGATGCATAGGGTTCTTAGCCCGTACCTGGATCTGTTTGTGATAGTATTCATTGATGACATTCTGGTATACTCCCGGAGTAGAGATGAGCATGAGCAATACTTAAGGATTGTACTTCATGCTCTGAGAGATCATCGGCTTTATGCCAAGTTCTCAAAGTGTGAGTTTTGGCTAGAGTCAGTTGCATTCTTAGGACACGTTGTGTCTAAGGATGGGATTGGGGTTGATCCGAGTAAGATTTATGTAGTTCTTGATTGGCCTAGACCTACTACTCCTACCGAGGTTTGCAGCTTTATTGGGTTAGCCGAGTATTACAGATGGTTCGTCGAGGGATTTACTTCCATAGAAGCACCTTTGACTATGCTGACTAGGAAGGATGTTCCATTTTTGTGGTCTGATCAGTATGAGGATAGCTCTCAGAGGGTTAAGGCCTTGTTGACTTCAGCTCCAGTTTTGACTTTGCCAATTGAGGGTCAGAGTTTCTCTGTGTATTGTGATGCTTCAGGGGTCGGTCTTGGTTGTTTGTTGATGCAGCAGGGTCTAGTGAACTTTATGGTATTTTAATAAAGTTCAATTTCAAATTGATCACTTTATTAATTTAGTACAAAATCCCTTATGGAATCTTTTCCATATAAAGAAATTCCAAACCCATTCCAAATGGGTTACGTGATTAGTCCTTCAAGGTCTTTTCATGTAAAGTCATTCGTGAATTTACCATAATTGAAAGTAGAAATTCTATTTCCATTGTGAGTCTTTATTAATATATTTATATAATATATATAAATAATATTAAGTATAATTAGATATGAAATATATATCACATATATATTATAATCAAGAGATATAATTCAATTTTCTATTTTAAATAGAAAGCTCTAATTTATTCACCATATTAATTATATTTTTGGTGCTAGCAATGAATATAATAATATTCTATTTGGACTAATACTTTATTTATTTGACTAATTAAATTCTCTAATTTAATTATCAAACAATAAAATAATTAATCCATTGACAAAGACTGGAACACTCGTTAGTGTGCGACCCAATTGGTTCAAAACTAAGCTGGTAGTAAATTGATCATATCAATATACTAATAGAGGTTGGCGTCTAGCAACACTCCTTAATGACCAGATAGCATGAAGTATATAATTTACTCTCAAGAACCTGTAGAAGAATAATGTAGTATTTCCTTCTGTCCTTATAGCTCTGAATCACCCTAGGATATGGTCTAACTGTCAAATCCCAATAGGTAATCAACTATGTGTCCATGTCAGATTATAATCGACTATTGAATGACCTAAGAAACTCTTTTTTCTTTCATTCAATTTCCCTGGCAAAAGTCTTGATTAGTCGTTTATAATATATGACAACATAGAGCTTAAACTCATTACCAAGAGTTGACAAATTTCATCTTGCATCAATAATTAATTCTACAAGCATTTAATCATACCCAATATCCTTTCAACTATTTTCGTATGGACACGGGTGTCCGTTATCAAAGTATAATAAATAACTTGTTAATTACTATAATGATCACAAGTCAAATGAAACTCATACATCACATTCTTCAAGATAATATCCTAGTGACAGTTTATGGTAATTCTAACCATTAGGAATTATCTGCTGAGTCTTTTCAATGATCACATCTCCATATGCATCATCTATATATGTGATTGAGTTAATGAGATCAACTAATCTTTATCTTATAAAGAACACCACATACATATTGATCCAACTGGATCACTAATGTCCTAATTAGTAATCCTACGATCAAGAACAATTTTAGATTAAGTTATAAGTGACATGACTCTCTCATTATCATGATCTCTATTATGATGTCAAGTCTCAAAACTTAATCAAGGACCTTATCATATTAATCAAATAATTTGATATTACTATGAAAAAGAATATTAGATGCCATATATTTATATCAAATAATACTTATAAAATCTATTCAAATTATCACAAGTGAGATTGGATGTAGGGCATATCTACTATATCCCTAAAATTGGAGGAAACAACCATCTGTATTTTGATGGGTATCTTGGCAAAGTATTAGTAGCCAATACACCCTCGTCGTGCCGCGACGTTAAATAAAGCACTACTTGGGAGGCAACCCAAAGAGGGTACCACTAAGTATCCGAATCTGTGGGTTTTCTTTCTGTGTTCTTTCCCCATGGACCTTTATTTTTTGTTGAACCTGAATGTTTACATAGGTTGTGTGTAGTAAAAGAAGAATAGGAACTTAGCGCAGTCTATGGCCTAATTTTGAACTTGATTTTGATTTGATTGAAAAATAGAGACCCCTCCAACCCCATGGACAGTTATTTCTGTTGAACCTGTATGCTTACATAGGTTTTCTGTAGTAAAAGAAGAATAGGAACATAGCACAGTCTATGGACAAATTTTGAACTTGATTTTGATTTGATTGAAAAATGGAGACCCCTCTAAATTTTGTGCGACATGCTTATCCGTTTTTGATATACTGAATGTTATGGATCTGTGCATGACATTATGTTATACCTCCTTTTAGAAGCATAAAGAGGTCCTTGTTCAAATATAGAACCTAACCAAGGTTAGGGTCGATCCCACAGGGAATATGGTAGGATTAGGGTCAACACTGTTTCCATTTATTTCCATCGAAGTTTTTTTTTAAATAACAGTTAAGGTTTGTAAATTATTGAGTAACTATTAATCAGAAAGTATCAATATTGTTGTGATTCTGAGATAAGATGGACCAGGATTGTGTTCCCCATGAGTTCATAATGCTGTAGGCGTCATATTAGCAATCTATTCTGGTGCTTAGTATGCAAGATGGGTAAATTAGGTTCACCTAAATGATTGGTCCCCTAGATAGATGAATTTTACCATGCACCTTGGTTTGGCTACGGGTGTATAATTTACTAACCCTTACCTTTGATCCCAGATTAGCTATTCCTGGATAAGGTCAAGCTATTAGATGAGGGTTGATAGCCTCAAATCTCCATTGTAACCAACCCTTTTTCTTATTCGTTACCTCCTTGGTCCGTAAAGTGAGAAAAAGGCGAGTTCTAACGTTGCAACCATTAAAAAGAAATCAAAGCGAAGGGAAGAACAATACATGTATAAACACCACCCTAGAATTGCTAAGTACTTTGCCTACTTTATTAATCCTTCATGATTCCCACAACCCTAGTTGTGGATTTAACTACTCATGTTCATAAGCAGACAATCAAAAGTTGTTGAAGTGTTCATGATCATATACTTACAAGAAGAAGTAAAGGAATCCAAAAACTTAAATAATTGAAGAAGAAATCAAGAATCAAGAACTATGAATGTGCTAATCTCCCAAAATCAATAACAAATCAATACCAAGTGTTTTCGAATAATTTTCCTACAAAATATCAAGCATAAAACATAAAATAAAACCTAGGAAAGGTATTTATAGACATAAGAAATCCTATCTTAATTAAACAAGGAAAACTTGAATCGGCAATTTACACGGACACAGTCTACGGTCCATGGAAACTTCTACGGGTCGTCAAAGGTCCTCGTGAAACTCAGAGGATTTTGTCATCCTACAAGTTCACTTCCATGAGTGCCATCCATGACTCATACACTAAATCAAGGCTTATGGAATGGACTCGTGAATCGTAGAGCTTTTTCTCCTTCTTTGATCAGGTTACATGGACAGGAATTATGGCTCGTGAAAAGGTTTACGACTCGTGGAAACCTCCCATAGAACTCAAGATTCATCACAATCTACATTACTCTTCCCATGACTGACTTCCATGACTCATAGAAGCATTCACGACTCAAGCAGTTGAGTCGTAGAAGTCAGTTTCAACTAAAATTTTAGTTTTTTTGTACTTAGTTCACGAAACATGTTTTCCTACACAATACTCAAAAACACATCAAATCTACTAAAAATTGCTAAAGAACATACTCCAATTCCAAGTTTTAAGCGTTGAAAGTGCCGCAAAACCATGACATATCAATGCCCTATCTTGTTAGCCTTGAGCTTGTAGAAATGTTTCTTTGAATAAATTTTTTGAGTCCCTCTCAAAAATTTGCCCCACTTACATGCTTGAAAAAGGGATATGAACAATTTAATTATGATAAGACCGAACTCCACAAGAGCGCCTATGTATCCATCTTAAACAGGAATAAGGTAAAACGTAGTTCCAATTACATAAAAGAGAAGCATAAAGAAACTTTATCTTGCTCCAAGTACATATCATCATTGCCATATTAGTAAATTTCAAATCCGTTTTCAAATTATTGGGAGCCTCGACCGAGGAGATAATATAATCAAATGTCATTGAAATTAGGCTCTTTGAAGTGTATCACATTAGCATCAATCAATGTTTGAATATGATCTTTCAAAGTTAAACATTCTTCTGTGTTATGCCCTTTAATCGTGAATAATAAGCATAGACTTTAGTGGGATCAAACTATTTTGCGTGTGTATCCACCACTAGCTTAGGAATAGGAGCAATATGGCCAGCAACTTTTAATCTCTCATATAATTGGGCTATGGGCTCAGCCAAAGGGGTGTATTGTTTGGGTGGATTTTTGATCAGATTAGCTTGGGATTTTGAGGACCGATAAAATCATGGAGATCTTGGTGGCTTTTGATAAGCTGGAAGTTTTTGAAATGTGGGTGGAGGGAAATGAAAATTTGCGGATTGTGTATAATAGACGGGATGAGCACCAAAATTGTAAAACGGTATTGGATAATTATGTGTTGGTGCAAAAAATGAATGTACTTGATTTATGGGTGTTTGGTATTGAGGTGAAAGTGGTGATGTTTGAAAATTCAAAGGAGCTTTCGGCCCTTCAGTAATTGATATGGTATTCACCTCTTTTATGTTCTTGTTTTTGATGACCTCATCAGAGTGTTGTCTTATTAGCTGCTTGTAACGCCTCCAAATTTGTTATCATTCCATTCTTTATACCTTCCTCAATTCTTTCTCGCAGCTTGATGATAACAAAAAGTTTGTTGTCTTCTATGAGTATCATTCTTTCATAATATTATGGCTCTTGAGCACGCATAAAGATTTCTTTCATTTGGTTTTCTTCTAAAGGAGGGCGTGCTTTAGCGGCTTCAGATATCCATCTTATTCTATATTTTCAAAATGATTCTGTAGGTCTCTTCTTCAAGCTCTGAATGTAAAACCAATCAAGCACATTCTTGATATTAAATTCAAATCTTTTCATAAAATAAGAGCCCATGTCAGTCCATTTTGACCATTTTCTTGAATCTTTTGCAATATACCATGATAAAGCATCTCCAGTAAGACTCCTCATAAATAGTTTCATGTGAATCTGTTCATTTTTTCTGACACTTACTAGCTTATCACAGTACATACTTAGATGTTCCTTTGGGTTTCCAGTCTGTCAAACATTTCAAATTTAGGAGGTTTGTACCCTTCAAGCAGTTCAACATCAAGATGTGTGAAGAAGTCTTATAAATTTAACCCTTCTACCCCTTTATTACCTTACACATACTACAGTCGACCATCTAGCTTTTCCAATTGCTTAGCCATAGTTCGTATTAATATGTCTTTTTGAGAGAACTCTGGTTCATAGTGATGATGGGTGAAAGGGGCTCTCTCAACATAGATAGAATTTGAATTACGATTTTCTGGAGCATACGCATAAGTCATATTTATAGTAGATGTTGGTAATATATCATGGGTATGTAAGGTGGTTTGAGAATTTAGTGGAGATAGCCATGTGTAGTTTGATGTATTATGTGAATATTTCAATGGATAAGTATGACTTTGAGGATGAGATGGCAAATGAAGGCTTGTGAAAGTGACTTGAGGTTTAGTAGTGGTGTTTCCCTCGGTTGGTGCCTCTGGAGGAATATTCAGAGTAGTTGATAGATTGGCCAAACTGTGATTATGAGATAATTCTCCTTGCATTTCTATAATCTTTTGTTTCAACCTTAATATCACCTCATTATGTTCAGGTAGATATCCTCCCTCCATAATCGCTAAAGCCTGTTTTTGAGAAATTACATCAATCTTGTCATTAGTGTCGTTGTTATCACCCATTTTTTACCTTGATGATAAAGACATTAATGCAATAAATCAATCTTTAGCGAGGGGAAAACATAAAAATAAAATAAAAAAACCAAGTTAGTAAGTGTAATGACCCTTCCGGTCATTCCTGCATTTACAATTTTCTTGTACTGTTAAAGATTTCCTGTAGTGGCCCTAAGTTATTTATGGCTTGCGGGGACCGGTGGTTTGGTGCCCTGGCCGTTCTGTTGGTCATTATAGTAATTTCCCTATTTTAGAGCTTTAACTTAGGAAATCATTGACTTTGGTCAACATTCTTGGTAAACGCACTCAAAATCAAATTTTGATTGTTCCGTTAGCTCTGGAGCATGGATTTTAGTCTGGGTGGATCGTTGGTCGGGCTCTGGGAGCTGTCGGTTTGGTTCTGTGCGAGTTTATGTGTTTTTTATCCTATTGAACTTGGAAGTCTGACTTTGGTGAACATTCAGAAAAGACGACCTCGGATGAAAATTTTGACAGTATTGTTAGATCCGAAATGTCGACTTTGGGCTAGGAGAATATTTGGTTTAGATCCCGAGCCTTCTGGACTCGCTTTAGGCCATGGGGTTCCATTTTGGAAAAGGTTGGCCTAAAGTTGATTTTTTGGCATAGAGCCCACTTTTCGTTAAATCAACCTCCATTGGGATTTTTGTATATTCCATTGAGTCCGAAATGCCATTTTTAGTCAAATAGCTCAGCTCATATGTGTCTGCGAGACCTCGGATGTGTTCCTGAGGGTTTGTCGGAGTCAAATTCTAGATGGGCATGGTTATTGGCAGCTGGTTTCTATCATGGCATCAGCTGGCCATCACCCATGCGGGGCTTGGCCGCGTCCGTGATGAAGCATGACAGCCACCCTATTTTCTCGGCCATTGCCTAGGAAGCGCCTGGGGCGTGTGCGTTGCCGCATATGCAGTGGCCTGGTCACGTGCTCACGGGGCAAGTCCTTGGCGTAGGCGTACGTCTGGGACGCCTGCGTACGCATGGCTGCGTAGGCAGCGCCATGTCCGCGAAGGCTTAGTGTCGCATGGCAGCCTATATCTTTGCCATTCTCTTAATCTCTCCTCATTTTAAAACATACTCATTTCCACTATTTCCAACATCTTCTAAAGCTTCTTTTCTCCACCTTTGCTCATAAACTCTTGGAGGGGAATTATAACTTGCTTTGTGATCGTTTTCCCAGCCTCAATTCGGTAAATTTCATTGTTAATTTCCAAGTTAATTATTTCAATTCTCCCTTTAAATTATTTGGTTTGGGTGGGCTGTTTTAGCCCAAAATTCTTGCTCAATTATAATAATCCTTTGGGCATTCACCCTTGGGTCATTGTGATCCCTTTGCACCTATTCATTTTAAACTTTGGGTTAGGGGGCCCATGGGGCCGCCACTGACCCGACTTTCGACCTGACTATAATTCTAGCAATATGAGTATCGTTAGTATCATTTTAACATGGAGTTTATGTTCTTGATAATTTGACTTAGGTTCGGAGCTTTTCTGAGCAGTTCAGGCTCAGACATTGTCGTTCCAGCAACTTGTCATCAGACAACAGGTAGGTTGTTGTTTAAATCCTCTAAACTTTGAATATATAGGATATAATTGTACTAATTAGCATCCTTGAGTGGGGTTTATTAGCTTTGTACCATAGACCTTGCCCGCTTCTTCATGTCTGACTCATTTTGCTTTCTCCGATGATTGTATTGTTTGGGTAGATGATATTATCACCCTTGTGGTCTTGTGTGACCTTGCATTGACTCTAGACCAAAAATGGTGGGTTATTTGGGAATGTCCATGAGTCTCGAACATCGATATTGCGAGCTTAGGCTGGTTATTTGTGTTGTAGAGCGATTGGAGCCTTTGCAGGTCCGATAGGTTGATTGGGAGTTATTGGGCTAATGTTTGTGATTGAGCATGCCATTATCATCCATATAAAAGGATTTTTCATATGTTTTACTACAATTTTGGCTTCAGTCCTACTATTTTTGGTTTTCTATGTCTTGCATGGCTCTGAGGGCCCATTTTCGGTGAAAATGGTTACAAAAATGTTTGGTAATGATTTTGATGGATCTTCTTGGGGTAAGAAAGTTAAAAGGATGATTTTATCGCTATTTTCATACTTATACTAGACTCGGCTGGGCCGTGGTGCTAGATTTTATTTCCTATCGATTTGAGATGATACTAGACTTGGTCGGACCGAGTAGCAACTAATTTTACTACTGTTTAAGACCCGATTATGTCTGGGCACCCTTGATGGGATTTTTGAGATTTATTTCATTGATTTAGACTTGGATAGACTCCAGGCATGCATTCTCGAGGTATAGTTACTAGTTTGGATCCAGTTGCACTATGGACTGTTATATTGAGGTTGAGTTTTTGTATGTGGTCTACGAGTAAACCTCCATGGACCCGACCATTTTAGACCAAGAGCTACGGGCTGAGGGTCATTGGAGGAGGGGTGTACGGTGGAGTAGAGGTACTCGCGGGAATCCATTTTATGGATCCTACCTCTATTGGGCCTTTTAGTACTGAAATAGGTAACATACGAAACTAGTTCCACCTGGTTTCACTATATTATATCATATCATCCATTTGCATGAGATTTCATCCTTATTTGATGTTTGCTGAGTGTACACTCTAGTAGTATGGGATGTCGGAGGGTTTGTCTTCACTTGTTTGTGTTCCTCGGGTGTATGGGTTCCCATTGGGACTATAGGTAGGCTTATTGTTACATTATCGAGGTATTGGTCCTTATGGCAATGTCTTATAACAATTGGATATTGAAGGTTGTGTTTTATACTTTTGGTTCACTTGATAACTTGTGTTTTGGGGCTCCTAGTTGATTCTTTCCTGACTTGAGAGTAGTATTATTAGCATGGGCAGCTTTGTAATCTTGTTTTCGAGCATGTTATCACTATTCTTCTTTCCTCCATCCCTTTGTACTTGAGGTTACTGGTATACCACCAACTTTCTAAAACTCTCTCTCTATATTTTTATTGCGAAGATCCCAGGTGCATTATTTAGTTCTTTCACCAGTGTTTGTGATATATATTCTATTTGCTAGCCATGTACGTTGTTTTCTGCTTGTATCCTTCTGTGCTAGCTTCCGTGTACTTTATCATTGTTCTTTGTGACTGCTTGTTTCTCTTATGCTTATTACTGCTCTTATATCTTACATATGCCTATTCAGCCTATGATACCTACTGGGTACCCGTTGCTTAGCAATTGGTGCTCATACTACACTCTGTATCTTTCTAGTGCAGATCCTAGTGTGAGCCATCACCGCTTATCCATTGGAGACTCATGTGAGCTAATCTTTTGGACTATCCGGGGCAAGGTTGAGCTCTTAACGGCTGGGCTTAGCTTTAGCTCATCCTTTGTATCTTGTACTATTTTTTTGTTATTTGGAGACAAATATGTATGTATTATTTTAGATCCTTTGTACTCTATACACTTAGTTTCGACTCTTGTACTATGATACAAGGTCTTTTGGGTTTTATTTAGCTTCTGTGTATATTTATTTATATAGTCCTGTTGCCTTTCTTTACATATTTTCCCTTGCTTCCGCATAATTATTTCATTCTTCTTCTTGCTTGTTAGATAGTAGCCCATTAATAATCATTCCGGGATACGAGGATTGGTTTGCCTACTTAGGGGTTGTAGTTGCCATCATGACCGAGAAATCGAGTCATGACAACTTGGTATCAGAGCCCTATGTTCACCGGTGTCATCGGTATAGGAGCCAATGTCTAGTAGAGTATTGTGAATTGGGGCAGAGACATCCGTACTCAATCTTTGGGAGGCTACAGTGGCATTTTAGGAAACGTGAACCTTTTCTTGCTTCTATCTCGTGCGTAGTATCCTTGAAAGTTTCTTGTAGCTCACTTTTTCAAGTTCACTCTTCTGTAGATGGTTCATACGAGATCGTCGACATCAAGTGGAGGAGAGCCTTCGACCCCTGCACCTTTGACTCAAGCTAGTGGTTGGGGAGGTTGCAAAGGTAGAGCTAGAGGACATGCCCGAGTACCAGCACCAGTTAGAGCTCCTAGGGTCAAGGTTGAGCCCGTGTTTGTTTCTGATCAGTAGCATATAGACCAGGGGATAGCCCAGGTGCCACCAGCTCAGTGCCAGCTCCAGTACCAGCTTCAATGCTAGCATCAGCCCTAGCTCAGTCTTCAGATATTTGGGGCCTACTTCTACAGTTACTGGGTATGATCGGGGATCAGTCTGCTGAGGTAGCACATACATCCACTTAGGGGGAGCCCTGGGTGCATAGAGTTCATGAGCACAACTTGATACTGTGGCTCCCCATACTGAGGTTATTCCAGTTCCATCTGTTGCATAGCCTCTTGCTCCTCGCCCAGCTATGATAGAGATGGAGCTGAAGGCGTTAGGTAGGTTTCTGATATCGGCACCTGCGAAGTTCGCTAGTAATTCTTGATAGGACCTACATGACTTCATTACTACTTGTGAGGAGATGCTACACCAATTGGGCTTATTGGAGACTCACAGAGTTGGGTATACTTATTATCAGCTGGAGGGCCCAGCTAAGTTATGGTAGAGGGTCCAGGTTTCTTGCAGACCATCTTCGTCACCTCCATTGTCTTGGTCAGAGTTTTATGAGGCTTTTATAGCCAAGTTTTTGCCATAGAGCGACAGAGAGCGTCGTATATAGCAATTCACTGGACTTATGCGGGGTTTTATGATTATATCAGAGTATGAGACTCGCTTCCACCAGCTTTATCTATTTGGGGCTATGATCATGCCTTCCAAGCCCGACAGATTCTGTAGGTTTGTTTAGGGGTTGTAGACAGAGTTTAGAGAGACAGCTGAGATATTGGTTTCTAGTCGTCGTTCATTCTAGGCTATTGCAGACTATGCCCATACCATAGAGGATTTGCATCATTATAGTTCTGGGACCAGAGATTAGAGGCCTCGATATTAGGGTAGCTATAGTTGTTCCCATCATAGTGGTAGAGGTTTGGGCTAGTTGGGCGAAAGTTATCAGCCACAGTATCACCAGGGTCAGTCTAGTTGACCAGTTCAGGCTTCACTTCAATTTTCTTATGGGTATCAGTTTGAGCAGGGACAGAGTAGCCAGCAGGGCTATAGTGGTCAGTCTTCGAGAGGTGAAGCTTCTGGGCATCAACTCGTGGTGTCCAAACAGGTTCTGCTAGTTCATCTCACCAGTTTAGGTTGGCAAGGCCTTGTTATTATTGTGGTATTATTGATCATTATGCTAGAGATTGCCCCCAATAGGGTAAAGTTAATCCAGCCACTCAGTCGGCTCAGCCTATCCACACAGTTCACCCACTGTCTAGAGGAGGTGGTGGTCAGGGTAGAGGTGGTGGCCCATGAGGTAGGACAAGTAGTAGGAATAATAGTTGTTCAGCTGGTGGTCGTCATCAGTTTTATGGGGTCCTTAGGAGATCGGAGGCAGAGGCCTCGGATATTGTGATCACAAGTATGATTTCTGTATACCGTCGACCAATGTATGCTTTATTTATCCTGATTCTACTTGCTCTCATGTTTCTGCCTACTATTTTCTTTGTTTGGGGTTGACTAGTGAGCCATTATTTGTGCCTATATCTATTTTAACACCAGTAGGATATTCTTTAGTAGTGGATTGGATTGTGTCTTGTATGATTTCTGTTGGTGATTTGGAGACTTGGGGTCATTTGATGATTCTAGATATTCTAGACTTCGATGTGATTCTGGGCATGGACTGGTTATCCCCTCACTGTGCAGTTTTAGATTTCTATACCAAGACCATTACCGTAGCTGTACCCGGCGTATCCCTAGTTGTGTGGTAGGGTTCTGTTAGTCACGCACCATCTGGGATCATCTCTTGTCTTGAGGTAGTACATTGATTTCTCGTGAGTCTTTGGCTTATTTAGCATATGTCAAAGATGCTAGTGCCGACCCTTTTTCCCCTGAGTCAGTTCCTGTGGTTAAAGATTTCCTAAATACGTTCCCTACCGACCTGCCAGGCCTTCCCCTATAGAGAGATATTGATTTTGCTATTGAGTTAGAGCTAGGAACTAGGCCCATTTCCATTCCTCCTTACCGTATGGCTCCAGCTGAGTTGAGGGAGCTTAAAGAGCAACTCCAGGACTTGTTAGCTAAGGGTTTTATTAGGCCGAGTATGTCTCCTCAGGGTGCTCATGTTTTATTTGTGAAGAATAAGGATGGGTTTATGTGGATGTGTATTGATTATCAGCAGCTGAATAGGGTGACTGTTAGGAATGGGTATCCGATGCCGCACATAGATAATTTATTAGACCAGCTTCAGGGTTCAGCCGTGTATTCAAAGATAAAATTGAGGTCAGGCTACCACCAGTTGAGGATTAGGGTGAAGGACATCCCTAAGACAATATTCAAGACACGTTATGTCCAGAATAAGTTCCTTGTGATGTCTTTTGGGTTGACCAATGCCCCCGCAGCCTTCATGGACTTGATGCATAGGGTTCTTAGCCCGTATCTAGACTCATTTGTGATAGGTTTCATAGATGACATCTTGATATACTCGCGGAGTAGAGATGAGCATGAGCAACACTTGAGGATTATACTCCAGACTTTGAGAGATCATTGGCTTTATGACAAGTTCTCAAAGTGCGAGTTTTGGCTTGAGTCAGTTGCATTCCTAGGGAATGTGGTGTCTTATAATGGGACCAAAGTGGACCCGGGTAAGATTTCAGCAATTCATGATTGGCCGAGACTTACTACCCCTTTTGAGGTGCACAACTTTGTTAGGTTAGCAATGTAATATTGGAGGTTCATTGAGGGGTTTTATTCCATAGCATCACCTTTGAATAAGTTGTCTAGGAAGGATGTCTCACTTCAGTGGTCGGATCAGTACAATGATTGCTTTTAGAGGCTTAAGGCCTTGTTGACTTCCGCTCCTATGTTGATTTTCCAGTAGAGGGTCAGAGTTTCTCGGTATATTGTGATATTTTAGGGGTTGGTCTTGGTTGTGTGTTGATGCAGCAGGGTCATGTGATAGCATATGCGTCGTGGAAGCTGAAGGTTCACGAGCACAACTACCGCACTCATGACTTTGAGTTGGAGGCGGCAGTTTTTGCAATCAAGATTTGAAGGTATTTCTTATATGGGGTTCACTGCGAGATATTCACCAATCATCATAGTCTTTAGTACATCATGAGTTAGTGAGAGCTAAACTTGAGCCAGAGGAGATAGATTGAGTTACTGAAGGACTATGATTTCACTATTTTGTATCATCCGGGAAAGGCGAACGTGGTAATGGATGCCTTGAGTCGGAAGACAGTGAGTATGGGAATCCTAGCTTCACTTTCAGTTCCATAGTGGTCGTTGGACTTGGACATCCAGTCCTTGGCTAAACTCTTGGTTAGGCTTCACTTGTCGGATCCCAGCAGAGTTCTCGCTAGTGTTGAGGTTTTCTCTACCTTAGTTGATAAAATTAAGAGCCGTCAGTTTGAGGATCAACGGTTGTGTGACCTTCTCGATCAGGTTGTTCGAGGTGAGGCTAGCCGGACTACTCTAGATTCAGATAAGGTTCTGAGATTTGATAGTCGACTTTATGTTCCGAGGGTTGGGGATCTGATTCAGTTGATTCTTTCATAGGCTCACTGTTCTAGATATTCTATCCATCCTGGCGAAGTTAAGATGTCTAGAGATTTGAGACAGCTTTACTGATGGAGTGGTATAAAGCGGGACGTAGAGGAGTTTGTATCTTGGTGCTTGAACTATTAGGAGGTGAAGTTTGATCACATGACAGCGTGGATTGATGCAATAACTTCCCATTCTTGAGTGGAAGTGGGAAGGGATTACTATGAATTTTGTAGTTGGATTGCCACGTACTTCTAGGGGTTTTGACTCTATTTGGGTGATTGTGGATCAGCTGACTAAGTCAGCACACTTCTTGTAGGTCTAGACTACTTACAGTTCATAGAGGTTAGCTCATATCTACTTCTGTGAGGTTGTCTGATTTCACGGGGTCCTAGATTCTATTATTTTAGACCACGACACTCAGTTCACATCTCAGTTCTGGAGGGCTATTCAGTGAGACTTGGGTATAGAGGTTCAACTTAGTACTGCATTCCACCCTCAGACAGATTGCCAGTCCAAGAAGACTATTCAGGTCATGGAGGATATGCTTCGGGCCTGTGTTCTGGACTTTGGAGGTTCTTGGGATAAGTTTTTGCCTTTGGCCGAGTTTGCTTATAATAATAGCTTTCTTTCGAGCATTGGCATGGCACCTTTCAAGGCTTTGAGTGGTAGTATTGCAGATCGTTGGTTGGTTGGTTTGATGGTTTAGAGTCTACACCACAAAGTACAGATTCACTATGAGATTCCTTAGACCAAGCTGAGTGATTCAGGATAGACTTCAGGCAGCTCAGAGTTGGTAGAAGAGCTACGCTGATTGTAGACTTCATGCCTTGGAGTTCAGTGTGGGTGATTTAGTATTCCTCCATGTATCACCCATGAAGGGCGTGATAATATTTGGTCGGCGGGGAAAGCTTAGCCCCAGGTACATTAGGCCATTTGAGATTCTTTAGAGGGTGAGTAGTGTTTCCTACATGTTAGTTTTGCCTCCAATATTTTTTGCTATGCACTCGGTTTTCCATGTATCAATGTTGCGATGGTATATTCCAGATGAGTCTCATGTGTTGCGATGGGATTCGGTTCAGTTAGATGAGAGTTAGGCTTTTGTTGAGGAGTTTGTTGCTATCTTGGCAAGAGATGTCAGGAGGTTGAGATCCTAGGAGATTCCAGTTGTAAAATTTTACTCAAGACACCGTCCAGTTGAGGAGGCTACCTAGGATACCGAGAGGGATATGCAGGCTCAGTATTCACAGCTATTTGAGCCTTCCGGTACTTCCTTGTCCTTGATTTTTGAGGATGAAAGTCCTTTTTAGTAGTGGATGATGTATTGACTCTTACGGTCATTCCCGCATTTACACTTTTCTTATACTGTTAGAGCTTGCCTATAGAGGCCCTAAGTCATTTATGGCTTGTTGGGACCGGTGGTTCGGTGCCTTGGAAGTTCATTTGGTTGTTATGGATGTTTCCCTATTTGAGAGCTTTTACTTAGGAAATTATTGACTTCGGTCAACATTCTTGGTAAATGCACTCGGAATTGAATTTCGAGAGTACCGTTAGCTCCAGAGCATGGATTTTGGTCTAGGTGAACCCTTGGTTGGGGTTTGGGAGTACTCAATTTGGTTCTATGCGAGTTTCTATGTTTTCTAGTCCGTTGAACTTGGATGTTTGACTTTGGCTAACATTCAGAGAAGACGACCTCGGATGGAAATTCTTTTAGTGCTATTAGCTCTGGAATATTAACTTTGGGCTAGGGGGACCTTTGGTTTGGATCTTGAGGCTTCTAGACTCACTTTAGGCCATGGGGTTCCGTTTTGGAAAAGTTGACCCAAAGTTGGTTTTTGGGCTTGGGGCCCAGTTTTCATTAATTAGACCTCCACGGGGATTTTTGTCAATTCCGTTGAGTCTGGAATACCATTTTTAGTCTAATAATGCCGCTTGTTTGTGTCCATGGGACCCCGGATGTATTCCCGAGAGTTCGTCGGAGTCAAGTTCTAGTTGGGCATTGTTGTTGGCAGCTGGTTGCTATCATGGCATCAGCTAGCCATCGCCCACGTGGGGCTTGGCTACGTTCGCGATAAAGCATGTCAGTCGTCCTATTTTCTCAGCTATCGCGTAGGCGGTGCATAGGCCGCATGTACGCTGCTGCGTATGCTATAGCCTGGACGTGTGCGCGCTGGGAAAGCGCCTGACCTTGCCAGCTTCTAGCCTACGTGTACTCCTGGGCCGCCCGCATATGCATGGCCGCATAGGCAGCTCCATGGCCACTTAGGCATCGTGTCGCCTAGCAGCCTATATCTTGGCCATCCTCTTCATCTCTTCTCATTTTAAAACATACTCGTTTCCACCATTAATTAGCTCCCAAAGCTTATTTTCTCCACCTTTGCTCATCAACTCTTCGATGGGAATCATAACTTGCTTCGTGATCGTTTTCCCGGCCTCAATTTGGTAAATTTCATTGTTAATTTCCAAGTTAATTCTTTCAATTATCCCCTTAAACTTCTTGGTTTGGGTGGGTTTGTTTAGCCTCGGATTCTTGCTCAAATATCCAAATTCTTTGAGCATGTACCCTTGGGGTCATTGTGATCCCTTTGCACTCGTTCATTTTTAGCTTTGGGTTGCAGGGCCCATGGGCTCGTTGATGACCCGAATTTTGACTTGGCTATAGTTATAGAAATATGGGTATCGTTAGTCTTATTTTGACATGGAATTTATGATCTTGAAAGTTTGACTTCTGGTCAGATCTTCTCCGAGCGGTTTGGGCTCAGTCATCGTCATTCTAGCAGCTTGTCATCGGATGACAGGTAGGTTACAGTTTACCTCCTCTAGACTTTGCATATATAGGATATAATTGTACTAATTAGCATCCTTGGGTGGGGTTTATTAGCTTGGTACCACAGACCTTGCCCGCTTCTTCATGTCCGACTCATTTTGCTTTCTCCGATGATTATAGTGCTTTTATAGATAATATTATCACCCTTGTGGTCCTGTGTGACCTTGTATTGACTCTATTCCAGAGATGGTAGGTTATTTAGGAATGTCCGTGAGTCTAGGACATCGATATTGTTATATTAGGCTGGTTATCTGTGTTGTAGAGCGATTGGAGCCTGTGCAGGGCTGATAGGTTGATTGTGAGCCGTTGGGATACTGTTTGTGATTGAGCATGCCATTATCGTGCATATAAAGGGTTTTTTCATATGTTTTACAATGGTTTTGGCTTCGTGCCTACTGTTATTGTTTTTCTAAGCCTTGCATGGCCCTGAGGGCCCGTTTTCGGTGAAAATGGTTACAAAAAGGTTTGGAAATGATTTTCATGGATCTTCATGGGGTAAGAAAGTTAAAAGGATGATTTTATTACTATTTTCATACTTATACTAGACTCGGCTAGGCTCTGGTGCTAGATTTGCTTTCCTATCGGTTTGAGATAATACAAGACTTGGTCGGACCAAGCAACAGACTGATTTTACTACTGTTTTAGACTCGTTTACATCTGGGAACCCTTGATGGGGTTTTTGATACTAATTTCACTGATTTAGACCTGGATAGACTCCAGGCATGCATTCTTGAGGGTTAGTTACTAGTTTGGATCAGGTTACACTCTGGACTGTTATATTGAGGTTGAGTTTTAGTATGTGGTCTACAAGTAGACCTCCATGGACCCTGTATTCTGGACCAAGAGCTATGCACCGAGGGTGACCGGAGGAGGGGTGTACGGTTGAGTAGAGGTGCTCGGGGGAATCCCTTCCATGAATCCTGCCTCTATTAGGCCTTTTAGGTATTAGAGGGGATAACATACGACACTAGTTCCACCTAGTTTTATCATATCATCCATTTTCATGAGATTCCACACTTGTTAGTTATTTGCAGAGTGTACGCTCTGATTGTATGGGATGCCGAAAGGTTTGTGTAACAACCCGACACTTAAACTGACCAAGAAAAACTCAGAACCCAGCAAGTTGCTTCACTGGATGACCACTACGGGCAGTGCCACGGGCATCATAGTTGCGACGGGACATGGCTTGCACCATGGGGGCATGCCCAGTGGGTCAAACCACATTCCTCCTTAGAAGACGGTGGTCACGGCGGGTGTTGTAGGTATGACGGCCCATGGGAACCCACTTCCAGAAACCTCCAGAACCCCTCTTTTTCTAGCTAAGCTTGACCGACTGGCTATGCCACGAGCTTCTCTATTGTAACGACCCATGGGAGTCAGCCATTGGGAACCTCTAGCATCCCACTCCTCAGGAAGGTTTGCACGATGCCTTGGCCGATGGGACATCATGGGCACGACGCCCGTTGGGTAGCCCGTGAGGCGACCCTTTTCCTACAGTTTCTTATTTAAGTCCCAGGAGAATTTCAGTCATTACCCACCCCTTTAACTCCTAAATGATGTCATTTTGACTACTTTGAGAAGGGTTTCTACCCATTTAGCCTAAGGTTCTCATTATACTCCATTCATCCACAAAATTGGGAAAAGTTCTCCTCCAAGCTCCAAGTCTCAAGCTCCAAGTCTCAAGCTCCAAGTTCAAGTCTTCTAAATCTTTTCAATTTCAAGTGGCTTAGCTTCAATCAAGGTATGTGGGTATTCAATAACGGGTTCCTCTCACTCTTGTGCCCAAAACCCCCAACTCTTATTTTGAATTATGAACTTGTGAAATTAGGGTTTTGATCTAAATTGGGGAAAACTTTGTGAAATCAGTTTCTATGTATAAATTCATGGTTTTTTATTACTTATTTATGATTTGATCATGATTCCTCTATTGGGTTTGAAAGCCCAAGCATTAAAGTTTATTTCTAGCATGATTCCATTAAATTATATGTTTTCAAGTGAAATTGGGCCTGATTAGATATCATGACTTTATGAATTTATGGAATTGCATGCCTAATTCTTCAATTATGAATTTAGAAAGAAAAATATGATTTGAATTATGTCCATGCTTTACTTCAAGAACTTATGATATGAGAATTTCATGATACCCGATGTGTCTTCATGCTTTTCAAAGAAGATTTGCTATTCGATTATACCTTCATATACTTATGAGATATATACATGTTTTAGGAGTAGTATTTAACACCGAGCGATGAGGGTTAGATTACCCAAGTCATAAAACTACATTTCTAGTGTAGGTTATGATTTGCCCTATGAGCTTATGAGAGTGGATCCACATCTTGATTAATGGTGTCCTTGCCTTAGCGGGGCATAGGACAACTTTTCCAACTAGGGTTATATAGTTGGGTATGGTGGCCCGTGCTTTGGAAAGGTTTGGGCCAGCTTTTCTAACTAGGGTTTATAGTTATATTCCATGTAGTTCTCATGGTCTATTTTCGGTTATAAAAAACTCCCGTATGAAAGCTTTTGACTTATTTGAACTTATGATATCTACTTGAGTTTGACTCTTATTTCATGATTTGCTATTCAACTTACGACATGTACCATGAAACTTCCTTTATGCATGAACTAAGTTCTTATACACGTTTTGAGTACGTTTTCATTATTTTTATGCATCTCTCAGATACTCGATACATCCTATAGTACTGACACATATCTTGCGCTGCAAACTTTGACGATGCAGATTCAGGCTCATTCCCTCACCCTTATGGCTATATATCGTCGGACTCCCAGCTTTCAGTGGTGAGACCTCATTATCTGAGGCCCAGTATTAGACATATTTCTCTTATGTTGTTTCTTTTGGATTTCCCGAGCTAGTTGGGGTCTTATCCCATCAGCTCTTATGATAGTTAGAGGCTTCAGACATAGCTAGACTTGTATTCCATTGTATGGAGTTGGTACTTCTTAGACTTGTTCTTATTTCAGTTATGGTTGCCTATATTTAACTAGTATGCTTCCGCAATGTTTCTTGATTTGATATATGAGTTTGCTATGACCAAGGGTAAATCTGGAGCACTTGTGTTTCGGATCCCGTGATACATCTAGGGGGTAACCTCGGGGCGTGACAAACTTGGCATTAGAGCCTCAGGTTCAAGAGTCCTAGGGTGTTTGAAGATGCATCGAGTAGAATCTCCTTTATGTGTGTGAATCATTCCGTACTTATGAGACGGAAGCTATGAGATGTCTTAGGAAAAAGGCTCACTTCTTTCTTGATCAATATCGTCTGATAGAGTTAACTCTGTTACTCCTATAATCCGTTCTTGTTACATTTTAGATTATGCCTCCCCGACGTGCTATTCCTCCCTGAGCTGCTCGGAATGTTGTCCCTCTAGTTCCGGCCCCTGAGTTCACGAATGTGGAGTTTTGGAATGCGATCCACCTATTGGATCAGACTATGACTATCCAAGCCAATCAGCAGGCCTGTTCCCATTCACCCTCACAGTGGGGAAGCGTCTCGAGTTAGAGATTTCATCCGTATGAACCCACCAGAGTTCTGGGGTTCGAAGATGGGTGAGGACCTGCTTAGCTTTGTGGATAAGGTGAAGAAGATCTTTGAGGTAATGCAGGTTGTCGGGGTTGTAAGTGTCGAGCTTGCGTCCTATCAACTAAATGATTTATCTCATATCTGGTTCACATAATGAAAGAAGGCTAGAGCTAGGGATGAGGTCCCTATGACATGGGAAGCTTTGAGGGAGCTTTCCTCCACTGGTTCTTTCCACGAGAGTTGAGACAAACAAAGGTTAAGGAGTTAGTGAACTTGAGGCAGGGATCTATGATTGTTCAGGAGTACAGTTTGAAGTTCACTCAGTTGTCTAGGTATGCCCCCTCTATGGTAGCGGACCCACATGCTCAGATGAGCAAGTTTATTTATGGGGTTTCAGAGTTAGAGAAAAAGGTGTGTAGGTCCGCTATGCTGTTGAGTGATATGACTATTTCCAGACTCATGACCCACGCTCACTAGATCGAGGGAGACAGGCTTAGGGAGATGGCGAGGAGAACAAGAGGGCTAGATCCGAGGGTTCAAGTTTCAGTCATCAGAGGTCCGAAGGTGGACATCACTCTTTATTTCAGAAGAAATCATCAGGCCCCATTCACTCTTCAGCTAGTACTTCTACCCAGGCCTCCAGGCCTCATCATGATCACACTAGTATGGGAGTTTGTTCTCAGTCGCAGAGGAGTGTTGCAAAGGGTGCACCTTACCCTTCTTATGCCAAGTGTGGAAAGAGTCACCTCGGTGAGTGTCTAGCCGGTTCAAGCAGTTGTTTTGGTTGTGGTCAGACTGGACATTGTATTAGGGAGTGCCTTTCAGTTGAGAAGGGACATGAAGGTAGGACTCAGTCTACCCCAACAGCTTTAAGAGGTAGACCAGCCCAGAAGGGCACAACTTTTAGTTCTGGTGGTCAGCGCTAGAACTGCCTTTATGCCATGTCCTCCCATCAGGACCAGGAGAGCTCACCCTATGTGGTTACTGGTATGTTGGCAGTCTTTTCTATAGATGTATATGCTTTGTTGGACCCCGGTGCCTCCTTGTCTTTTGTGACCCCGTATGTTGCTTGTAAGTTTGAGATTTGTCCTGATCAGCTTCTAGAGCCCTTTTGTGTTTCCACTTCTATTGGTGAGTAAGTCCTAGCAAAGAGAATCTACTAAAATTTCTCTATCTCAGTCCTTCATAGAGTCACTTCAGCGAATCGAGCAGTGTTGGAGATGACTGACTTTGATGTTATTCTTGGTATGTATTGGTTGCATGCTTGCTATGTTTGGGTTGATTGTCATACTCGGATTGTTAGTTTCATGTTTTCAAATGAACCTTCTTAGAATGGCAAGGTAGTCCCCCATCCTCGAAAGGTTGTTTCATATCTTATCTTAAGGCTAGGAAGATGATTTCAAAGGGGTATTTTTATCATATAGTGTGGGTTATGAACATGGAGTATGAAACCCCATCCCTTCAGTCTATTCCCATTGTGAATAAATTCCCAGGAGTGTTCCCCGAGGATTATCCCGGAGTCCCTCCCGAGTGGGAAATCAACTTTGGAATAGATCTTTTTTCGGATACAAATCCTATCTCTATTCCTCCCTATAGGATGGCTCCTGCTAAACTATAAGAATTGAAGGATCAGTTGAAGAATCTTCTTGATAAGGGTTTCATCAGGCCTAGTATATCTCCATGGGGTGCTCTAGTGTTGTTTGTGCATAAGAAGGATGGTTCCCTCTGGATGTGTATTGACTACTGAAAAGTTGAACAAGGTCACAGTCAAGAATAAGTATCCCATTCCTAGGATTGATGACTTGTTCAATCAGCTTCAGGGTGCTAGTTTCTTCTCCAAGATCGACCTTAGATCCGATTATCATCAGCTTCGTGTTCGAGAGTGTGATATTCCAAAGACAACCTTCAGGACTCGGTACAGTCACTATGAGTTTGTTTTTATATCTTTTGGTCTAATGAACTCCCTTGCAGCTTTTATGGATTTGATGAATCGTGTGTTCAAACAATATTTGGACATGTTTGTTATTGTATTCATTGATGACATCCTTATCTGCATTCGGAGTGAGGAGGAGCATGCGAACCAATTGTGAGTTGTATTACAAACTCTCAAGGACAGGCAGTTGTTTGCTAAGTTTAGCCAGTGCGAGTTCTGGATGCAGTCTGTGGCTTTTCTAGGTCACATAGTAGCGGGAGATGGTATTCGTGTGGATTCGCAAAAGATTGAAGTAGTGAAGAACTAGCCCAAATCTACTTCCTCGTTGGATATTCGGAGTTTCTTGGGTTTGGCCAGTTATTACAGAAGGTTCGTGGAGGGGTTCTCTTCCATTGCTTCACCTTTGACTCGATTAACTCAAAAAAGGTGAAATTCCGGTGGTCCAATTCGTGTGAGAAGAGTTTTCAGGAGTTGAAGACTAGGTTGACCACCGCTCCAGTGTTGGCCCTACCCGAGGGTTCGGATGATTTTATGGTTTATTGTGATACTTCCAGGATCCAGTTGGGTTGTGTGTTGATGCAGCGAGAAAAGGTAATTGCTTATACTTCTAGATATCTTAAGACTCATGAGAAGAACTACCCCACTCATGATCATGATCTTTAGTTGGTAGCCGTGGTCTTGCTTTGATGATTTGGAAACATTACTTGTATGGCGTTCATGTGGATGTGTTCACCGATCACAATAGTCAGAGTATGTGTTTACTCAGAAAGAATTGAATCTTCATCAGAAAAGGTGGCTTGAGCTTCTTAAGGATTACGACATGAGTGTGCTTTACCATCCGGGTAAGGCCAATGTCATGGCGGATGCACTTAGTAGATTTTCGATGGGTAGTGTGCCCTCAGTTGAGGATGGGAAGAAGGAGTTGACGAAGGATATACATCGAGTTTGCCCGATTGGGAGTGCGACTTATGGACTTGACTGAAGGTGGTGTTATTGTTCAGAATGGTTTCGAGTCATCCTTGGTAGCTGAGGTGAAGGCGAAGCAAGACAGTGATCCGATTTTACTTCAGCTTAAGGGTGAAGTCCATCAGCAAAGGGTTGAGGTTTTCTCCCAAGGGGGAGATGGTGTGCTTCGTTATCAGGGTCAACTATGTGTGCCAGATGTAGATGGGTTGCAACAATAGATTTTGACTGAGGCTCATAGTTCTAGATATTCCATTCACCCCGGTGCCACCAAGATGTACCGTTATCTATGGGAAGTCTATTGGTGGAATGGTATGAAGAGGGACATAGCCGGTTTTATGGATAAATGTTCCAACTGTCAGCAAGTAAAAGTGGAGCATCAGCGACCGGGTGGCATGGTTCAGGATATTGACCTTCCCACTTGGAAATGGGAAGCGATCAATAGGGACTTCATTACTGGTTTGCCTCGTACTCAAAGGCAACATGATTTCATTTGGGTAATTGTCAACCGGATGACCAAGTTATCCCACTTCTTGTCTGTTAAGACTACAGATTCAACAGATGATTATGCCAGACTTTACATCTGGGAGATAGTCCAATTTCATGGTGTTCCTTTGTCCATCATTTCTGATAGGGGTACTCAGTTTACATCCCTATTTTGGAGATCGTTTAAGAGGGTTCTTGGTACTCAGGTGAAGCTTAGCAAAACTTTTCACCCACAGACAGATGGCCAGGTAGAGCGTACTATTCAGACCTTGGAGGATATGTTGAGAGCTTGTGTGATTGATTTCAAAGGTAATTGGGATGATCACTTGCCTCTTATCGACTTTGCCAACAACAACAACTTTCATTCTGGCATACATATGGCTCCTTATGAGGCACTTTATGGCCGGAGGTGTAGGTCTCCTATTGGTTGGTTCAAGGTTGGTGAAGCAGCCTTGATTGGTCCAAATTTGGCGCATGAGACCATGGAGAAATTTTAACTTATTAGGGAGAGGTTGAAGACAGCTCAGAGTCGACAAAAATCCTATGCAGATGTGAGGAGGAGGGAGTTAGAGTTTGAGGTGGATGATTAAGTATTTTTAAAGGACTCGCCCATGAAGGTTGTGATGAGATTTGGGAATAAAGGAAAGCTTAGTCCCCATTTTGTAGGTCCTTATCAGATTCTGAGGAGAGTTGGTAAGGTTGCTTACGAGTTGGATTTGCCAACAAAATTAGAAGCGGTTCATCCAGTTTTCCATGTCTCCTTGTTGAAGAAGTGTGTTGGTGATCCGACCTTGATTGTTCCTTTAGAGGATGTAGGTGTGAAGGATAGTCTCACCTATGAGGAGGTTCCTATAGAGATCCTTGATCGTCAGATTTGGAGGTTGAGAAATAAGGATGTCGCCTCGATAAAAGTTCTATGGAGAAATCAGCTTGTAGAGGGAGCTTCTTGGGAAGTGGAAGATGTCATGAAGGACAAATATCCCCATCTCTTTCCTTCCGACTCTGTTTCAGCTTAATGTAATGGTTTTCTCCATACTACTTCCCTCTGAATCTACTCCATCAATTTCCCTCATGATCCTGGCATGCATCCATGTTTTTCGAAGTAGTTTTATCATGTTTTAAGTTAAAAAGTTTAGTTTTCATATTTACTGCTCGGTTTCCATGTTTTGGATGTTGATTGGGTTGTTATCTATATAATTTTCCTTTCTTAATCTTCATTCGAGGATGAATTATCTCAAGGGGGAGATATTGTAACACCCCGAGACTTAAATCGGCCAAGCAAAACTCAGAACCCAGCAAGTTACTTCACTGGCTGACCACACCACGGGTAGCGCCACAGGCATTGTAGCTATGACAGGCCATGACTTGCACTGTGGGGGCATACCCAGTGGGTAAAACCACATTCCTCCCTAGTAGAAAGTGGTAAAGACGGGCGTCATAGGTATGACGGCCCATGGGAATCCACCGCCATAAACCTCCAGAACCCCACCCTTTTCAGCTAAGCCTGACCGACTAGCTACGGCACAAGCGTCACTGCTGCAACTGCCCGTGGGAGTCAGCCGTCAGGAACCTTAAGAAGCCCACTCCTCAGGCAGGTTTGCATGATTCCTTGGTCGACGGGCCCTCATGGAACGACGCCCGTTGGGTAGCCCGTGAGGCGAGCCTTTTCCTGTAGTTTCTTATTTAAGTCCCAGGGGCATTTTAGTTATTACCCACCCTTTTAACTCCTAAATGATTTCATTTTTACTACTTTGAGAAGGGTTTCTACCCTATTTAGCCTAAGCTTCTCATTATACTTCATTCATCCACCAAATTGGGAAAAGTTCTCCTCCAAGCTCCAAGTCTCAAGCTCCAAGTTAAAGTATCCTAAATCTTTTCAATTTCATGTGGGTTAGCTTCAATTAAGGTATGTCGGTATTCAATAATGGGTTCCTATCACCCTTGTGCCCAAAACCTCCAATTCTTATTTTGAATTATGAACTTGTGAAATTAGGGTTTTGATCTAAATTGGGGAAAACTTTGTGAAATCAGTTTCTATGTCTAAATTCATGGTTTCTTATTACATATTTATGATTTGATCATGATTCCTCTATTGAGTTTGAAAGCCCAAGCATTAAAGTTGATTTATAGGATGATTCCATTAAATTACATGTTTTCAAGTGAAATTGGGCATGATTAGATATCATGACTTTATAAATTTATGGAATTGCATGCCTAATTCTTCAATTATGAATTTGGAAAGAAAAATGTAATTGAAATTATGGCCATGCTTTACTTCAAGAATTTATGATATGAGTATTTCATGATAACTGATGTGTCTTTTCATGATTTTCAAAGAAGATTTGGTATTCGATTATAGCTTCATGAAATTATGAGCTATATGCATATTTTGGGAGTAGTATTTAGAACCGATCGATGAGGGTTCGATTACCCAAGTCCAAAAACTACGTTGCCAGCATAGGTTATGATTTGCCCTATGGTCTTAGCGGGGCATAGAACAACATTGCCAACTAGGGTTATATAGTTGGGTATGGTGGCCCGTGCTTTGGCAAGGTTCGGGCCAGCTTTGATAACTAGGTTTATATAGTTAGATTCCATGTAGCTCGCATGGTCTATTGCTCTTTTACTTTATATATGCCCAATCGACCTATGTTACCTATTGGGTACCTTATGCTTCGCATTTGGTGCTCACCCTACCCTCTATATCTTCTGGTGCAGATCCTAGCATGGGCCATCGTCGTTAGTGCATCGATGACTCGTGCGAGGTGCAGTTTTTGGATCATCCAGGCTGAGGGTGAGCTCTTGGCGTTCAGCGCTTGACTTCAGTTATCCTTGGTGTATTTGTACTCTTATAGTTTTGGAGAAATTGTGTATATATGAATTTTGGACCTTTGTACTCTTGATATAGTTCAACTCTTATACGCTTTGATACCAGGTTTTGGGTTGGTTTAGATTCCGCTTGTTTATATCTCTCTTGTATCTATTTTCTTCTCATTATGTCCTTGCTTCCACTTATGTATAGAATCTTCCGCTTAAACTGTTAGAAGGTAGCCTATTATTAACCGTTCTGGGCTACGAGGATTGGTTCACCTATTGGGGGGTTGTAGGTGCCATCATGACAAAGAAATCGAGTCATGATTGCTTAGTATCAGAGCCCTAGGTTTACCAGTATAATCGCTATAGGAGCCAATGACTAGTAGAATCCTGCGGATTAAGGCGGAGACGTCTGTACTTAATCTTCGGAAGGCTATAGTGACATCATAGGAAAATGGGCTGTTCTTGTTCCTCTTTCGTGCGTAGTATCCTTGAAAGTTTTTAGAAATCTCACTTATTCTTGTTCACTCTTCTGCAGATGGTTCTTACGAGATCTTCAGCTTCTGGCAGAGGAGAGCCTCGTGCCCCTGCACCTCTGACTCCAGCTAGGGGCCGGGGTGGTCGCCGGGGTAGAGGTATGGGTTGAGGGTGCCCCAGAGCAGCGACACCTGCTAGAGCTGCTAGAGTTGAGGTAGAGCCAGAGTTAGCTCCAGAGTAGCAGCATGTCGACCCGGAGATAGCCCAGGTACCACCAGCTTCAGTACCAGTTCCAGCATCAGCTTCTGTGCCAGCTTCATCCCCAACTCTGTCTTCAGATATTAAGGGTTTGTTGCTTTAACTTCTGGGTATGATTGAAGAAAGACCTTCAGAGGTAGCACAGACATTCGCTCAGGGGGTTGCCCTGGGTGTTCAGAATTCAGGAGCGCAACTTGCTACTGTAGCTCCCCATGCTGAGGTTGTTCCAGTCCCATTAGTTGCCCAGCCTCTTGCTCCTCGCCCTACTATGACAGAGATGGAGCAGAAGGCCTTGGGTAGGTTTCTGAGATTTACACCATCGAGATTTGCTGGGACACAGGTTCAGGACCCTAATGAGTTTATCACTACCTGTGAGGAGATGTTGCACCATTTAGGCTTATTGGAGACTCATGAGGTTTGATATACTACGTATCAGCTAGAGGGTCCAGCGAGGTTATGGTGGAGGGCACATATTGCTTGTAGGCCTTCTACATTACCTCCCTTGACTTGGTCTGAGTTTTATGAGGCCTTTATGGCCCAGTTATTGCCACAGAGCGACCGAGAACGTTAAAGGGAGGATTTCACTAGACTTTCTCAGGATACATGACCGTCTCAGAGTATGAGACCCAGTTCCATCAGCTTTCTCCATTTGGAGCCATGATTATGCCTACTGAGGCCGATAGAGTTCGTAGATTTGTTTAGGGGCTACGAAGAAAGTTCAGAGAGCCTGCAGAGATACTGGTTGCTAGCGGTCGGTCATTCTAAGCCATTGCAGACTATGCCCGCACAGTTGAGGATTTGCATCGTCATGACACCAGGGCAAGAAATAAGAGGCCTCGATATCAGGGTGGTTACAGTGGTTCTAGGCATAGTGGTAGAGGATCAGGCCAGTGGGCCTGAGGTTATCAGCCGCAACAATATTATGGTCAGTCTAGACGACCGGCACATGCATCAGTTCAGGCTTCTGGTTCTCAGTTTGAGCAGGGTCAGGGCAGTCAGCGAGGTCACAGTGGTCAGCCGTCGAGAGGTACAAATTCTAGAGCATCAGGTCATTGTGTCTATTTGGGTTATGCTGGTTCATCTCGACCGAGTAGGTCATCAAGGGCTTGCTATACTTGTGGTATGGTTGGTCACTTTGCTAGAGATTGCCCCCAGCAGGGTACAACTCAGTCAGTCAAGTTGTTATGAGTAGTTCAGCCTCTGGCTAGAGGGCATGGTGGTCAGGCTAGGGGTGGTGCCTTGTGTGGCAGAGCAGGTGGTAGGGATGGCAGTCGGGCAGGTGGGGGTCATCGTCAGTCTTGCGTTCCCTGCGAGATCGGAGGTCGAGGCCTCAAATGTTGTGATCACATGTATGATTTCTGTATGCCATCAGTCAACTTATGCCTTGTTTGATCCTGGATCCACTTGTTCATATGTATCTTCCTACTTTATGCCTTGTTTCCGGTTGGCTAGTGAGCCATTATCTGTGCTTGTTTATATTTTGACCCCAGTAGGAGATTCTTCAGTAGTAGATCGGATTTTGAGATCTTGTGTGATATCTATTAGTGATTTGGATACTTGGGCTGACTTGATGATACTTGATATGTTGGATTTTGATGTGATACTGAGCATGGACTGGTTATTCCCTCACCATGCAGTTTTGGATTGCTATTCCAAGAACGTTACCATAACCGTGCCCAGTGTATCCTCGGTTGTGTTGCAGGGTTCTGTTAGCCATGCACCATCTGGGATTATTTCTTGTCTTCGAGCTAGGAAGATGATATCCCATGGGTGTTTAGCTGATCTAGCAAATATCTGAGATGTTAGTGCTGACCCTACGTCTCCTGAGTCTGTTCCTGTGGTTAGAGACTTCCTAAATGTGTTTCCTACCAACCTACCAGGCCTTCCACCTGAAAGGGATATTGATTTCGCCATTGAGTAGAGCCAGGCACCAGGCCCATTTCTATTCCTCCCTACCGTATGGCTCCTGCTGAGTTTAGAGAGCTTAAGGAGAAGCTCCAGGATTTGTTAGCTAAGGGGTCATTAGATTGAGTGTGTCTCCTTGGGGTGCTCCTATTCTCTTTATGGAGAAGAAGGATGGGTCAATGCAGATGTGTATTGATTATCGGCAGTTAAATAAGGTGATAGTGAAGAATAAGTATCTGATACCGAAGATTGATGACTTATTTGATCAGCTTCAGGGTTCCGCCATGTTTTCGAAGATTGAGTTGAGGTTTGGCTACCATCAGTTGAGGATTAGGGCAGAGGACAACCCTAAGATAACATCTAGGACACGTTACGGCCACTATAAGTTCCTGGTGATGTCTTTTGGGTTGATTAATGCCCCCACAACATTCAGGGACTTGATGCACATGGTACTTAGACAATACTTGGATAGGTTCATGATAGTCTTCATTGATGACATCTTAGTATACTTGAGGAGTAGAATGAGCATGAGCAACACTTAAGGACTGTACTTTAGACTTTGAGAGATCATCGACTTTACGCCAAGTTCTCAAAGTGTGAGTTTTGGTTAGAGTCAGTTGAATTCCTAAGTCACGTGGTCTCTAAGGATGGGATTAGAGTTAATCCGGGTAAGATCGTAGTTCGTGATTGGCCTAGACCTACTACTCCTACCAAGGTTCGTAGCTTTGTTGGGTTAGATGGGTATTACAAATGGTTTGTCCAGGGATTTTCTTCCATAGCAGCACCTTTGACTATGCTGACTAGGAAATATGTTCTATTTCAGTGGTCTGATCAGTGCGAGGATAACTTCTTGAGGCTTAAGGCCTTATTGACTTCAGCTCCAGTTTTGACTTTATCGGTTGAGGGTCAGAGTGTCTCCATGTATTGTGATGCTTCAGGGGTTGGTGTTTGTTGTGTGCTGATGCAACAGGGTCGAGTGATAGCATATGCATCGAGGCAGCTGGAGGTTCACGAGCGAAACTAGCCCACTCATGACTTAGAGTTGTTGGTGGTAGTCTTAGCGCTCTAGATCTGGAGGCACTATCTATATGGAGTTCATTGTGAGATATTCACCGACCATCGTAGTATTTAGTACATTACGCATTAGAGCGAGCAAAACTCGAAGCAGAAGAGATGGATTGAGTTATTGAAGGACTACGAGTTTACTATTTTATACCATCTGGGAAAGGCAAATATGGTAGTGGATGCCTTGAATCGGAGGGCAGTGAGTATGGGCAGCCTAGCTTCACTTTTAATTTCTGAGTGACCATTGGCCTTGAATATCCAATCCTTGGCTAACCGTTTGGTTTGGCTTGACTTATCGGATGTCAGTAGAGTTCTTGCCAGTGTTGAGGTTCGCTCTACTCTAGTTGAACAGATTCAGAGCCAACAGTTTGAGGATCAGAGATTTTGTTACCTTCTTGATCAGGTGGTTCGGGGTGAGGCAAGCCTGGCTACCTTGGGTTCTGAGGTTTGAGGGTTGACTTTGTGTTTCGATAGTTGGTGATTTGTTACAGTTGATACTTTGTGAGGCATATTATTCTAGATACTCCATTCATCCTGGTGTAGCGAACTGTATAGAGATCTGAGGAAGCTTTACTGGTGGGGTGGTATGAAGTGAGACGTGGCAGAGTTCGTATCTCGGTGCTTGAACTGTCAACAGGTGAAGTTCGAGCACATGAGACCCGGTGGTTTGATGCAACGACTTCCTATTGCTGAGTGGAAGTGGGAAGGTATTACTATGGACTTTATTGTTGGTTTGCCTCGTACTACTCGGGGGTTTGACTCCATTTGGGTGATCATTGATAGGCGGACTAAGTCAGCATATTTATTTCCGGTTCAGACTTCCTACGGGGTAGAGAGGTTAGCTCAGATCTACATTCGTGAGATTGTATGGTTGCACGGGGTCCCAGCATCTATCATTTCATACTGCGGCACTCAGTTCACAACTCAGTTCTGGAGAGCTATACAGAGGGATTTAGGTACGAAGGTTCAGCTTAGTATTGCATTCTACCCTCAGATAGATGGCCAGTCCAAGAGGACTATTCAGGTCCTGGAGGACATGCTTCGTGCCTATGTACTTGAATTTGGAGGTTCATGGGATCAGTTCGTGCCGTTGGCCGAGTTCACATATAATAATAGCTTCTATTCGAGCATTGGCATAGCACCTTTCGAGGCTTTATATGTTAGGGGTATTGCCTATTGGTTGGTTTGATGGGTTGGAGTTCAGATGGCACAGTACAGACTTACTTAGAGATTTCTTGGACCGAGTCCATTTAATTCAGGATAGGCTTAGAGCGGCCCAGAGTAGGCAGAAGACCTATGCCTATCGTAGGCTTCGTGCCTTGGAGTTTAGTGTTGGTGACCTGGTGTTCCTCTGAGTATCGCCCGTGAAGGCCGTGATGAGATTTGGTCGGCAGGGCAAGCTTAGCCCCAGGTTTATTGGGTTGTTTGAGATTCTACAGAGGGTTGGTAGTGTTTCCTAGATGTTAGCCTTGCCTCCAATGTTTTCAGCTGTTCACCCAGTTTTCCATGTTTCGATGTTGTGCCGGTATGTGCCTGTTGAGTCTCATGTGTTGCTTTGGGATTTGGTTCAGTTGGATGAGAGTTTATCATTTGTTGAGGAGCCGATAGCTATTCTGGCCAGAGATATTAGTAGGTTAAGATCTAGGGAGATTCCGGTTGTGAGAGTGTACTGGATGCAACGTCTGGTCGAGGAGGCTACCTAGGAGACCTGTAGTGAGTTGCGTGCTAAGTATCCGCAGTTGTTCGAGCCTTCAGGTACTCCCTTCTTCTTGAATTTCAAGGACGAAAGTCTTTTTAGTAGTGGATGTTGTGATGACCCTTCCGGTCATCTTCGCTTTTTCGCCTTTATTGCACTGTTAGAGCCTTCCTGTAGCGGCCCTAAGTCATTTATGGCTTGTTGGGACTGGTAGTTCGGTGCCATGATTGTTCGTTTGGTCATTTTAGCCGTTCACCTATTTTAAAGCTTTCAACTTAGAATATCATTGACTTTGGTCAACATTCTTAGCTAACATACTCAAAATTAAATTCTGACAGTTCTATTAGCACCGGAGCGATGTGTTTCATCTAGTTGGACCTTTAGTTGAGGCCTGAGAACTTCTGATGTGGGTTTTGTGTGGTTTTTTTTTCAATTTATAGGTCATTTGGAGTTGAAATTCTAACTTCTGGTGACTTTCGATGATCGGAGTGTCAGATTCAAAATCCGACGATTCCATCAGCTCCGGAATGTTGAGTTTGGGCTAGGAAGATGGTTTGTTCGGGTTCTGGGTGAGTCAGACTCATTTCGAGCCTTTGAGTTCCTTTTCGTTAGTGTTGACTTGGGTCAACATTTCTCTGAAACGACTTCGTATGGAAGTTTTGTTGATTTTGTTGAGTCCGAAACGTTGTTTCCACTCTATTAGCACTATTGGTTTTTGAATATTGGTTTCCAATTGTGCCCGGAATGCCCCGTCGAGTTTTCTAAAAAGTGCAGAAAATCAGCTGCGGGCATCAGCTATTTATTGCTGTCATTTCGTTTTTCCAGCCCTTCTCCTCACTTTTCTCACTCTAAAACTCAAAATTCTCTCCACCATTTTGCTCCAATTCAGTTCTAAACATTGGAGAATTATTTGTTCGTCGATTATCCATAGTTTTTCGCCTCTTGGTAAGTCATCTTTCCCAACTTGCCTTCTTTGGTTTTTCTCTTAATTCCAAAATTGATGCTCATCCAAAGCTTGGATTTTGTGATAGATTCTGCCCCCTAAGCTAGTGCATGTTCGTGGATGTGAAGTTTTATAAGTCTTGGGCTGATTTTCCGTCGTTTTGGTAAGACATTCTTGCCCAATTTCCATTTTTATTTTCGAAATTTCCATTTTTTAATCCCCAACTTGGGCGGGCTGTTTTGGTGCCCTTTCCTTGTCCAATTGTGCTCAAATTTGGAGCATGCCTTCTTGGAATCGTTGGAGTCATCATGGTTCTTTTTGTTTCTGGTTTCAGGTTGTGGACCCCGCAGTCCCACTTTTGACCCAGATATCGACCCGGCTACAATTGTTGCAATATGGGTATCGTTAGATTCGTCTTAACATTTTATTCATGAATTTGATAGTTTGATTCTCGTTTAGAGATTCTCAAAGCAGCTCGGCCTCAGATATCGTCGTTCCCACAGGTTGTCGTTGGAAGATAGGTAGGTTACGGCTTAACTCCTTAGACTTTGCATTTATCGGGTAAAATTGTACTAGTTGGCATCCTTGGGTTGGGTTATTAGGTTGGTATCACAAACCTTGACCGTTTTTCCATGATTCATCCTATTTCTTTCCTCCGTTGTGTGTAGTATTCCTATTAGTTGATATATTTATTACGCTTGTGAGCTTGTGAGGTCTTGTTGACTCTGGAACATAGAAGGTGGGATTCTTGGGAATGTCCGCGAGTCCCAGACATAAAAATATCCTTTTAGGCTGGTTATGCTTGCTTAGTAGATTCGGAGCATGTGCAGGGCCGTTAGGTTAATTGTGAGCTATCGGGCAGCTATTTGGGTTGATCATATCATTTCCATGCATATAAAGAGGGTTTTCCACATTTTATTATGGTTTTTGGCTTCGGACCTATATAAACTGATTTTCTAAACTTTGCATAGCCCTGGGGGGCCGTTTTCGATGAAATTGGAGTTGGAAATGATTTGACTTGATACGTGGATCTTCTTGGGGTAAAAGAAGGTTAAAAATATGGTTTTATCATGATTTACCACTATTGCTAGACTCGACAGGATCAGAGTGCTACCTGAGTTTTCTTACTGATTTGAAATGATATCAGGTTTGGCCGGGTCGAGCATCTGAGGTGTTTTTCCTACTGTTTTAGACCCGATTGTGCCTGGTCACCCTTGGAAGGGTTTTTAAGACATATTTTTCACTGTTTTAGTCCTACACAGGGTCTAGGCATGCATATTTGAGACTTAGCCACTTGCTTGAACCCGGACTCGATTCTGGAGAACACGTTTTGAATCTTAGTTTTAATATGGGGTCTGGGACCTCCATGGACCTTGCCACTTTAGGCCTGAGACTTTGGGTTGCGTGTGCCAAGAGGAAGGGTATACGGTGTAGTAGAGGTATATGAGTTGTGTCCTTCCATGAAACCTGACTGCTGGGCCCGATCGGCACCAGAGAAGGTACATACGGAGGTTCTATTTCACCCTGAGGTTTGTCATGCATCATATCATCCATTTTTTGAGATACCACCCTTGTTTGTTGTTTGTTGATTGTATGCTCTGGTAGTATGGGATTCCAGAGGGTTTGTTTTTACTTGATAGCGTTCCTCGGTTGTATGGGCAGCTGAGGGACTATAGGTAGACTCTTGGTACTTTATTCCGATATTGTTCCCTGTTACCGTTGAGTATGAGCATGATTACTGTGAGGTGGTGAGTTCCTGGATTTAGTTTTGTATGACTTGATTGGGTAGTAATTCTTGTATGTCGAGCATGTCTACCTTTATTCTTCTCTCCTTTTTTCGTTATACTGGAGGGTACCAGTATACTGCCCATTTGTAGAACTTATTCGTATATATACTATTTTTGCAAGGATCTCAGGTGCGTTGTCCTTACTTTCACCTATGCCTGTTGTGTGTATATTTAGTATATGCTAGCCCTATATGTTGTTTCTGTTGTCTTCCCTCTGTGCTAGCTCCTGTGTGCTTTTCGTTAAATTATGTGACTATTTGTTCCTGCTCTGCCTGCTATTGCTCTTTTACTTTATATGTGCCCAGTCGACCTATGATACCTACTAGGTACCTTATGCTTTGCATTTGGTGCTCACCCTACCCTCTGCATCTTCTAGTGCATATCCTAGCATGGGCCATCACCGTTAGCGCGTCGGAGACTCGTGCGAGGTACAGTTTTTGGATCATCAAGGCTGAGGGTGAGCTATTGGCGTTTAGAGCTTGACTTCAGTTATCCTTGGTGTATTTTGTACTCTTATTATTTTGGAGACATTCTGTATATGTGACTTTTGGACCTTTGTACTCCTGATGTAGTTCGGCTCTTATACACTTTGATACCAGGTTTTGGGTTGGTTTAGATTCCGCTTGTTTATATCTCTCTAGTATCTATTTTATTCTCATTATACCCTTGCTTCCGCTTATGTATCGAATCTTCCGCTTAAACTGTTAGAAGGTAGTCCATTACTAACCTTTCCGGGCTACGGGGATTGGTTCACCTACTGGGAGGTTGTAGGTGCCATCATGACCAAAAAATTGGGTCATGACATAAAACTATGTGAGAACGAGTTACGCATGCAAATTACAATTAAAATAAATGAACAAGTAAATAAGAACAAAGATAAGCGAGAAGACAGAATTGACACAATGACATAAAGAAGATAACCTAATTACTAAGTGTTTAATTAATACCACCCCAAATATATAATAGCATAAAAATTAAACAAAACTATAAAGCCTATACATTGGGGAGTAATCACTCAACCTCATGCGAAGTCTTAAAATACCTCTTAGTCAAAGTGCAATGACTATGGAGCTATAAGTGTATCATATACATCACTCCTACATAAGGGGAAAACAAATTGGGGGAGGAGAGGGTTTTTTGGCCTAAAGGATCACTCCATACAACATAAATTAATACTTTCCAATCCACTTAAGGATTGCTCGTATTAATTAGCGAGCACAAACTACCATCTCTGACTACCTGCCTAGATTGGTTATTAAGATTGTTATTAAACTTAGGAGCGCACTAAAGAAATGAAAAATCTAACGTGCCTTAATATGCCTACCCGTCCCACTTAGTGTCTAAGAGTCATTGGACTTACCATGTCAAGGGGGTATAAGATGTGTCAAAGGCCCGTATTTAATACAGAAAGGCAACAATATGACACAAGATAGATGCAACTGGCAATTATTGAACAAACAGAGACAAAACTACAGGAGAATACAAGAATGAAGCCGAAATTCAGAACAAACAAGAATTCAACAACTAGGACAATATTTAAATTTAACTCCTAGGAACATGCTTGCTACTAGTTCATATATTTAAGCACATACAAGTCAGGAGGCATACCTGTTTGCTTCCGTTAAAGAATACTTAAAGAATTCTTAAAACATAGATGAAACTAAGGGACATTTAAGCTACAGAGAGTCATGCATACGAATTTTATTACTTCGATCAGAAACTAACCACTATGCAGTATATATCATAAAAAATTCAATAACCAACATTTAGGAATCAACAAGCGTGCCCTCAAAGAAGAGAATAATGAAAAGGGATGACTACTTTTATAGTAAAAAATAGGAGCCTTTTGGTAAAAGAAAATGGATTAATTACAGTAGTAAATCAAAGAGATATTTTTTTTAATTACATAGAGAATCAATTAGTCATCAGGCTTACAATAATGAACAGAGTAACTAAAACTATATAAGAATAAAGAAGAACCAAATAAGGGAACTCATTACCTTAATTAACACACGAAATCAATTAGCCTGTTAAACAAGTTTAACTTTTGTAACAACCCGATTTCTCGGTCATGATGGCACCTACAACCCCCCAGTAGGTTGTAATGACCCTTCCAATCATTTACGCATTTTTGCTTTTCTTGTATTGTTAGAGCTTGCCTGTAGAAGACCAAAGTTATTTATGGCTTGCTGGGATCGGTGGTTCGGTGCCCTGGTCGTTCGTTTGGTCTTTATGGTCATTTCCCTATTTCAGAGTTGATTCTTAAGAGTTGAGTTATCGAAATCATGCAATAGTGATTTGCGATCGTATGACCTTAACCTTCGTCCCTTATTCAAGGTTTGCGAGCCTAAATTTGAGAATTTTATTAACATCACATATATTTTAAAATATTTAATTTTAAAAGTTGAATGTGTTAAAAAGTTATATTTTTATTGCCTTCTTAAAATGTTTTAAATATTTATGAAAAAAATACTTTTGATATGATATATCTGTGTATGTATTTATTTTGTAAGAGTTTTATAAATTATTAATATTTTAATAAAGATAGTAAACTTAGTTATGTTGAAACGTATTATTATGATATAGTAGGTTTTATTTGAAATAATTTTCTATTAATTATGATACATTCAAAAAGTTATATTTATTTTACTATGAATCTACGCAATATCCGAGTGCATACATATTACGGACCGCATTCAAGTAAATGGATGAGACTAAATATGGTGTGGACACTAAGGGGTACACGTGGGGTTGAAAATTGATGGACAACAAATATAGGTAATAGATGTCATTAGTTCTTGGTGTACACGTGGGGTTGAAAATTGATGGCCAACAAATATAGGTAATATATGTCATTAGTTCATACTAACATTTGACACCTTTACCTTTTAAATAAATTATTAGTATGAAATGTTAGATATATATATATATTTAACTTCTACAATTGTTTTTATTTTTACACTTTGAAGTAAATTTTCTAGTAGCTACTATTTTCTCCTCTCTCTGTATACATGCATAAATGCTCTATCACTTCAAAGAAATTTCTACGCGAGAAATATTTTAATACTTTCTTTGATACTCAAAAGAAAATCAATTATCTATGTCAAGTTATTCAAGCCCGAATTCGACTTTGATTTCATTTCAGAGATTTTCAGAGCGGTTCAAGCTTGGACATCATCGTTCTAGCAGCTTATCATCGGATGACAGGTAGGTTACGGTCTAACTCCTCTAGACTTCGCATATATAGGATAAAATTATATTAATGGGCATCTTTGGGTTGGGTTTATTAGCTTGGTACAATAGAGCTTGACCGCTTCTTCATGTTCGATTCGTTTCTTTTCTCTAATGTTTGTAGTATTTGTTATAGATAATATTATCACCCTTGTGGTCCTGTGTGGCCTTGTATTGACTCTAGAATATAGATGGTGGGTTATTGGGAATGTTCGTGAGTCCCAGACATTGTTATTACTGTTATAGAGCTGGCTATCTATGTTGTAGAATGATTCGAGCCTGTATAGGGCCGATAGGTTGATTGTGAGTCTTTGGGCTATTGTTTGGTATTGAGCATGTCATTTTCATGCATATAACGGATTTCTACATGATTTTTACTACTATTTTGGCTACGATCCTACCTTATATGGTTTTCTAAATCTTGCATAGCCACGGGGCCCATTTTGGGTAAAAATAATTATAAAATTGTTTAGCATTGTTTTAATGAATCTTCTTGGGGTAAAAAAAGTTAAAAGAGAGATTTATCACATTTTTCCTACTTATACTAGACTCGGTTGGGCCGAGGTGCTAAACTTGCTTTGTTATTAATGGGAAATAATATTAGACTTGGTTGAGCGAGCACCAGACTTGATTTACTACTGTTTTAGACCCAGATATGCCGGGCACCCTTAAAGGGGGATTTTTGAGACTTATTTCATCGATATAGACCGGCTAGGTTCTAGGCATGCATTTTCGAGATTGGGTCACTGCTTTGGCTCCGGATTCACTCTGGACATTGATATTGAGATTGAGATTTACTATGTGGTCGAGGACCTCTATGGACCTTGCCGATTCAGACCAGGGGCTACGTGTTGAGCATGACGGAGGAAAGGTATACGATGAAGTTGAGGTATTTGAGTCGTGTCCTTCCATGGGACCTACCTACCGGGACGTGAGGCACTAGAAGAGGTACATACAGGGTTACTATCCTACCCAGTTTTCATCATGCATCATACCATTCATTTGTGTTAGATTCCACCCTTGTTTGCTATTTGTTGAGTGTACGCTTTGGTAGTATGGGATGTCAGAGGATTTGTCTTCACTTGGTTGTGTTCCTCGGGTGTATGGGCACCTATTGGGAATGTAGGTAGACTTATTATTTCCTTATCGAGTCTTATGATTCCTTATGTTGATTTCTTATTGTATCTTGGTATTGAGACTAGTATTTTGTAGCTGGGCTTGGTTTTATTCATGTGTTCCAGCATGCTTTTGTCACTTTGCTTTCGTCCTTCTCTTTTTACTTGAGATTACCAGTATATCACCCGTTTTCTAAGAAACATCTATATAGATTGTTATAACAAGGATCTCTGGTGCGTTACTGCTTTCTTTCACTTGTGCCTGCGATATATATTCTAGTAGCGAGCCATGTCTGTTGTTTTCTTCTTGCATTCCTTTCGTTCTAGCTCCCGTGTACTTATTCGTTCTTCTATATGACTATTTGCTTCTACTCTGCTTATTACTGCTCTTTTATCTTATATGCACCCAATTGACCTATAATACCTACTGGGTACCCATTTCTTAGCAATTAGTTCTCATACTACACTTTTGCATCTTTCTGGTGCAGATATTAGTTGAGATTTTGTCATTGATCACATTGGAAACTCGTGCAGCTTTTGGATCTTCGAGACTAGGGTGACGCCAGACGATCGGGGCTTGACCACATCTTATCTTTTGTATTGTTACTCTTTGTATATTCAGAGATAATTGTACTTATTTTTTGTTACTTCTAGCACTTATATTCTATTAGAAGCTTTTGTACTATCAATACCAAGTCTTGAGGTTGGTGTAGTTTCTTTTTGTATATATTCAGATTATTGCTTCCATTTTGTTCTATGTTTATATTCTTCTTGCGTTTATTTCTGCTTATTATGAGTATTGGTTAGGTAGTAGCCCATTACAAATCATTCCGAGCTATGAGAATTGGTTCGCTTACTAGGGGGTCGTAGGTGCCATCATGACCTAAGAAATCGGTTCATGACAGTTGGTATCAGAGCTCAAGGTTCACCGCTGTTGTTTTACAGAAGTAAGTGTCTAAGTAGAGTCTCACAGATCGGTATGATAACGTTTGTATCCTACCTGCGGGAGGATACAGGGCATTGTTAGGAAACTTTTCATCTTCTTGGCTCCTTATCGTGCATTTCTGGCTCTATTGACTTCTAAACTTCAGTTGTTTCATTCTTTCTCAGATGCCTAAGATGAGTTCGCCAGTGGGTGATGTCGAGGCTTCTAGTCCTATTGCTTCAGTTCTTCAGTAAGCGCCAAGATATCCGAGTGGGAGTTTACCACATCAGATAAAGGGTGTAGGGCCAGCCCAGCCTCTGGTGGGTGTTTCAGTACCCGGTTCTATGAATGGTACTTCAGTTAGGGTTGATCTTCCAGTTCTTCAGTAGAGTGGTATGTCAGTATAGGAGTATGAGGCAAGATTTCATGAGATGGTTAGGTGTAATGCTAGGGCTGTACCTTCAAAGTTTGATAGAGTTCAAAGCTTTTTTGGGGGTTTGATTTCTCCACTTCGCTTGGCGACTGAGCATTTGGGTACAATTGGGATGACCTTCCTTCAAGTAGTGGATCGTGCTTGAACTATCGAGGGTTTATGTTGTGAGGCTTATGGAGGTAGTGCTAAGAAACATCGTCACTAGGACAATTCCCAAGGTTCTAAGACTCGAGGTAGTGGGTTCATCACCAGAGATAGGTTCTATTGCTTCTTATCTACCCAGCCAGTATCAGTTACTAAGTAGGTTTCAAAGGGTGGTGGTATGAGGAATGTCGAGCAGAGTGGATGTGGTACGGGCCAGATTCTTTGAGGTTTGCATTCAGGTTATGTAGGTCGTGATGGCCGATCAGGTTCAACAAGATCCTCTCGTCCATTGGAATTTGTTTTTAGTATGGTCGGTGTGGGCACTTTATTAGGGATTTCCCCATGATCCCACATCCCAGTTAGCAGGGTCAACATATGTTATCTCCCAGGGATTTAGTACCACTATCTAGAGGTGGAGCGCAGGGTAGTAGGAGTGGTCCCCAGATGGTTAGAGGTGGCTTTCAGCTAGGTGGTTCAGGTATCCATCAAGAGTCGGCAGGCACCGTGTGTCGGGGAAAGGCTTTCTTAGGTTGCTATGGTTATGGAGTGGTTGCTCACTATTTTAGAGATTGTCCCTAGCGTGGGATGGTTGAGCCTTCAACTTTGACTACTTGGTCCAGAGTTAGATCCCATAAGTCTGATGCCCCTCTTAGTAGGACAGAGGTAGAGGTTCCTGACATCATTTCTCCTAGTTAGGCTTTTGTTACCTTCAACTAAGTGATAGTACTGCTCGCACTACGATTCTATCCCTTATATCATTTAATTGCTTATATGCCTACCTTCTATTTGTTTAGTTGTGTGACTACTTGAGGTGTAGTGTTTATACATTGTTTTCTTGGTAGATTATTATTTAGTAGTGGCTGGGGGTGATTTATCCTTGATAGGTGTTTACCCAGAGCTGTAGCTCGTGGGCAGTTCCTAATGGCCTTTTCTGGTTGGTTTTGTTTCTGTCTCCCTTATGGTTCTAGACCTGTGTTGAGCATTCCTTGTAGAATGGTCCTAGATGGTTGGTGCCTAAGTTGTTATCTAGCATTTGCTAGGAGTACCTGTGTTGGTTTGGCATTACCGGTGGTTGTGCCAGAGTTTGAGATCTTGTCTTGAGTTGAGAGGTGTCGGTTATGCTAGTGTGTAATTGATTGGTTTGGATTTCTCGGGTGTTTAGAGTTGACCCTTTTTGTTTTGTTGGTTAGGAGGTTGGCACTTATATGGGTTGCTCCCATAGTCTCTCTCAGATTCTTGTCTGTTTGGGTTATCTTATTATTTCTCCAGTTCTGGTTGGAATGAATTTTGATCGTAAATCTCTGGTTGAGATTTTGATTGTGGCAGTGTGATTGAGCTTTGACTATGGAATTGTGGCTAAGTGGTGCCACTAAGAGTTGTAAGAGCTAAGGGAACAACTCTAGAGTCTTCTGAGAAAGAATATGTGGATTTTAGTGTATTCTTGGAAAGGGTTTTGTTTAGTTTGCAAAGGAGGGTGATGACTCCTTGTGTGTACATATGTGTTCTAGTGGCTGACTAGGTGGCGACCAAGAGTTTTATTTAGCCTGTATGTTGGTGGATTGCATCGACCGAGTTTAGGTTGTGGGGTCATTTCCATTGATAGATTCGAGGTCAGAATTCCTTGTAGCCTGAGATTTAGGTAGTGGTCATTCCCAGTACAACCTTTAGGAGCTTATTGCATCAACCTTGACAACCTTGTTATCTTATTTGGGGAAAACCAAGTTTTAGTAGCATCTACAAATTGAGAAAATTGTGTATTCATGGACTACTTGCTCCAACTCTGTAAGTGTTCTTCGATGGTGGATGAGTCTACTCATGGGTTTGAAATGAGCATTGATTGGTAAACCGGTGATGGGTTTCAAGATCGTGGCTTAACCAACTACTTTGGGTAGTTCATGGAAGTTTGCCTTTGGTTGCAGCATCCTTGTGCCAGAAGGCAGTAGGAGCGAGCAACTCGGCTTCTTTACTTCAATTTTGGAGTGGTTGGACACCTATTCCTTGGCTAACCTTTTTATTAGGCTGGACATTTCAGATTTCAGTGGTGTTCTAGATAGTATGGGGTTCCTTCTACCATGGTTGGACAGATTCAGTGGCGTAAGTTTTAGAATAAGTGGTGGTGTGTTGTACATGATCAGGTTGTATAGACTAAGACTAGAGAGGCTATTTCGGGGTTCTAATGGTACTTTGAGACTGATGGTTGCCTTTGTTTGCTGAGAGATTTGAAAGCTTGCTTAGTTGATTCTTCAAGGGTTTTCTTTTATGTGGGTTTCAGTCTTGGTTAGACTCGGCCAGTATATACTAGAAGTTTGGTATGTTGTATGCTTCAGAGTTGGTCATTTTGTGTGCTGATGGAGTAGAGCAGTTGGTTCAAGACAAAGAGGTGAGTTTGAGGGTTTATGCACAATGTTTATTGCTAGATGGCAACCTTGAACCCCAGGTACTTTTACTTTGCCTTTGGGGTGTTTTGACTTCATATTCGTGGTATGGTGGATTTCTTCCTAAGGTGAGATTAGTAAGGCAATTTCAAATCCAAATGGTGTTCGAGTATTGGGAGTAACAATAGTATTCTTAGAGTTTGGAGCTTAGCTGATGATTACATACCTCGTAGTAGGCTTATCATACTCCTTGCAGGATCTTGGTTTCAGTTTGGGTCTGTTGGATAGATTGCCTGGTGCCTTAGTATTAAGTGGATTAAGATTTGGTCCCATTCAGCGAGGTTGGTTTTGTTCTACATCTTGGAAGTTTCTCCATCAATACCAGGTGTTCATGCAGGCCTTTCCTAACCCTGGTGTGTGGCCTTCAGTCGGGTTCAGATGGGTTGTTCAGTTGGGTTCAGTTAGCGAGTGTGATGTTAGAAAAAGTGTTTGTTTATTGGTTGATGGTCAGTCGGGACAGGTAACTCTAGTTTTTGATGATATGCTATGGGTTGTTATCTTGGATGGCAAAGGCTGGTAGACTATAGCTTGGCTTGGATAGAGTTTGAGCAAAAAGGGTGAATTCATTCGTGGTTGAAAATGAGCGGGAACAATGGATCTACGGTGTGTTAGTTGATGCTTCGAGGGTGGTTTGAGTGTTCTACTTATGTGAAGCTTCATGTTTGTGGTGCTAAAGGATTCAATTCAGAATAAAAAGTGTTTTGCAGATCAGGGGGTTCATGAGTTAGAGTCTTGGGTTGATGGCTTTTCTGGTAAACTTGGTAGTGGTTCTGAGGATTTAAGTTCGGTGAGTTGATCTCCTTAGTTCTCTTGTTTCGGTGTTGGGTCGGTGCTTTGTGGTTGTGATTCTTGAGGTTCAGTTTGGGTTGGCAGGTTCATGGAGTTTTGGAGTTTAAGTTTGGAATCTAGCTTGGCTAGTGAGGAGTTTAGGCTTGGTTTCTTTTCATTGGATCTGTTCTGTTGGGTGCCATCTGGTCATGAAGTCTACCCGGGTTGTCCGAGAGAGTAGTGCAGGATTTGTATCCGTTGTTCTTACATCTCTAGTGTTTCCTTCTTTCCTGAATTTTGAGGATGAAAGTCTTTTTAGTAGTGGATGATGTAATGAACCTTTCGGTCGTTACACATTTTTGCTTTTCTTGTATTCTTACAGCTTGCCTGTAGCAGCCCCAAGTCATTAGTGGCTTACTGGGACCGGTGGTTCGGTGCCCTGGCCGTTCGTTTGGTCTTTATGGTTGTTTCCCTGTTTTAGAGTTAAGTCTTAAGAGTTGAGTTATCAAAATCGTGCGATAGTGATTTGCGATCATATGACCTTATCCTTCATCCCGTATCCAAGGCTTGCGAGCCTAAATTCGAGAATTTTATTAACATCGTGTATATTTGAAAATATTTAATTTAAAAGTTGAATATGGTAAAAGGTTATATTTTTATTGCCTTCCTAAAATATTTTAAATATTTATGAAAAAAAATACTTTTGATATGATATATTTGTGTATGTATTTATTTTATAAGAGTTTTATAAATTATTAATATTTTAATGGAGATAATAAACTTAGTTATGTTAAAACGTATTATTATAATATAGTAGGTTTTATTTAAAATAATTTTCTATTAATTATGATATATTCAAAAAGTTATATTTATTTTACTACAAACCTACGCAATATCCGAGTGCATACATATTACGGACCCCATCCAAGTATATGGATGAGACAATATTGGCTTGGTACCACAGACCTTGACCGCTTCTTCATGTCCAATTCATTTATTTCCTCTGATGTTTGTAGTATTTGTTATAGACAATATTATCACCCTTATGGTCCTGTGTGGCATTGTATTGACTCTGTAACATAGATGGTGGGTTATTGAGAATGTCCGTGAGCCTAAGACATCATTATTACTGTTATAGAGCTGGCTATCTGTGTTGTAGAATGATTGGAGCTTGTGCAGGGCTGATAGGTTGATTGTGAGCTGTTGGGCTATTGTTTGTGATTGAGCATGTCATTTTCATGCATATAAGGGATTTCCATATGATTTTTACTATGATTTTTGCTTCGGGCCTACCTTATACGATTTTTTATATCTTTCATGGCCTCAGGGCCCATTTTTGGTAAAAATGACTATAAAATGGTTTGGTATTGTTTGAATGGATCTTCTTGGGGTAAAAAAAAGTTAAAAGAGAGATTTATCACAGTTTTCCTACTTATACTAGACTCGGTTGGGCCGAGGTGCTAGACTTGCTTTGTTATTAATGGGAAATGATATTAGACTCGATACAACCGAGCACTGGACTTGATTTACTACTGTTTTAGACCCAGATATACCGGGCACCCTTAAAGGGGGGTTTTAAGACTTATTTCATCGATTTAGACCGGATAGGTTCTGCACATGCATTTTCACGATTGGGTCACTGCTTTGGCTCTGGATTCACTCGGAACATTGATATTGAGATTGAGATTTAGTATGTGCTCGAGTTACTTCACGGACCTTGCCGATTTGGACCAGGGGCTACGTGCTGAGTGTGCCAAATAAGAGGTATACATTGGAGTTAAGGTATACGGGTCGTGTCCTTCAATGGGACCTACCTACCGGGCCTTGAGGCGCCAAAATAGGTACATACAGGGTTACTATTCCACCCAGTTTTCATCATGCATCATACCATTCATTTGTGTGAGCTTACACCCTTTTTTGCTATTTGCCGAGTGTACGCTCTGGTAGTATGGGATGCCAGAGGGTTTGTCTTCACTTGGTTGTGTTCCTCGGGTGTATGGGTGCCTGTTGGGACTGTAGGTAGACTTATTATTGACTTATCGAGTCTTATGATTCCTTATGTTGATTTCTTATTGTATCTTGGTATTGAGACTAGTATTTTGTAGTTGGTCTTGGTTATTATTCCTGTGTTCGAGCATGCTTTGGTCACTTTGCTTTCCTCCTTCGCTTTTTACTTGAGGTTACCAGTATACCGCCCATTTTTTAAAAAAACTTCTATATATATTGTTATAGCAAGGATCCCAGGTGCGTTACTGCTTTCTTTCACCTGTTCCTGCGATATGTATTCTAGTAGCTAGCTTTGTCTGTTGTTTTCTGCTTGCATTCTTTCCGTGCTAGCTCTCGTCTACTTATTCATTGTTCTCTATGACTATTTGCTTCTACTCTTCTTATTACTGCTCTTTTATCTTTTATGCACCCAGTCGACCTATGATACCTCATGGGTACCCGTTGCTTAGCAATAGGTGCTCATACTACACTTCTGCATCTTTCTGATGCAGATAGTAGTTGAGCTTTCGACGTTGATCGCGTTGGAGACTCGTGCAGCTTTTGGATCTTCGAGACTAGGGTGAGCGCCTGACGATCGGGGCTTGACCATATCTTATCTTTTGTACTGTTACTCTTTGTATTTTCGGAGATAGTTGTACTTATCTTTTATTACTTCTAGCACTTGTATTCTATTAGAAGATTTTGTACTGTCGATACCAAGTCTTGGGGTTGGTGTAGTTTCTTTTTGTATATATTCAGATTATTGCTACCGCTTTGTTCTATCTTTATATCCTGCTTCCGCTTATTTCTTCTTATTGTGCGTATTGGTTAGGTAGTAGCCCATTACTAACCATTTTGAACTATGGGAATTGGTTTTCCGACTGAGGGATCGTAGGTGCCATCATGACCTGAGAAATTGGGTCGTGACATAGGTGCACCAATCCCCATAGCCTGGAACGATTAGTAACAGGCTACAATCCAACCAGCAAGCAGAAGAAAACATATATATAAGTTGAAGCAAGGGATATAAGAATAAGAAAAGGAACAACAAGAATATATATACAGAAGCTAAAACCAACCCAAAACCTGGTATCATAGTATAAGAGCCGAAACTAAATATACAAAGTACAAAAGATCCAAAAGAATATATACATATGTCTCTGAATGATAAAGGAGTACATAATACAGAAGAAGAACTAAAGTTAAGCCCTGGCCATGAAGATCTCACCCTCAGTCTCGGATAGTCCAAAAGCCCCTTGCACGAGGCAGCACGGTCAACAACAAGAACTTACACTTGGATCTGCCAGTAGGTATCATAGAATTAGTGGGAACATATAAGATATATAAGCAATAATATAGCAGAAAGGAAACAAGTAGTCACAAAAACAACGAACAAGTATATGGAAGCTAGCACAGAAAGTCTACAAGGAGGAAACAATCATGCTAGGCTAGCTAATAGAGCTAAACACCATAGAACACATGGGAAGGAAGAAAGAACGCACCTGGGGTCCATGAAATAATAGTATATAATGAGGGTTAAGGGAGAAGGCGGTATACCGGTAACCTCAAGTAAGAAGTGACAGAGGAAAGGAAAACAATGATAAAACATTTGAAAACAAGATTAACACCTAGTAATGCTAGTAACACCATAATCAGGGTCAATATCCCAAAAAAATAATAATAAATAAAAGACTACCTACAGTCCCACGGGCGCCCATACACCCGAGGAACACAATATGCATGATGTGATATGATACACTGAAATCAAGTAATAGTAGTGTCGTATGTTACCCCCTTCGTTACCTAAAAAGCCTGACAGAGGCAGGATACATGGAAGGGATTCCCCCGAGTAGCTCCACTCCACCGCACACCCCTTCTCTGGTCACCCTCGGCTCGTAGTTCTTGGTATGGAATGGAAGGGTCGATGGAGGTCTACCCATAGATCACATACTAAAACTCATAATCTCAATATAATCATCCAGAATGTAGCTGGATCCAAATAAGACACCAGACCTCAGAAATGCATGCCCAGGAATTCTACCCGGGTCTAAATCAGTGAATCAAGTCTCAAAAACTCCAACAATGGTGCCTAAACATAACCAGGTATAGAATAGTAGTAAAACCAATATATTGCTGGGTCCGATAGAGTCTAGTATCATTTCAAATCAATAGGAAATCAATTCTATCACTATGGCCCAACTGAGTCTAGTATAAGTATGAAAACAATGATAAAAATCATCCTTCTGGTTCTTTATTTTACCCCAAAAATATCCATGAAAATAGTTCCAATCCTTATTAACTATTTTTATCAAAAATGGGCTCGTAAGGCCATGCAAGGTTTAGAAAACCATCAATAGTAGGCTTGAAGCCAAAACCATAGTAAAAAATGTGAAAAACCTTTTATATGCATGATAATGGCATGCTCAAACACATGCAGTAGCCCAATGACTCACAATCAACCTATTGGCCCTGCACAGACTCCAATCGCTCTACAACAAGCTGATGAATGCTCAAATCGTTCTCTCTATGTAGGAGGCCACGACGATCATACAATAAAAAAATAATTATAAACCCAATGAGTGTCGGGATCGTACCCAAGGTACTTGGGGTAGCTATATATCAATTGTAATGGATTGAGTTCAAGGTGAGAGTAATTGTTCTTAACAACAAGTAAAAGGATGGGGGAATTGGGAATGTTGTCACTACAATCACAATTCAATTTAAAAAGCAATGAAACTAAAGCGGGTGTATCAAGTAGACTAGACTACTAGGGATGCATATTCGATGGGGCCTTGGTTATGCGATAGGGTGATTATCAATTTATACCTATTCTCGCTTAATGACATGAATAACATTGGTTATGAGTAAGATTTGCTTATCTCTCAATTAACAATCTTATATCCGATGATCTCGGTTAGAGCATCATCGATTTGATCAATAAACAACTAATATATCTTGGGGAAGTCATACCATCTCTAGATTAGACTCTTAAATGGGAGAATCGGACGATAAGAGCTATTCCTAGCCTCAAATCTGAGTGGAATCCCAAGTTCCCACTAGTAATTTTACATCCACAACTATGAAATCCTTTCTCAAGCAATCACATAGTCAAGTAATGTAAATTAATGTTTGAAATCACCAATTTTAGTATTAAAACTTGGTGAAATTACAAGACCCATGTCAATTAAGCAATTATAAGTAAGAATAGATAACACCCACACCCATTTCTTAAGCACCCATCATCAATACACCCCTAGAAAAGTGATTTTAGCCACTCATAGTGAGAGTGAAAGAGATACCAGCTGGGTAATTCAAAATCCCTTCCATTAGAGATGAATCCCATGTTCTAGATTAAATATTAGTACACAAGTGTTAACCAAGAGAATTAGATTGAAACCCTCTTCTCAATGGAGGTGAAAAACTTGGTCTCTAAGCTAAAAACTCTTCAAAATATTCTGAATGATAAAAGTTATTTACAATTGTGCCATAATAGGCCTTTTATAATTTCCCAAAATGTCACTTAAATTAGGACAAAAATTCCCTTTGGGAGTTGTGTGGCACGATGTGTGGATCGCACGTTGTGAAGTGCGCGTTGTACACTGCCTGTGGTTAAACCAGTGACTTCAGCTAGAATTGGGAGCTCCGTGCGAAGGGGGTGCGGTTCGCACCTCAGGATGTGCACGTCGCACAATGACCGCACCTCATGACAGACTCTCAGTGACTTTTGCAGCTTGTGCGGAGGAGGTGCGTTTCACACCTCAGCCTGTGCATGTCACACGGTCACTGCATCTCTGGTCAAAATCTTCAGCCTTTCCGAACACTTCACACTTCACTCCTTTTAAGCTCTTATTGGGTCCATTTCCTTGTTTATCATCATCTATCAAAATTACCTGCATACACATCACTAAAGGCCATAAGAACCTTTAAATCTATTCAAAACATAACAATAATTCATGGATATAGAATTACCGACTTATCAAACCCCCAAACTTGAACTATTGCTTGTCCTCTAGCAAGATACTTACAAGACAATGAATGAATTATGCTCTAGGCTCAATCAAGGCACAAAAGACTAGTCTACACAAAAAATTAAGAAAAAGAATAAATAAAAGACTCAAACAACCGACTCAACTACTATGCTCATCTCAAATTTGACCACCACAAATTTAAGGCAATTTATCAATTCAAAAGATTTTCTGAAAGGACATCATTTCTCATTCAAAATCAAGGGAATTTTGTCATTTAAAACAAGACATTTAAGCTTCTCAAGTCATTGGCATGGACTGTCAAGGTTTGCCTCGAGATTCGCCACACAACTTGTCTCATTCATTCCCCTCAATTGAAATAGAGACTCTATGTTTCAATTCGAGTGCATGATGCCACTAACCTCAAGAGAGAATCCCACTCACATTCATTAAATTCACAAAACACGTGATTATAGGAGAACCAAAAAGACTATCATTCTCTAAAGTAAGTTCAAGTGCATACGCGTTGAACCATAGGCTTGCCCTTCATGTATATCGCCACTAATGTAGGGTAGCCAAGCTCGGAATCACCAAGGACTTGAGGGTTATGAAGTTGGATAGGTTTAAGGTGAGGATATCATTTGGTTCAAGTGACTACACCTCCTTAATGCTCTTTGTTCTCATTTCGAACACCGCTCAAATTTTTCAATTTCAGCTTCACCTTATTCCTCCTTCACACAACCCAAGATTTCTCCTTTTAACTCATGATCATTCAAACTCCTTATACCACCTTCACTTGGTAGCACCTATTTTTACTTTTCAATTTTCTCATAGGATTGATCTTTTGGAGCAATTTTCAATTTGAAATTAAGGTGCTACCTTGCATTTGAAGTGCACTTCTTTTCTTCTGCTTATTTGATCACATGCACCCCCAAACTTAGGCATTTGCCTATGTTGTATTTCGTTTCCCCCCAAACTTAGGCTTTTAGACTACATTTCATTTTCAAGCAATTAGGGAGGATGGGTGCCAAAATAGAGGTTCCAAAAAGTTAAAGGTGTTACAAGGTGCCAAAGAACGATCATAAGCTCAAAAGGGGTTCACTAGGATTTGATGTCGTGGGAAGTCATTTGGGTGTGGCTGTCAAAAAGGACCTAAGGTCATCTTCCAAGCCTGGGCACACCTAGAATTTTTCCTTGAATAACATTTGGGGCAAGTTGTAGACGATACTTATGCACAAGAATCAAGGTAAAGCCTCACCATACAAGGCATCATGCCACAAGACTTCTTTCATTAGTCTCACAATCAATTGGGGCAAATGATTTTTGACAAGCTATTCCGAGTTCATTACACACTTGGTTGTGAGTCAATCAAGCCAAAGCGAGAGTGTGCAAGTCATGACAAGAGAATGCTTTTCCTCAAAAATTCATTTCCCTTCTTTTTTTTATTTTCAAAACAATTTGCCATGAGAAATTTTTTGGTGGGCCCATTTCGAGACAAGAAAATACAGACTCAATTCTAAACTAAAACTTGCCATTTTCCTTTAAGAAAGTCACCTCTCAATCTATCATAGGGAAACATAACCTCGGTTCGACACACAAAAACAAATGCAAAGAAAAAGAAGATAATCAAAACTCTTGCTCCTTGGGAAAGAACCGTGGTATTAAGAAAACCCTCAGAGTTTATTTCTAAACTAATATTAACAAGGCGATATCCAAATTTTGCACTCATGATTCATTTTAAAACAACCCTCGGCGTAGACCTTTAGCGCATTTTCAAAGCACGGGTAGCAAGATAATGGAGCATGTAAGACCAACCTAGCAACACAATAAAAATCAAGCCTGGCAAGGGCACAAATAAGCTCAAGGTAAAACAAAACATAAAGAAAAAGAAATAAAACGAAGTCGAAAGGAACATCACAATCATCCAAATATGCCCAACAAGGGCCAAATAATCTAGCAGAATATAATATCAACAGGGCTCGATAAGGGTAATAAAATGTCTCAAGCCCACTCACGGGTGCAAACACAAGCAAGTAAATCCACCCTCTCCCTATAAAAGGAGCATTGCCCTCAATGCTCATAGTTCAATGGGAAAAAGGGTGGAACTCCCTGGAGGACTAGTCCTCATCATCAATATCGGTAGCTGCTTCCTCATCAGAGGCTCTCTCACTTGGTCCAGCACCACTCTTTCAGGAGTGCGTGGAAAGTGTGGAGACATGGAGGGCCCTCTGAAAATCTGGATCCTGATCATCGCGCAACTCTTGATCCTCATTGCCGGGAAACTCCTCATCCTCATAGGCGGTAAACAATCTATCCAAGGGACCCGGAATGGAATGAGGTGGAGCTAAGATGGTCAGATCCACTTCTACCACCAAAGCTTTACCTTTCCCTTTATGAACATCTTCCTGCAATGTCTTTATTGACCCCTCATGACATCGACCCTCTTTCATAGTGAGTTTAAGCTATCCACCACCCCCTTGACTGCACTCTTGACAACCTTGTTTATCATTCTGGGTAGTTTGGCAGCTAGGTCAGCAAGCTGCTTCTCATGGTTATGAGGTTTGTCAACCATGTCTTGAAGGCTTCTTTTGATCATTGAGGGGGATAAGGCATGTGTACATGCCTCGGAAGTAGCCCTGGAGGGTGATGAAGTGTCTGTCCTAGCACCAAGCTCATCACTGTCAACTCCACTGAATTGCTCAACCCTTTGCTTCTTAAACTTGGGGGCGTCCCTATCTGTTTTTCTATCAAGGTCGATGGTCCTAATAGCATGAGTGAATTTTTCACAACTGAGGGTAGGGACATCAGCCTTGGAACAAAGCTTAGTAATCAGCACCGGGAAGGGGAAGCAGTCATTTCCTCGATGAGCTTTTCTCCTTATCACCATAGCCTCTATTTCCCCAAAGTACACATGCTCCTCCGTTATAATGGCCACAATTAGAATGGCCTTTTTTTGGGTTATATTCTGATCCTTTTGGGAGGGCAAGAAGTGCTTGCGAATAAGATCATACCAAAGATGATCCTCGAAGATTAAGGACCTCCTTGGGATATCTCCCCCATAGTGGACCAAAGTGCAATATCTTGAGCAATGACGGGGGTTGTCTCCTAGTATGGCTTTGAGTCAGCCATCAACTTGGCCATAAGGGTTGGTGCAGGATCAATTGGGTGTCCCCAATAGATGACATTGATGTCAGCGGGGGTGATGCTAACTTTCTTGCCTCTGACTATGACTGAGTCCAGGTTGGGAAATTTCTCCACAGGCCCTCTGTATCCTTTGGAGTCCTGTGTATCCTGATAAGCTGCAAATAATTCTCGCATAATTTCCTCATAGTACCCGCCGGGTATATCCTGAAAGGGCTGCCATTGTCATTCAGAAAATTGCTGGTGCATGTTAGGTAGCTCATCCCCAACCTCGCCTAAATTAAAACTTTACTACGCATTGAATCCTCTATCTTTGTCATGCTTGTAGAAGGATTTCATGCCCTCTACTCCAAAATAGAGCCTCGCTTCTTCAGTAGTAAACCTTTGCCTATGTTGGCTTCCAGTGTTTTACCTGTTTGAAGACATATTCTGCATAAAAATATTGTGAGCTAAAAACAAAAACAAAACCTAAGAAGAAGTTAGCAAACTACAAAGGATTGAATGCAAAGGATTGGTAAAACAAAGTAGGTGAATGTTGGCTTCTGCGGACCACGTGCAAAATACACCAGAGAGAGTGCGCATCGCATGTGCTATCTTACAAGCGGACATAATCCTACAAGGATTTTCCATCGAGGTGCAAATCTAGTGCGATTCACACCATAAGAAGTGTGAATCGCACCAGGTGTCGCCCCTCAGATCAGTGACCTGCTTTGTATTTGTAACATGGTGCGGTGCCTCATGCGACCCGCACATCAAGATCTATGCGTCTCATGAGAAGCGCACAATGGTACAATTGGAATTTTTTGTTACTTGTCTGCTTGTGAGTTCCGCATGTGACCTATAGGGCAAGATCAGCATAGATACTGGGCACCCCACAACAACCCAATCAACATTAAACAAGGGGGACAAGGGGTATCATGACCATAACTTCTAGGTACTCAGACTTTTCGGATTCTCATTGACACAATAACAAGAAAGAAAGGAACTCAATGACTTCACTTAAGATGGACGTTACCCCATCTATCATTAAGAACATCAAGCCCTCACTTGCACGACGAATATCAATAATTTTAGCAATAATTAACCCCCTCCCCGCACAAGATCATATACCCCAAATATAATGCTAAACAAAAACCATGGGTATACACTCAGCGAAATTCAGCCTCAAGAGTCAATTTTTAATCAAAACCTTATGACATTTAAGAACGACGTCACCCAATCTATCATCATGCCAAATCATTTGTTCATCACAAGTGGGTTACTCAGACTTCACCCCAACACATATTTCAAGGCTAAAAATCACTACCAATCAACATGCATTACTAAAATTCAAGTTCTACCAAGTTGACACATGCAAAATCATCAATACAACTTAAGATTTGGGACCCAAAATTTTCGGATCTCACCCAAAATCAACATGGCAATTCAACTAAGCATGCTTCACAATATGAGTTCCCAACCTTCATAGAAACAAGTATTTAACATTGCAGAACTTACCACAAGTGAAAATTATGAAGAGAGGAGTGAAAATTGAAGCTTTTTGTTCTTCGATAATGGTGACCAGAAAAACCTTCCTGGAGAGATGACTATGACGGTGGTGATGGAATGGTGGGGATTATGGGTGAGATGAGGAGAGGATTGAGGGATTTAGAGAGATATTTGGGAGAAAGTTTTGAGGGTTTGAGGAAGAAGATGGTGGAAGAAGAAGAGAAAGGGTTGTTTTAAAAGAAAAAGAAGAAGAAAGGTCAGCCGGGTCATCTCCGGGTCGGGTCGGTCAACAGGTTAGGTCAATTAAAATTCAAACTTACCACTGGTGTGCTGCGACATGCGATTTGCACCAGACAAGGTGCGGATTGCATGACATTTTGAACATGCACCTTTTTGTCCCTTGGGTTTGCCCAGACATCTATTGCACCATGCGATGGAGGTGCGACGCGCACTAAAGCTCGTGCAGTCTGCACGGCCAACCACACGTTGCCTCCAAATTTTCAAATTTCCTTCAGGCATATATTTCACCATGCGATAGGTTGTGCGACACGCACAAATACTTGTGTGGTCTGCACAGTCCACCTCACGACCCCTTTTGCCTTGCTTTCCCTTGTTCAATTTTTCCATCCATGCATTCCCTACAAAAACACCAAAAACAACAAAAGATAACCAAAAATAAATTAAGAAATTTGGGTTTCCTCCTAAGCAGCACTTGATTTAACATTGCGGCACGACGATACTACCTCAATGATTCTTGGGGTTGGTGATGGTGTCGCTAGGAAAAGTCCCTTTTATCCTCGGGTTCATTTGGCTTGAGGGGTGGTTCATTTAGGCCTCAAGATGCTTGATTGAGGCTGAGTGGGAGCTCGTAGTTTGGTGAAGTGTTGAAACATCACTCTTTAGCTCTCTCACTCCCATATTTATTGTGTCCACCTTCTTAAGAACCAAGGACAACATGTCCTCCAACTTGGAATGGCTGGGGTTGCTTGTGCTTGGTTGTTGGAGAGATTCTGCCTTGTTCAGACGGATATTGGGATTCGAACTCCAGTGATTGAAATGATCACAATCCTTGTCTCTATCCTGCCAATTTCTGTCTCTTTCTTTGACTCAAATCTAACCTTGGTTCTCCTTCCTCGGGCGATAATACCCAGGATGAGAACCCGCCAACACAAAACATAACTTTCCATTAACCACAGTCATGAGCTCGTCATCACTAACTTTCATTTCCGATGTACTCACTGCATTCTCTGTCTTAGCACCACCAACTCCCATCACATGCTTTGCCATAAAGTCAATTTGTGTCATTATTTTGTCCATTGTTCCATCTCGCTCCTCCTTCTTTCTCCTCATTTCATTAATCAAGATGGATGAGGGTCCTCCCAAAGTTGCCACATCCGCTTCTCTTGTATGCCAAGGTTGATTGATCTTTGTTATTCGCTCTAACAAAGTCGAGGCTATGGGAAACTCTAAGTCCATGAAGGTACCACCTCAAAAATTGTCAGCCATAAATTTATTCATAGAGTTAAATGAAAATGATCGATAGAAGCTTTGTAGCAGCACATTGTTTGACGACTCATGATTTGGACACGAGAGAAGCTTCTTTTTGAATCTTAGCCAAACCACATGAAGAGGCTCATCTGGGAGTTGCCTAAAGTTGGTAATCCCATATCTTATATTCATCATTCGAGATCGAGCAAAGAATCTCAATGTAAATGCCTCAACTAACTCATCCCAAGATGTGATAGAGTCATCCGGCAACTCTTCAAACCATTCCGTGGCTTCCCTCGTCAAGGAAAAATGGAATAAGCTCAATTGGATGGACTCTTGGGAGATATGTTGAAAGATGAACAATTGGCGAATCTCCACAAAATTCTGAATATGCCGGTTGGCATCTTCATATGCTGCTTTACCAAATAGGCCCTTCATTTGGATTAAGTGGAGCATGGTGCTAGTCACATGAAAAATAACATTTCCCACTGTGGAGGGTAGGCGTATTAAACCTACACCCCCTTGCATCATAAGCTCAGCACCGTCAATGCCTCCATGAAGCCGTCAATGCTCTCGTTGTTATCACTCCATTAGAGCTGAATCTCAAGTTCTAAATTCAATTTGAGTACACAAGTGTTAACCAAGAGAATTTGATTGAAACCATCTTCTCAATGGAGGTGAAAAAGTTGGTCTCTAAGCTAAAAACTCTTCAAAATATTCAGAATGATAAAAGTTATTTACAATTGTTCCTGAATAGGCCTTTTATAGTGTCCTAAAATGTCACTAAAAATTAGGATAAAAATGCCCTTTGGGAGGTGTGCGGCGCGATATGCGGATCGCACGTTGTGAAGTGCGCATCGCACACTTATTCCGGTTGAACCAGTGACTTCAGCTAGAATTGGGAGCTCCGTGCGAAGGGGGTGCGGTTTGCACCTCAGGATATGCGCATCGCACAACGACCGCACCTCGTGACAGACTCTTCAGTGATAGAATCTTAAGTCTAAAAGAGTTAAACTGTAACCTACATGTCGTCCAATGATGAGCTTCTAGGATGATGATGTCTAAGCCTGACCCATTCTGAGGAGCTTTAAAACAAAAACAAACTCGAATTTAGGCTTGAATAACTTGGCATAAATAATTAATTTTATTTTGATTACCGAATATTGCGTGGAAATATAATTTCCACCAAAACTCTCTTATACGTTCAAAATAATGGCATGAAGTAGCATTTGGATATTGGTTGGTAAGAAGCAAAAGAGTGGAAAGATGCTGAATGTTGATAATGTACTTGAATCAATTTAATTTTAAAAGGAAAAGTAACATTTAACCATTATAGTTGGTACAAAACATGGTAATGATACAGCTAAGCCCACCACATGGCTTATTATTCCTTTTTGTTGTCCACTCCCACCACTTCCACGTGGAAGTGGAGTGGCAACACCCAAATTTGATATTATCCCAAAACGTATGTACTCGGATATTGCATAGGTTCGTGGTAAAATATGTATAGCTTTTTAAATATACCATAAATAATAGAAAAATATTTCGAGTAAAGCTTACTATCTATAATAATAATTTTTCAACATAACATCACTTACTCTCTCCATTAAAATAATATGAATTTAAAAAAATCTTATAAAATAAATACATGCACAAATATATCATAACAAAAGTATTTTTCATAAACATTTAAAACATTTAGGAAGGCAATAAAAATATAACTTTTTACCACATTCAACTTTTAAATAAAATATTTTCAAACACGCACAATGTTAATAAAATTCTCAAATTTAGGCTCACAAGCCTTTGATACGGGTTGATGGTTAAGGCCAAACGACACATAAAATCAGGATCGCCCTGCCCATAAGGTCAATTGAGGTCATACGATTGCGAATCACTATCGCACGATTTTGATAACTCAACTCTTAAGACTCAGCTCTAAAACAGGGAAATAGCCATAAAGACAAAATGAACGGCCAGGGCACCGAACCACCAATCCCAGCAAGCCATAAATATCTTGGAGCCACTACAGGAAAGCTCTAACATACAAAAAAATTATAAACACAAAAATGACCAGAAGGGTCATTACATCATCCACCACAAAAAGGGACTTTCGTCCTCGAAAGTCAAGAACGAAGAAGTACATGAAGGCTCAAATAGCTACAGGTACTAAGCCCGCATCTCCCTCTCGGTCTCCGATGTAGCCTCCTCAACCAGATGGTGCCTCCACTTAACTTTCACAACCAAAATCTCCCTAGATCTCAACCTCCTGACATATCTGGCCAAAATAGCAACCGACTCCTCTACAAAAAGTCAACCTCTCATCTAATTTAACCGAATCCCACTGCAAAACATGATACTCATCTGGAATATACTGTCACAATATCGGCACATGGAAAACTGGGTGCATAGCAAAAAATATCGAAGCCAAAGCTAATTGATAGGCAACACTACCAACCCTCTGAAGAATCTCAAATGGCCCAATGTACCTAGGGCTAAGCTTGACCCGCCTACCAAATCTCATCACGCCCTTCATGGGCAATACACAGAAGAACACCAAGTCACCAACCCTAAATTCCAAGGCACGAAGTCTACGATCAGCGTAACTCTTCATCCTGCTCTGAGCTGCCCAAAATCTTTCCTGAACCACTCGTACTCGGTTTAAGGAATCCCGAAGTGAATCTGTACTTTGTGGCCTAGACTCCAACCTACAAAACCAACTAGAAATCTGCAATGCCTACCATATAATGCCTCGAAAGGTGTCATGCCAATGCTAGAATGGAAGCTACTATTATATGCAAACTCGGTCGAAGGCACAAACTGATCCCAAGAACCTCCAAAGTCAAGAACACAGGATCGAAGCATGTCCTCTAGGACCTGAATAGTCCTATCGGACTGGCCATCTATCTGAGGGTGTAATGTAGTACTATGCTGAACATTTATACCAAAATCTCATTGTATTACTCTCCAGAACTGAGATGTGAGCTGAGTGTTGCAGTCTGAAAAGATATAAGTTGGAACCCCATGTAACCGAACAATCTCATAAAGGTAAATCTGAGCTAACCTCTCCGTACTGTAAGTAGTTTAAATTAGCAAGAAGTGCGCTGACTTAGTCAGGCGATCGACAATCACTCAAATAGAGTTAAACCCTCAAAAAGTAGGAGGCAATCCAACTACGAAGTCCATAGTGATCCCTTCCCACTTCCACTCTGGAATGGGAAGTTGCTGCATCAAACCACCATGTCTCATGTGCTCAAACATTACCTACTGACAGTTCAAGCATCAAGACACAAACTCCACTATGTTGCGCTTCATACCACTCCACCAGCAAAGCTGCCTCAAATATCTGTACATCTTAGCTGCGCCAGGATGGATGGAATATCTGGAACAATATGCCTCACATAGAATCAACTAAATGAAATCCCAAACTCTCAGAACACAGAGTCGACTATCAAACCTCAAAACCCCATCTGAATCTAGAGTAGCTCGGTTGGCCTCACCCTGAACAACCTGATCACGAAGGTCACACAACCACTGATCCTCGAACTGATGGCTCTAAATCTGATCAATCAAGGTAGAATAAACCTCAACACTGGCAAGAACTCTAGTAGGATCCAACAAGTCAAGCCTAAAAAAATGGTTAGCCAAGGACTGGATGTCCAATGCTAACAATCACTCTAAAACTGAAAGTGAAGCTAGGCAACCCATACTCACCGTCTTCTGGCTCAAGGCATCCGCTACCACGTTTGCCTTACCCGGATGATATAGAATTGTAGAGTCATAGTCCTTCAGTAACTCAATCCATCTACTCTGCCTCAAGTTAAGCTCTCGCTGACTCATGATGTACTGAAGACTATGGTGATTGGTGAATATCTCGCAGTGAACCCCATATAAGTAGTGCCTCCATATATTGAGCGCAAAGACTACCACCGCTAACTCTAAGTAATGAGTGGGGTAGTTGCACTCGTGAACTTTTAGCTGCCTCGACGCATATGCTAACACACGATCCTGATGCATCAACACACAACCCAGGCCTACACCTTAAGCATCACAATATATCGGGAAACTCTGACCCTCAACTGGCAAAGTTAAACATTGTGCTGAAGTCAACGAGGCCTTAAGCCTCTAGAAGCTATCCTCGCACTGATCCGACCACTGAAATGGGACATCTGTCTTAGTCAGCTTTGTCAAGGGTCTGCTATGTAAGAAAATCCCTCGATGAACCGCCTGTAGTACCCTGCTAACCTAACAAAGATGCAAACGTTAGCGGGAGTAGTAGGTCTCAACCAATCACGAATAGTTGAAATCTTACCCGAGTCCATGTGTCCTAGGAATGCAACAGACTCAAGCCAAAACTCAAACTTTGAGAACTTGGCATAAAGTTGATGATCTTTCAAAGTCTAGAATATAATCCTCAAGTGTTGCTCATGCTCATCTCTCCTTTGCTAGTATAACAAGATGTCGTCTATGAAAACTATCACAAATGAGTCCAAATACGGGCCAAGCACCCTGTGCATCAAGATCATAAAAGTTGAAGGGGCATTAGTCAGCCCAAAAGATATCACCAGGAACTCATCGTGGTCATAAAGTGTCATGAATGCTGTCTTTGGGATGTCCTCCACCCTAACCTTCCACTGGTGGTAGCCTGACCACAAATATATCTTTGAAAACATGTCCGAACCCTGAAGCTGATCAAACAAATCATCTATGCATAGCATCAGATACCCATTCCTCACAGTCACCCTATTCAGCTGCCGATAATCAATACCCATCCACATGGACCCATCCTTCTTCTTCACAAATAGAACAAGAGCACCCTAAGGCGATACACTTATCCTAATAAAACCCTTAGCTAACATATCCTAGAGTTGCTCCTTAATCTCTCTTAACTCCGCTAGAGCCATACAGTAAGGAGAAATGGAAATGGGCCTGGTGCCTGACTCAAACTCAATAGAAAAGTTGATATCTCTCTTGGGTGGAAGGCCTGGAAGGTTGGTATGGAACACATCTAGGAAATCTCGAACCACAGAAATCGACTTAGGGGAAGAAAGGTTGTCACTAAAATCTCAGACATATGCTAGATAAGACAAATACCCGCGAGAAATCAACTTCGTAGCTCAAAGACAAGAGATGATCCTAGATGGTGCACGACTGACAGAACACTGACACACAACCGGGGATGCATCGGGCATGGCTATGGTAACAATCTTGGCATAACAATCCAAAACTGCACGATGAGGGGATAACCAGTCCATGCCCAGAATGACATCAAAGTCTAACATATAAAAAATCATCAAATCACCCCAAGTCTCAATATCTCCAATAGAAATCTATCACGACCTAATTTCTCAGTCATGATGGCACCTACAACCCCCCGGTAGGCGAACCAATCCCTGTAGCCCAGAACGGTTTGTAATCGGCTACTTTCTAACAGTTTAAGAGGGAGAACAATAAATAAGCGTATGCAAGGGAACAAAATGAATAAACTGGATAACCAGAGTAATATAAATACAAATGGAAGCTAAACCAACCCAAACCCTGGTATCATAGTATATAGGAGCAAAACTACAACAGGAGTATAAAAGGTCCAAAAGAGATATATACATAAGCTGTCTCCAAATAGTCAGAGAGTGCAGAATATACAAAATATAAACTAAGTCAAGCTCTGAACGCCAAGAGCTCACCCTCAGCCTGGATGATACAAAAACAGTTGCCGCACGAGTCTTCGGCGCTCTAACGGCGATGGCCTATAACAAGATCTTCACCAGAAGATGCAGGAGGGGTAGGGTAAGCACCAAATACAAAGCATAAGGTACCCAGTAGGTATCATAGGCCGACTGGGCACATATAAGGTAAAATAATAGTAGCAGGTAGAGTAGAAATAAACAGTCACATACGTCAACGATAAAGTACACAGGAACTAGCCCAGAGGGAAGACAACAGAAAGCAACAAGTAGGGCTAGAAAATAGATTATATACATGGAAAAAACATGTGAAAATAAGAATAATGCACCTGGGATCCTCACAACAATAATTTATATAGATAAGACTAGAAATGGAGGTATACCGGTAACCTCAAGTATAAGGAAAAGGGGGAGAGAAATGTTAAGTAGACATGCTCGGAAATGGGAACAGTAACCACACTAGTCATAACAAACAGTCACCAATAGCCCCGTTGTAACCAAGCTCTAACCACACTAATCACAACAATCTCATTCAAGGAACCAACAACCCCTCTATAACAAATCCCACGCTTAAGATAGAAGTAATGTGATAAGACTCTACCTATAGTCCCTAGGCCGCCCATACAACCGAGGAACACAAACAAGTGAAAATAAAACCTCCGGTATCCCATACTACCGAATCGTATAATCAACAATCAACAGACAAGGGTGGTACCTCACGCAGATGAATGATATGATGCCATGCTAAGTAAAAGTGATGAAAGTACTATATGTCACCCGCTTCCAGTGACCTATAAGGCCCAGAAGACAGGATCCATGGAAGGTCCGACCTGTATATCACTACTACACTGTATACCCTCCCTCCGGCACCCGCAACTTGCAGCTTCTGATCCAGAATTGCAAGGTCCATGGAGGCCCCCGACCAACATACTAGATGCCCCGCATCCTCGAAACAATCCCCAAGTAAAGCTATCTGGAGGGTATCCAGTTCTAAAATAGTAAGACCTAAAGCTCTAGTACTCGGTCTCGCCTAGTCAAGCAACACCACAGATGCTGTAGTATAAAAGTAAGGCACCCAACCCCATCGAGCCCAGAAAAGTGAAACTATAGATAAAAATGCCTTTTAAAACTTCCCTTACCCTATGAAATCCACAAGACAAGTCAAACCATTTCCAAATCATTTCCGTCAAAAATGGCCCCCCTGGGCCATGCAAGGTTTAAAAAATAGTTCTAGAAGGCCCGAAGCCAAATCGTAGTAAAGCGTATGAAAACCCCTCTATATGCATAAAAATGGCATAATCAAACACACAATAGACACCCCGTAACTCACAATCAACCTATCGGCCCTGCACAGGATCCAAAGCTACTCAGGAAGCATAACCAGCCTAGAAGGGTAATTCTATGTCTAGGACTCGAGGACATTCCCAATGATCCCGCCGTATATGTTCCAGAGTCAACAAGGCCTCGTAGGACCACAAGGCTAATAATATCAATTTACAAGAATACTACACACAATGGAGGAAAGAACGAAATGAATCATGGAAAAATGGTCAAGGTCTGTGGTACCAACCTAATAACCCAATCCAAGGATGCCAACTAGTACAATTTTACCAGATATATGCGAAGTCTAGGGGTTTAAGACGTAACCTACCTGTCATCCGATGACAAGTTGCGGGAACAATGATATCCTAGGCCTAGCTGCTTTGAGATGCTCCGAACGAGAATGAAACTATCAAATTCACGAATAAGAAGTTAAGACCAGTCCAACGATACCCATATTGCTACAATTGTAGCTGAGTCAATATCTGGGTCAAAAGTAAGCCCGTGAGGCCCACAACCAAAACAAAAAATGAAAAGAGCCACGACGACCCCAACGATACCAAAGAGGCATGCTCCAAATTTGAGCACAAATGGCCAAGGAAAAGGGCATCAAAACTGCCCGCAAAGGTTAGGGTTTAAAGAATGGAATTTCGGAAAATAAAACAGAAATTGGGCAAGAAATACTTACCACAAAGGCAATAACCCGAGTCAAGAAGGATAATCTACCACTCCCACAAGCATGCACCAACTGGACAACCAAACTTCACAAGGAAAACTCAAGCTTTAGAGAAGACATCAATGGAGGTTTTAGGAAATTTTAAGAGAAGAAGGAGCTTACCAAACGAGGAAGAAGCGGGGAAAATCCACAAACAATCGACTCAACAAGGCCTAGAATCAATATGGAACAATTTGGGAGAATTGTGTTTAGAGTGAGAACAATGAGCTGCAATGGATGGAAATATGTACTTCTAGCTATTTATAGTTGCAGGAAAATGGCTAGCGCCATCGGCACTAGGCCAGCGCCAACAATGCTAAAGAGGGTGGCAGGCGCCTCAGTGCTATCGCGCTGGGAGGGGCGCGATCGTGCTGGCCTTGGCGCGATTGCGCTGAAGGCTGGCCTGCAACTATATTTCTACAACTTTTTGAGAACTCCACGAGGTGTTCTGGGCACAATCGGAAACCGATATTGAAAAACCAATAATGCTAAAAGCATGGAAACAATGTTCCGAACTCAACGAAATCGACAAAACTTCCATACAAGGTCGCTTCGGGGAATTGTTGACCCAAGTCAACACTAATGAAATGGAACTCAAGGGCTCGAAATGAGTCTGGATCACCCGGAACCCGAACCAACAACCTCCCTAGCCCAAACTCAACTCTAAATGGCCTTAAAACTGAGAAACCCACACAAAACCCACACCGGAAGTTCTCAGGCCTCAACTAAAGGTCTAACTAGAGAAAACTCATCGCTCCGGAGCTAACAGAACTGTCAAAATTCAATTCTGAGCATGTTTGCTAATAATGTTGACCAAAGTCAATGATTTTCTAAGTTTAATCTCTAAGGTAGGCAAACGGCCAAAACGACCAAACAAACGGCCAGGGAACTGAACCACCGATCCAGCAAGCCATAAATGACTTAGGGCCACTGCAGGAAGGCTCTAATAGTGCAATAAATGCGTATATGCGAATATGACTTGAAGGGTGATCACAACATCCACTACTAAAAGGCCTTTCATCCTCGAAAATCATGAAGAAAGGAGTACCTGAAGGCTCGAACAAATGCGGATACTAAGCACGCAACTCACTCTTGGTCTCCCAAGTAGCCTCCTCGACCGGATGGTGCCTCCACTTAACTTTCACAACCAGAATCTCCCTAGATCTCAACCTCCTGATATCTCTGGCCATAATAGGTATCGTCTCCTCAACAAATGATAACCTCTCATCCAACTGAACCGAATCCCAATGCAATACATAAGACTCATCTGATACATACCATTGCAACATCGAGACATGGAACACTGGGTGAATAGCTGAAAATATTGGAGGCAATGCTAACATGTAGGCAACACTACCAACCCTCTGCAGAATCTCAAACGGCCCAATGAACCTGGGGCTAAGCTTGCCCCTCCCACCAGGTCACCAACACTGAACTCCAAAGCACGAAGTCTACGATCAGCGTAGCTCTTCTGCCTACTCTGGGCCACTCTTAGCCTATCTTTGTTCAAAGAAACTTGGTCCAAGTAATCTCTAAGCAAATCCATACTTTGTTGTCTGGACTCTAACCCATTAAACCAACCAATGGGTGATCTGCAGCGCCTACCATACAAAGCCTCGAAAGGTGCCATGCCAATGCTCGAATGAAAGCTATTATTATACGCGAACTTAGCCAGTGGCACAAACTGATCCCATGAACCTCCAAAGTCAAGTACACAGGAGTGAAGCATGTACTCTAGGACATGAATAGTCCTCTCAGACTTTCCATCTGTCTTAGGGTGTAACGCAATACTAAGCTAAACCCCCATAACCAAATCCCTCTATATAGCTCGCCAGAATTCAGGTGTGAACTTAGTGTCGCGGTCTGAAATGATAGAACCTAGGACCCCGTGCAACCGTACAATCTCACGAGTATTGATCTGAGCTAACCTCTCTGCCCCGAAGGAAGTCTGAACCGGTAAGAAATGCGTTGACTAAGTCAGCCTATCCATGATCACCCAAATAAAATCAAACCCCTGAGTAGTACGAGGCAAACCAACAACAAAGTTCATGGTAATACCTTTCCATTTCCACTCAGCAATGGGAAGTCGCTGCATCAAGCCACTCGGTCTCATGTTCTCAAACTTCACCTGCTGACAGTTCAAGAACTGAGATACAAACTCTGCCACATCCCACTTCATACCACCCCACCAGTAAAGCTGCCTCAGATCTCTATACATCTTCATGGTGCCAGGATGAATAGAGTATCTGGAACTATATGCCTCACGGAGTATCAACTAAATCAAATCACCAACTATCGGAACACAAAGTTAACCCTCAAACCTCAAAACCCCATCAGAACCCAAAGTAGCCTGGCTGGACTCACCCCGAAGCACCTTATCACGAAGGTCACACAAACTCTGATCCTCAAACTACCGACTCTGAATCTGATCAACTAGAGTAAAGCGAACTTCAACACTGGTAAGAACTCTGCTGGGATTCGATAAGTCAAGCCTAACCAAACGGTTATCCAAGGACTAGATGTCAAAGGCCAACGGCCTCTCGGAAATTGAAAGTGAAGCTCTACTACCCATACTCACCGCCTTCTGACTCAAGGCATCCGCTACCACGTTTGCCTTTCCCGGATGGTATAAAATACTGAAATCGTAGTCCTTCAACAACTCAATCCATCTCCTCTTCCTTGAGTTCAACTCGTGCTGACTCGTAATGTACTGAAGACTAAGATGGTCGGTGAATATCTCACAATGAACTCCATACAGATAGTGCCGCTAGATTTTGAGTGCAAAGACTACCACCACCAACTCTAAGTCGTGAGTGGGGTAGTTACGCTCATGAACCTTCAGCTTTCTCGACACATATGCTATCACTCAACCCTACTGCATCAACACACAATAAAGTACGACCCCTTAAGCATCATAATACATGGAGAAACCCTGACCCTCAACTGGCAAAGTCAGAACTGGAGTTGAAGTCAATAAGGCCTTAAGCCTCTGAAAGCTATCCTTGCACTGATCAGACCACTGAAATGGAACATCCTTCCTAGTCAGCATAGTCAAGGGTCCTGCTATGGAAGAAAATCCCTCAACGAACTATCTGTAGTAAGCAGCTAACCCAACAAAGATGCAAACCTCGGTAGGAGAGGTAGGTCTAAGACAATCACGAACCACAGAAATCTTACCCAGATCCACTCTAATCCAGCCAAAAGTCACACTTTGAGAATTTGGAATAAAGCTGATGATCTCTCAAAGTCTGAAGTACAACCTTCAAATGCAGCTCGTGCTCGTCCCTGCTCCTCGAGTATATCAGAATGTCATCAATAAAGACTATCACAAACATATCCAGGTACGGGCTAAGCACCTTATGCATCAAATCCATAAAGGCTGCAGGGGTATTAGTCAACCCAAAACACATCACTAGGAACTCATAATGGCAATAACGTGTCCTGAATGCTGTCTTAGGGATGTCCTCCACCCTAATCCTCAACTGATGGTAGCCAGACCTCAAATTAATCTTAGAAAACACGGTGGAACCCTGAAGCTGATCAAACAGGTCATCAATCCTCGGCATCAGATACATATTCTTCAATGTCACCTCATTCAGCTGCCAATAGTCAATACACATCCGCATCGACCCATCCTTCTTCTTTACAAAGAGGGAGCACCCCAAGGATACATGCTCGGTCTAATAAACCCCTTAGCTAACAAATCCTGGAGCTGCTCCTTAAGCTCTCTCAACTCAGCAGGATCCATACGGTAGGGAGGGATAGAAATGGGCCTGGTGCCCAGCTCTAACTCAATGACAAAATCAATATCACTCTCAAGTGGAAGGTCTGGGAGGTTTGTAGGAAACACATCTAGGAAATCTCTAACCACAGGAACAGACTCAGGAGATGTAGGGTCAATACTAGCATCTCAGACATATGCTACATAAGCTAGACACCCACTGGAAATAAATTACTAGCTCAAAGACAAGAGATGATCCCAGACGGTGCATGGCTAACAGAACCCTTCCAGACAGCCGGGGATACACCGGGCACGACTATGGTAACGGTCTTGGCATAACAATCCAAAACCACATAGTGAGAGGATAACAAGTCCATGCCCAGTATCATATCAAAGTCTAACATATGAAGTACCATCAAGTCAGCCCAAGTGTCTAAATCACTAACAAATATCACACAGGATCTCACAATCCGATCCACCACTAAAGAATCTCCTACTAGGGTCAAAACAGAAACAGGCACAAATAATGGCTCACTAGCCAACCCAAATAAGGCAGAAAGTAGGCATATATATATGAACAAGTGGATCCAAGATCAAACAAAGCATAAGCTGGCTGACAACATACAAAAATCGTACTTGTGATCACAACATCCGAGGCCTTTGCCTTCGGTCTCCCAGGGACTGCATAGAACTGATGACGACCTCCACCTGCCCGATTGCCATCCCTACCACCTGCTTTTCCATCCGGAGCACCACCTCTACCCTGACCACTGCCTCCCCAAGCTAGTGGCTGAACAAACCAAAAAGGCTGAACCGCACCCTGCTGGGGGAAATCTCTAGCGTAATGGCCACAGACTCTGCACTCATAACAAGTTGTACCCCACTGAGGGAAATCTCTAGCAAAATGACCACTAACACCACACTTATATCACAGCCTTGATGGCCCACCCTTTCGGGATGAACTAGCAGAACCCGAATGGCTACCACAGCCTGATACACCAAAAGATGTACCCCTCGAAGACTGACCGCTCTGGACCTGATGGTTGCTCTGACCCTGCTCAAACTGAGAACTCAAAGCCTAAAGTGAAGCCTGAAATGGTCGACTAGACTAACCCTGATGCTGCTATGGCTGATAACCTCAGCCCCACTAGCCGGAACCTATACCACCACGCCTAGAACCACTGTAACCACCCTGATGTCGAGGCCTCTTATCTCTGGCCCCGGTGTCATGAAGATGCGAATCCTCAACCATACGGGCATAGCCCACAATGCCCTAAAATTACCGATCGTTAGCAACTAGTACCTCTGCAAGCTCTCTGAACTCTCTCCGCATCCCCCAAACAATTCTATGAATCCTGTCGGCCTCAGTAGGCATAATTATTGCCCTAAACTTAGCAAGCTGATGGAAATGGGTTCTCATACTCTGAGACAATCATAGAATCTTGGGAAAGTCTAGTGAACTCCTCCCTCAGACGCTCTTTGTTGCTCTGTTGCAAGAACTTTTCCATAAAGGCCTCATAAAACTCAGACCAGGTGAAGGGAGGTGACGTAGAAGGCTTGCAAGAAACCTCTACTCTCCACCATAACTTCGCTGGACCCTCCAACTGATATGAAGTATAGCCAACCCCGTGAGTCTCTAATAACCCCAAGTGATGCAACATCTCCTCACAGGTGGTGACAGAATCGTGGGGGTCCTGACCCTGTGTACCAGAAAATCTCGGCGATGCCAATCTCAGAATTTCTCCCTAAGGCCTTTTGCTTCCCATCTATCATGGCAGGGCAAGGAGCAAGAGGCTGGGCATTTGATGGGACTGGAACAACCTCAACACGGGGAGCCGCAGTAACAAGTTGTGCTCCTGAGCTCTGGATACCCAGGGCTGCCCCCTGAGCGTCTGTCTGTGCTGCCTCAGAAGGACGCTCCCCAATCATACCCAAGAGTTGAACAAGTAACCCCCAAACATCGGAAGACTGAGATGGGGCTGAAGCTGGCATAGAAACTAATGTTTGAACTGCCACTAGAGCGAGTGGTACCTGGGCCATCCCCAGTCCACATGCTGATGCTCTGGAGCTAACTCTAGCTCGTAGTCATACTCCAGTTCTATAATCACCCTGGCGGCCCTAGCAGGCACCGCTGCTCTGGGAAGACCTCTAGCCTTTCCCTTGCGACTACCCCGAATCCTAGCTAGAGTTGGAGGTGCAGGGGAAGGAGGCTCTCCACCGCCTGAAGCTGACGATCTTGTACGAACCATCTATGGAAGAGTGACCCAGAACAAATGAGAATTTCAGGAACCTTCAAGGATACTACGAACGAAAGAGAAGTAAGAAAAGTCCATTTCCCTAAGATGTCACTATAGCCTCCCGAAGATTGAGCACGAATGTCTTCGCCCCGATCCGTACGACTCTAATAGACATTGGCTCCTATACCGATGACACCGGGGAACCTAGAGCTCTGATACCAAGCTATCACAACCTAATTTCTCGGTCATGATGGCAAACCTACAACCCCCCAATAGGTGAACCAATCACCGTAGCATGGAACGGTTAGTAATGGGTTACTTTCTAATAGTTTAAGCGGAAGAACAATAATTAAGCAGAAGCAAGGAAACAAAATGAATAATCTGGATAACCAGAGTAATATAAGTACAAACGGAAGGTAAACCAACCCAAAACCCGGTATCATAGTATATAAGAGCCGAACTACAACAGGAGTACAAAAGGTCCAAAAGAGATATATACATAAGCTGTCTCCAAATAGTCACAAAGTACAGAATATATAAAAGATAAACTAAGTCAAGGTCTTAACGCCAAGAGCTCACCCTCAGCCTGGATGATCCAAAAACAACTGTCACACGAGTCTCCGATGCTCTAACAGTGATGACCCACACCAGGATATGCATCAGAAGATACAGGGGGTAGGGTGATCACCAAGTGCGAAGCATAAGGTACCCAGTAGGTATCATAGGCCGACTAGGCACATGTAAGGTAAAAGAACAGTAGCAGGTAGAGTAGAAATAAACAATCACATACATCAATGATAAAGTACAGAGGAAGTAGCCCAGAGGGAAAACAACAGAAAGCAACAAGCAGGGCTAGCAAATAGAATATATACATAGCAAACACAGGTGAAAATAAGAATGATGCACCTGGGATCCTCGCAAAAACAGTATATATAGATAAGACTAGAAATAGAAGGTATACCGGTAACCTCAAGTATAAGGCAAAGAGGGAGAGAAATGCTAAGTAGACATGCTCAGAAACGGTAACAGTAACCACACTAGTCATAACAAATAGTCACCAACAGCCCCGTTGTAACCAAGCTCTAACCATTCTAATCACAACAATCTCATTCCAGGAACCAACACCCCACTGTAACCAATCCCACGCTTAATACAGAAGTAATCTGATAAGACTCTACCTACAGTCCCTCAGCTGCCTATACAACCGAGGAATGCAAACAAGTGAAAACAAACCCTCAGGCATCCCATACTACCAGAGCGTACAATCAACAATCAACAGACAAGGGTGGTACCTCACACAGAGGAATAATATAATGCCATGATAAGGTCCAGAAGACGGGATCCATGAAAGGTCCCACCCGTATACCACTACTACATCATATACCCTCCCTTCGGCACCCGCAGCTTGCAGCTTCTGGTCTGAAATGGCAAGGTCCATGGAGGCTCCCGACCTGCATACTAAAAGCCCCGCATCCTCGAAACAATCCATAAGTAAATCATCCTGGAGGGTATCCAGGTCTAAAATAGTAAGCCCAAAAGCTCCAATACTCGGCCTCGCCTAGTCCAGCAACACCCCAGATGCTGTAGTATAAAAGTACACCCGACCTTGTCGAGCCCAGAAAAGTGGAACTATAGATAAAAATACTTTTAAAACATCCCTTAGCTCGAGAAGATACACAAGACAAGTCAAACCATTTCCAAATCATTTCTGTTGAAAAAGGCCCCCCCGAGCCATGCAAGATTTAGAAAATAATTCCAGAAGGCCCGAAGCCAAACCATAGTAAAACACGTGAAAACCCCTCTATATGTATGGAAATGGCATGATCAAACACATAATAGTTGCCTCGCAGCTCACAATCAACCTATCGGCCCTGCACAGGCTCCAAAGCTACTCAGCAAGCATAACCAACCTAGAAGGGTAATTCTATGTTTGGGACTCGCGGACATTCCCAATGTTCCCACCGTCTATGTTCCAGAGTCAACAAGGCCTCACAGAACCACAAGGGTAATAATATGAATTTACAAGAACACTACACACAACGGAGGAAAGAACGGAATGGATCATGGAAAAGTGGTCAGTTTCTATGGTACCGACCTAATAACCTAACCAAGGGATGCGAACTAGTACAATTTTACCCGATATATGCGATGTCTAGGGGGTCAAGTCATAACCTGCCTGTCCTCCGATGACAAGCTGCGGGAACAATGATATCCGAGGCTGAGCTGCTCCGAGAAGCCTCAAACGAGAATCAAACTATCACATTCATGAATAAGAATTTAAGACTAGTCCAATGATACCCATATTGCTACAATTGTAGCTGGGTCGATATTCGAGTCAAAAGCGGGCTCATAGGGCCCACAACCCGAAACCTAAAATGAAAAGAGGCACAATGACTCCAATGATGCCAAGGAGGTATGATCTAAATTTGAGCACAAATGGCCAAGGAAAAGGGCATCAAAACAACCTGCAAAGGTTAGGGTTTAAAGAATAGAATTTCGGAAAATAAAATGGAAATTGGGCAAGAAATACTTACCACAAATGCGAAATACGAGTCAAGAAGGATTATCTACCACTCCCATGAGCATGCACAAACTGGACCACAAGAATTCACAAGGAAAACTCAAACTTTAGGAGAAGAGCATCAATGGAGGTTTTAGGAAATTTTAAGAGAAGAGGGAGCTTACCAAACGACGAAGGAGCGCTGAAAATCCACAAACAATCGACTCCCCATGGCCTAGAATCAATATGGAGTAATTTGGGAGAGAGGAAATTGAGATTAGAGTGAGAACAATGATCTGCAATGGCTGGAAAAACATACTTCCAGTTATTTATAGTTGTAGGAAAATGGCCAGCGCCAACAGTGCTGAAGGAGGTGGCAGGCGCCTCAGTGCTATCGTACTGGGAGGGGGGCGATCGTGTTGAAGGCTGGCAGGCGCTGAGGCGCGATCGCGCTGGCCTTGGCACGATTGCGCTGAAGACTGGCCTGCAACTATTTTTCTGCAACTTTTTGAGAACTCCATGGGGTGGTTCGAGCATAATTGGAAACCGATATTCAGAATCCAATAATACTAACAGAGTGAAAACGATGTTCCGGACTCAACAAAATCGATGAAACTTCCATACGAGGTCTTTGGGGAAATGTTGACCCAAGTCAACACTAACGAAAAAGAATTCAAGGGCTCGAAATGAGTCCAGTTCACTCGGAACCCGAATCAACCTCCTTCCTAGCCCAAACTCAACATTCCAGAGCTGATGGAATCATCGTATTTTGAATTCAATACCCCGATGATTGAAAGTCACCAAAAGTTACACTTTCAACTTCAAATGGCCTAAATATATTAAGAAAACCACACAAAACCCACACTGAAAGTTCTCAGGCCTCAACTAAAGGTCAAACTAGACTAAACTCATCGCTCCGAAGCTAACAAAACTATCAGAATTCAATTCCGAGCATGTTAACTAAGAATGTTGACCAAAGTCAATGATTTTCTAAGTTTAAGATCTAAAGTAGGCAAACGGCCAAATGGACCAAACGAATGGCTAGGGCACCAAACCACTAGTCCCAGCAAGCCATAAATGACTTAGGACCGCTATAGAAACGCGTTAACAGTGCAATAAATGCATAAACGCAAAGATAACCAGAAGGGTCATCAAAAAATCATACAGGATCTCACAACCCGATCCACTACTAAAGAATCTCCTACCGGGGTGGAAATAGATATAGGTACAGATAATGGCTCACTAGTCAACCCAAAGCAAGATAAATAGTAGGAAAAAACACATGAGCAAGTGGATCTAGGATCAAATAAAGCATAAGCTGGTCGACGGCCTATGAAAATCATACCTGTTATCAAAGCATTCGAGGCCTCTGTCTTCGGTCTCCCAGGGACCACATAATATTGACAATGACAACCACCTAACTGACCTCCATCCCTACCACCTATCCTACCATGCTGAGCACCACCTCTAGCCTAACCACCACCACCTCTAACTGATGGATGGACTGCATGGACAGGATGAGCCGACTGAGTGGCTGGCTGAACTGTACCTTGCTAGAGGCAATCTCTAGCAATGTGCCCAATAAATCTGCACTCATAGCAGGCCCAGGACAGCCTATATTATCGAGATGAACTATCGGAACTTGTGTGGCCACCACAACCTTATACCCCAGAAGCTTAACCTCTCAGAGTTATACCACTGTAACCCTTCTAGCTACTCTGCCCCTGCTCAAGCGGAGAACTACCAGAAGTCTGAAGCAAAGCCTAAACCGATTGACTAAACTTACCCTGGTGCTGCTGTGGCTGATAACCTCGACCCCACTGGCCTAAACCTCTACTACCATGATGAGAACGACTATAGTTACCCTGATGTCGAGGCCTCTTAGCTCTGACCCCAGAGTCATGATGATGCAAATCCTCTACAGTACGAGCATAGTCCGCATTAGCCTGGAATGACCAACCACTAGCAACCAATAACTCTGTTGGCTCTCTAAACTCTGTTCGTAGCCCTTAAACAATCCTATGGACTCTGTCAGGCTCAGTAGGAATAATCATGGCCCCAAATGGGGCAAGCTAATAGAAATGGGTCTCATACTCTGATACAGTCATAGAACCCTGTGCAAGTCTAGTGAACTCCTGTCTTCGACACTCTCTGTCGCTCTGGGGTATGAACTTGGCCTTAAATGCCTCATTGAACTTAGACCAAGTCAACGGAGGTGATGATGCTTGTTTGCAAGCAACCTGGGCCCTCTACCATAGCTTAGCTAGGCCCTCGATCTGATATGTAGTGTATCAAACACCGTGATTCTCCAGTCAACCTAGATGGTGCAACATCTCCTCGCAGGTAGTAATAAAGTCATATGGGTCCTGTCCAGAAGTACCACCAAACCTCGGAGGTTCCAATCTTTAAAACCTACCCAACGCCTTCTGATGCATCGTTATCATTGCTGGGCAAGGAGAAACAAGTTGTGCAACTAATGAGACTGGAATAACCTCGGCACGTGGAGCCACAGTGGCAGGCTGCACTCCTAAACTTTGTGTACCTTGTGCTGCCCCATGAGCGGATGTTTGTGCTACCTCAGAAGACCGCTCTCCAATTATACCCAAAAGCTATAATAGAAATCCCCGAATATCTAAAGACTGAGTTGGGGCTGAAGCTGGCACAGAAGAGGGTGCTGGAGTTGGTGGTACCTGGGCTACCCCTGGTCCACATTCTGCTGCTCAGGAACTAACTCTGGCTTATACCCGTACTTGGCCTCTATCTTCACTCTAGCAGCTCTAGCAGGTATCGCTGCTTGGGGACATCCTTGACCCCTACCTCTCTGACCTCCCTGGCTCCTAGATGGTGTGGGCTCATCCCAACCTGACGTCGATGCTCTCATACGAACGATATGCGAAAGAATGAATTAGAACAAGTGAGATTTCAAGGAACTTTCAAGGACTATGCATGAAACTGAAGCAATAAGAGAGTTATATTTCCTAAGATGTCACTATAGCCTCCAGAAGATTGAGTACGGATGTCTCCACCCCGATTCTCAAGACTCTACTAGATATTGGCATCTATATCGATGACACTGGTTTACCTGGCTCTGATACCAAGCTGTCACAACCTAATTTCTTGATCATGATGGCACCTACAACCCCCTATTAGGCAAACCAATCCTCGTAGCCTAGAACGGTTAGTAACAGGCTATAATCCAATGAGAAAGCAGAAGAAAACATATATATAAGCAAAAGCAAGGGATATAAGAATAAGAAAAGGAATAACATGAATATATATACAAAAGCTAAAACCAACCCAAAACCTTGTATCATAGTATAAGAGTCGGAACTAAGTATACAGAGTACAAAATATCCAAAAGAATATATACATATGTCACTGAATAATAAAGGAGTACATAATACAGAAGAAGAACTAAAGCTAAGCCCAAAAGAACCTCGCATGAGGCAACACAGTCAGCGGTGAGAACATACACTTGGATCTGCACCCAAAGATACATAAGTGTAGTATGAGCACCAATTGCTAAGTATGAGCACCAATTGCTAAGTAATGGGACCCAGTAGGTATAATAGGTCGACTGAGTGCATATAAGATATAAAAGCAATAATATAGAAGAAAGGAAACAAGTAGTCACAGAAATAACGAACAAGTACATGGAAGCTAGCACAGAAAGACTACAAGGAGGAAACAATCATGATAGGCTATCTAATAGAGCTAAACACCACAGAACATATGCGAAGGAAGAAGGAACGCACCTAGGGTCTATGCAATAATAGTATATAATAAGAGTTAAAGGAGAATGAGGTATATCGGTAACCTTAAGTAAGAATGGACGGAGGCAAGGAAAATAATGATAACATATTTGAAAACAAGATTAACACCAAGTCATGCTAGTAACACCATAATCAGGGTCAATATCGCGATAGAATAATATTAAATAAAACTCTACATACAGTCCCACGGGCGCTCATACACCCAAGGAACACATACAAGTGAAAACAAGCCCTCTGGCATCCCATACTACCAGAGTGTACACTGAACAAACATCAAACAAAGGTGGATCCGAACACAATATTCATGATATGATATGATATGCTGAAATTAAGTGATAGTAATGTCGTATCTTACCCCCTCCGGTACCTAAAAGTCCCAACAGAAGCAGTATCCATGGAAGGGATTCCCTCGAGTACCTCAACTCTACTGCATACCCCTCATCTGGTCACCCTCAGCCCGTAGCTCTTGGTCTTGAATGGAAGAGTCCATGTAGGTATACCCATAGACCACATACTAAAACTCATAATCTCAATATAATCATTTTGAATGTAGCTGGATCCATATAAGTCACCAGACCTCAAAAATACATGCCTGGGGTTCTACCTGGGTCTAAATCAGTGAATCAAGTCTCAAAAACTCCAACAAGGGTGCCCCAACATAACTGGGTCTAAAATAGTAGTAAAACCAATTTGTTGCTCGGACCGATCGAGTCTAGTAACATTTCAAATCAATAGGAAATCAATTCTAGCACTACGACCCAGCCGAGTCTAGTATAAGTATAAAAATAGTGATAAAAATCATCCTTTTGATTCTTTTTTTTTACCCCAAAAACATCCATGAAAACAGTTACCTTTATTAACTATTTTTATTGAAAATGATCCTGTAAGGCCATGCAAGGTTTAGAAATCATCAGTAGTAGGCCCAAAGCCAAAATCATAGTAAAACATGTGAAAAAACTTTTATATGCATGATAATAGGATGCTCAAACACGGCCAGTAGCCCAATGACTCACAATTAACCTATCGGCCCTGCACAGGCTCCAATCACTCTACAACAAGCATAACCAGCTCTATAATAACAGTATCAATATTTGGGACTCACGGACATTCCAAAATAATCCACCATCTATGGTCCAGAGTTAAAACAAGGCCACAAAGGACTACAAGGGTAATACTATCAACTACAATGAATACTACAATCAACGGAGAAAAAATAAGATGGACATGAAGAAGCGGACAAGGTCTTTGGTACCAAGCTAATAAACCCAACCCAAGGATGCTAATTAGTACAATTCTATCCTATATATGCAAAATCTAAGAGATTTAAACTGTAACCTACCTGTCGTCCGATGAAAAGCTTCTAGGACGATGATGTACAAGCCTGACCTACTCCGAGAACCTCCGAAACAAAAACAAACTCGAATTTAGGCTTGAATAACTTGGCGTAGATAATCGATTTTCTTTCAATTACTGAATATTGTGTGGAAATATATTTTCCACCAAAACTCTCTTATATGTTCAAAATAATGGCATAAAGTATCATTTGGATATTGGTTGGTAAGAAGCAAAAGAGCGGAAAGATGTTGAATGTTGATAACGTACTTGAATCAATTTATTTTTAAAAGGCAAAGTTACATTTAACCATTATATTTGGTACAAAACATGGTAGTGATACATATAAGCCCACCATGTGGCTTATTACTCCTTTTTGTTGTCCACTCCCACCACTTCCACGTGGATGTGGAGTGGCAACACCTAAATTAATATTATCCCAAAACGTATGTACTTAGATATTACATAGGTTCGTGGTAAAATATATATAGCTTTTTAAATATACCATAAATAATAAAAAATTATTTCGAGTAAAGCTTACTATTTATAATAATAATTTTTCAACATAACTTGACTTACTATCTCCGTTAAAATATTATGAATTTATAAAAAATCTTATAAAATAAATACATACACAAATATATCATAATAAAACTATTTTTCATAAACATTTACAATATTTTAAGAAGGCAATAAAAATATAACTTTTTACCACATTCAACTTTTAAATAAAATATTTTCAAATACGCACAATGTTAATAAAATTCTCAAAATTTAGGATCGCAAACCTTTAATACGGGATGAAGGTTAAGGTCATATGACACCTTAAATCAGGATCGACCTATCCACAAGGTCAGTTGAGGTCATACGATCACAAATCAGTATCGCACGATTTCAATAAGTCAACTCTTAAAACTCAACTCTAAAATAAGGAAATGGCCATAAAGACAAAACAAACGGCCAAGGCACCAAGCCACTGGTCCCAACAAGCCATAAATAACTTAGAGTCGCTATAGGAAATTTCTAATAGTACAAAGAAAGCATAAATATAAAAATAATCAGAAGGGTCAGTACAACTTTTACCATAAATAAACAAGTAACAAAGTTATCAATACCAAAATCTTTTCCCAAAATCAAGTAACCGAATCAATTAGGGAGCAGACAGATCAACATTTTACCATAATTAACTAAGCACTAAGCTATTCTAGTTCATAAAAGGAAGAAATATCAATGAAAAGGATGACTGAATTAACGAGTAATCGGTTGCACATCACAACTTACCAAGAATAATCCAACACCAAAGCTATTCCAATCCACATAAGGAAGTGAGATCAATTATAGGAATAAAGACATAATGAAATTAATCAATGAAGGTCAAAGTTTACCAAACGAAACTCAAAGAAGGAGGCCAGGCAGATCAAAACCATAAGACTAGTTATAATAGATGAGGCTCACATGAAGAACATATTATGACAACACAGAGGTAGCAACCTAAGCAAATTGACCCCAAGGTTTGACTTAGAATATAAGACAATAATCAACATCATGCTTAAAAATCAGCTTCAACAACATAGCAATAATGTATTCGAATTTTCAAAATTAGGCTAAGAGTAAAAGTTCATAAAAATTGGGGTTTTTTTCACATACTACAATCTGCATATATAATTAAATGTTAATCACAAAGATAACAATACATAAAACCATTATAAATAGGTTTTAGATCTCGGAACCTGTAATAGAAGAGAATAAGATGGAGTAAAAGATGATATGCTCGAGCAGAAAAATGAGACTAAAGTCAGACCCCCAAATGGATCTGCAGAAACTATCGTTCAACTTCGTCGGAGTATTCCGCCATCCATCAAATAAAAAGAAACCTTTGGGTTTTTGGGGTTTTAAAAGTGGCAATGGAGAGTGGGGTATGAGGAGTGTAGTAATTTAGTTTGGTGAGTTTTTACTTGTGGTTCTTAGAGCAGTGGCGGTGATATCGAGGTAGTGAGGAAGGCTGGTTTGGTGGTTGAAGGAGATGAGAGAGAGAGAGAGAGTTGATGTAGCTGTGGGGTTGTGTGGGTGGTTTCGTCGGCCGATGTTCGTGGTGGTGATGGGCAGAGTAGTGGTGATCGCCATTTGTCAGCAATGGGAAAGAAAGGGTGAATAGAGTATGGTAGGTGGCAGTTTCTGGTGGTTGACTGTCGGGGAGGTGGTGAAGAGAGAATAGAGCTTGAGGGAGATGAGGGGGTGGCGGCTGGTATTGAGGGAAAATTAAGGTTAGGGTTTGAGGGGTGTGTATTTAAAAGGGAAAGAAGAAGGGTGAACTTATTTTGGCCGTTGATCGTATAGATCAACGAATGAGATTTAATCTCAATGTAGGTCAGGTGGGTACCCGGATTGGATCAATAGAATTGAAATTGGGATTTTAAAATTAAGTCAAATATACTCAATTTTAGGCTAAAATTGAAATAAATTGGGCAGAAAAGGGGCTAAAATTTTAATAAATTGGGAACACAATTGTAAGTTGGACTGTTGTCTCAATAATTGTTAAACATGCAATTTAGCAAACAAATAATACTAGTAATTGTAATAATTTAATAATAACGATAATAATCAATTCATAACGCGCTAACAATAATAATTATAATATGAATAGTAAAAGAAATTACAAAAAGAGATAATAATAATAGAACTAGTTAAAGAACAATGATAATAACACTAGTAATCAATTTGCCAAAATGCATACGTATTTCATGCATAAAATTAGTGTAACATAATTTTAGATGAAATTCACGATAAAGTAGCAATAATTAGAAATTAATTACATTTTTTTATAAATTATAAATATGAATTTAAGAAGCATCAGAATAACGATAAAATTCATGATTTATTTAGTAAATAATAATAATATGTTAAGGAAATTATATTAAAAATAATATTAGTAAAATAATAGCCCAAATGAGGTATAAGGAGGTCAAAATTGGGTGTCAACAATGATGACTCAAATTAACTTGTTGGCCAAACATTTGATGGGAGCTAGGACTAAAAGTGTGAATGCCATGGGTACTTATGGTTCAAAAGCTCATGAGGAGGCTGTTTACTCCCATATGGATGAGGAAGCTTGTTTTCTAGTGGCAGGTTCTCGACCCAGATATCAAGGTACCAACCAAGGTCCTTATCATCCAAGAGATGAGAATCAAGGTTATAATCGAGACAAGGACACTCAATGGAGAGATAGAGAGCAGGGTAGAGCCCGTGAAGGTCAATGGTGAGAATGCAAGAGAGATGGTGATTGTTACAATCACCGAAGTGCTATACCATATGTGCCTCTACCAAAAGACATTTTTTCTCTATATCAGCCAAGTGTGAGTAACCCCGTACATTCCAAGTTTGAATACATGTTATCTCAAGTGTTGAAAAAAGTTGAATCTATAGATAGCAGGGTGAAAGACTTAAAAAGTGAGGTATCCACTCTTCATCAAATGGTGAGTTCACACTCGGCATCAATCAAGCACTTAGAGGCTCAAATGAACCATCTCTCTTCTAAAATGAACCCGCGTTTGAAGGGTACACTTCCATGTGACACTCTTGCAAATACAAAAATAATGGCCATGTGATGGAAATTATGACTCGAAGTGGGAGAATGCTTAGTAAAGTAAGGAAAACAACCATAGAAGTCATTATAGAAAAGGATGAAAAGATAGAAGAAGATGTCGTGATGGAGAAAAAAAGTGATGAAAGTCCGGATATTGGGGTAATGCTTGGTGTGCCCAATATGGTTGAAAATGATGATAGCCAGCATGAGGAAAAGGATGAGACCGAGCCTCCTCCTCAAATTGCCATTGAGATTGAGGAGGAAGCCTCGAGTGTGACAAAGCCATTGCCTAAAGGCCCTCCTCCATATCCTCAGAGGTTAATCAAGAAAAAGAAAGATAATCAATTCAAAAAGTTTGTGGACATGTTCAACAAACTATCATCAATATTCCTTTAGTTGATGCTATTACGCAAATGCCGTGTTATGCTAAATTTATGAAGGAGTTGCTAAAGAAGTAATGGGTGATTGATGTGGGGACGATTGAGGTGTCCCATAGTTATAGTGTTGTCATGATGAGCAATATAGATCCTAAACGGGAGGATCCCAGAGCTTTCACCATCCCTTGTACCATTGGGGTGTTCTTGTTCGGAAAAGCCTTGTGTGACCTTGGGGATAACATAAATTTAATGCCCTTTCTGATTTTTAAAAAGTCAGTCTTTGGTGCTCCTAAGACCACACCAATGAGGTAACTAATAGCTGACCATTCAATTAAGTGATCGGTGGTGATATTGTTTGATGTCTTGGTAAAAGTAGACAAGTTCATCTTGCCGGCTGATTTTGTGGTGTTATTTTAAGATGTTGATCTTGAGGTGCCCATCATTTTAAGGAATCCACTTTTGGACACTAGAAAGGTCGTTGTCAATGTGGATCTAGGGGAACTCAACAGAGTACGGAGGGAAAAAGTCACGTTCAACATTTCTTTTTAAAATTAAAAGTGAGCGGGTGCCCATTTATTAAAATAAAAATCCAATAGTAATTACAAAAAGGACCATGCCCAAATGTAATGTTCAACGTTTGTCAACCCACCAAACAACCAAATGAGTATATAGTTGTGTACCTGATTTCTATCAAGGGAGAGATGGTTGAAGTCCCTGGAGAGATTGAGATTAAGGATGAACCTCCCATTGATCAACTTATGGTCTTGAATGTTTGAGAAAAGAAGAATCCTGAGGGGTTGCTCTTGCCTAAGCCACTATATGTAGTATACATGCACATGAATCCAAATTACATCCTTCAAGTGCCCATATCTATGATGTTGTCAACTTGGCAACAAGAGAAGCTGATGAGGATTTTGAAAAAGTACTTCCATTGCTTTTGATAGGGCTGTGCCAGTCGTATTGGCATTCTACTGAGAAATGATTCAGAATTGAAGTACTATTATCGATCCACGACATAAAATCAAATGCTTGTTGGGTGGCAACCCAAGTGTTTTTATATTATTTACTTTATCATTTGTTGTTTTTGATATCTTTAGGAATGCATGGAGTTTGAATAATGGCTGAGCAGAATAAAAGTTCGGAGGACATATACGGAAGATCATGCATTTTGCATGATGCATTATGAGGCTGCAGGTGGCGTTTCCCCTGCCAAATAGTGCACTGAGAAGGAAAATCAAAAGATGAAGGCATGTGTGATCGGAGGTGCAAATTGCACCCGCTGATGTGCTCGTCGGCCCTTCCATCGCATGCCAAAATAGAAAACTGGCAAAAATTTAGCAAAAAAATGTCACTTGCAAAGTGATATGCGATACACACATCGTCATGTGAAAATTGCATGTAACGATGCAAGTGTAGGTATATTTCAAAATAATTTGACCTACCCATTGATTGACCCAACCCAGACTTTGACCCGTGCCTCTTCCTCTTCTTTATCCCTTTAAACCGTCACCTTCTTCCATTTTTCTCCCACAACTCTCATAAAAACCTCCATTACTCTCCACCAAAACACCTAAATCTTTCAAACTTTCTCCAAAATCTCCTTCTCCCTGAAACTACTTCACCACAACCGCTAATCCATCACTGCATCTCCTTTTTTCCGGCGAAGGCACCAAAAGTTACATCTTTTTGCTTTTTAATCCTTCATCTTTACTTGTGGTAAGTTTCCTAATGTTAAATCCTTTTTTAAGTAGATTAGGAACATTATTTATGAAGCATGCTAGTTTGATCTACCATATTAATTTTGGGTGAGATCTGATTTTTGGACCCTAATTTTGGGGTATATTGTCAATTTTACTTGAGAAAAATTTGGTAGATTGTGTTTTTAGGATGATGCATGCAACTTGTGTTAATTTTTAGCCCTTAATTTCATGTTTTTGGGTGAATCCTGAGTAAACCACTTGCAATGATGCATGGTTTGGCCCAATAATAGATTGGATGACATCATTTTTACGGGAAAATTGTCATCTTTGCAAGTTTTTAAGGAATAGAGTTGTTTGGCCTAAATTTTTATATACCACTGTGCTCTTGTGTTATTTCAATGGATTATATTTTTGTAACATCCCAAAATTTCGAATCAGCTTTTAAACTTAAAGTCTCTGAATTTTTTTAACTTCCCAGAAATTATTGGTCCAAACCACGGACTGTGGTTTGAACCACGAGCCGTGGAATGAAGTCGTGGTTTAAGTTCTGCAGGTCCAGTCTATGGTCAGAAGACCACGAGTGCATTCTATGGATCCTAGTTCACTTTATGGACCATATTATGTACTCGTGGAATCAAAACCAGAGGTCTGACTTATTCCCAGGAACCACGAGTGAACATTACGGACCATAATTCATTCTACGGACCATCCTGTTGACTCGTAGTTCCTCTTTCGCAACTTGAATGTTGGGCCAGAAATTAAGACTTAGTCTACTTTTTGTAGATCATCCTATGGACCATCCTTTTGACTAGTAGAAATCCTTCTGCAGCATGACTCTTTGGCCAGGAACCACGAGTGGTGGTTCATTCTACGGCTCGTGGAATGCACCCATCATAGGGTTATTTTAATAATTACCCATCCTTTTCACTCCTAAGTGAGGTCTTTTTGACCATTTTTAGTAGGGTTTTATCCCCCTAATATCCTATACTCTTCTCATTCAAGCAACTCTATTCCATAAGAAGAAAGAACTCCTTCAAGCTCCAAGTCTAAAGCTCCAAGTTCAAGCCTCCATTTATTTTCATCTTAGATCAAGCAAGCTTCAATAAGGTATCTGGATATTCAATAAGGGAATCCTTTCACCCATATGCCCAAAACCCATAATTTTTTTTTGATTTATGAGTTTGTGAAATTAGGGTTCTTACCCAAATTGGGAAAATCTTATGGGTTAAATTTTAAAGCATCAATTCATGGTTTCTCATTACTTACATATGATTTATTTGAGGTTTCTTAATTGATTTCAAAATCCCATGCATTAATGATAATTTTTAGCATGATTCCATTGAATTGCATGTGAAAATTGGCATGTTTAGATAACATGACCTTACGTATTATGAAGCTGCATGTCTAATTCTTTAAGTTATGAATTTAGAAAGAAAAGTATGTTTTGAATTATGGCTATGCTAAGTTTTAAGACTTATGATTATGTGAATTGCATGACATTAGATGTCTTTATGCTTTTCAAATAGATTTGGCATTAGATATATCACAAGTATAAGTTGAGCTATAAGTATATTTTAGGAGTAGTATTGAGCACCGAGTTAGATTAGGTTTAGTTTACCACTGTGTATATCCTAGAATTACGTGCCACCATAGGTTCTTTGAGTCCTATCAATAGGCATCAGACACCATGATCACACTAGTTATGCCTTTATACCCTGGCAAGGTATATTGGTTTCTGTCGATGGGGAAGATACATCGGATTCCATGTAGCTCACATGGTCTATGTCGGTTAGAGAACCTCCTACAGAAACAATTCCAGTTAGTTAAATGCATTGACTCTTTGCTTTAAAATTTCAGAAGTTCTACTATTACTTATGGTTTTTAAGTATATTTTTCCTATGATATTGCATTGAGTCCTTTGCAATCCAGTTCTTACTATCATAGCATGATTTTAGTTTTAAAGTATGTATAACATGTTTACTTCATATTTTGTATATCTCACATACTTGATACATCCTATAGTACTGGCGCATATCTTGTGCTGCATCCTCTTGATAATGCAGATTCAGGCTCTCTCCCCCAAACTCATGGCTAGAAGATGCCGAATATCCAGATAGTGGTTGGTGAGTCCTCATCCTTCAAGGGCTAGTATCATTCTAGTTATTTTGTTTATATTTCTTTCAGATTATTGAGTTAGTTGGGCTCTTGTCCATTCAACTCTTATGATAGTTTAGAGTCTTCAGACATAGCTAAACTTGTATTACGTGTTTAGATTTGATACTTGTTATACTTTGTTCTTATTTAGTTATGGTTGCCTATCTTTACTTAGTATGCTTCCGCTATGTTTTCTTATGAATGTCTGACTATGTTATGACCAAGGGTTAACTTGGGGCACTTGTGGTCTCGTGTCCCGTGTTACGCCTAGGGGGTAGCTTTGGGGCGTGATAAACTTGGTATCAGAGCCTCAGGTTCAAGATTCCTAGGGTGTCTGAAAGACGCATCGAGTAGAGTATATTTCATGTGTGTGAAACGCGCCATACTTATGAGAGGGAAGCTATGAGGTGTCTTAGGAAAAACTTTACTTCTTTCATGATCAATATCGTGTGATAGAGTTTAACTCTATTACCCCTCTAATCCCTTCTTTATATATTTTAAATTATGCCTCCTCGCCGTGCCATGCCTCGCAGAGCCACCCCAAATGTTAATTCTCCGATTCCGGACCCAGAGGTCATAAATATGGAGTTCAAGAATGCTATTCATATGCTAGCTTAGACTATGGCCGCTCAGGCCAATCAACAGGATCCTATCCCATCCACCCCCAAGGTGGAGTTGCGGCCCAAGTCTGAGATTTCATTCACATGAACCCACCTGAGTTCTAGGGTTCTAAAATTGGTGAAGATGCACAAAATTTCTTTGATGAAGTAAATAAGATCTTTAGTGTAATGCAAGTCGGTGGTGTTGATTGTATTGGCTAGCTTCTTATCAACTCAAGGACGTGGCTCATATTTGGTTCACTCAATGGAAAAATGCTAGGGCTAGGGATGTGGCCCCTATAATGTGGGAATGCTTTGAGAAGGATTTTCTGGACCAGTTCTTCCTAAGGTAGTTGAGGTAAGCTAAAGTCGAAGAGTTTATAAATTTGAGGAAAGTTTCTATATTGGTTCAGGAGTATGGATTAAAGTTCACCCAGCTTTCTAGGTATGCTCCTTCTATGGTGGCTAACCCGTGGGATGAGATGAGTAAGGATATTTATGGAGTGTCAGATTTGGTAAAGAAGGAGTGTAGGTCCGCGATGCTTTTAGGTTACATGGATATTTCTCTACTTATAACTCATACCCATCAGATTGAGGGAGACAAGATGAGGGAGATGGCAAGGGAGAACAAGAGGGTTAGATCGGAGAGTTCGTGCTTTTGCCATCAGAAGTCCGGAGGTGGACATCGCTCTTCATTTCATTCATAAGGATCCATTCATTCATCAGCGAGTATTCCTACCCAGGCCCCCAGGCCTCATCATGATGAGACTGGTAGAGGATCTGGTTCCAATTTGCAGGGTAGTGTTGCAAAGGGGACTCCTTACCCTTCTTACAATAAGTGTGGTATAAGTCACTCCAGTGAGTGTCTAGCTAGTAGAGAGGGATGCTTTGAGTGTGGTCAGGTTGGACACTTGATTAAGGATTGCCCTTAAGCTAAGAACTGACAGAGATGTAGCAGGACTCAGTCTACACCAGCAGCCCAGGAGGTCGACTGGCCTAGCAGGGTACTACTTCTACTTCTGGTGGTCAGTGCCAGAACTACCTTTATGCCATGTCCTCTCGCCAGGACCAAGAAAGTCCACCGAACATTGTTACTAGTATGTTGAAAGTCTTCTCTCTCGATGTGTATGCCTTATTGGATCCTGGTGCCTCCTTATCTTTTGTGACCCCTTATGTTGCCTGCAAGTTTGAGATAAGTCCTGATCAACTCCTAGAACCCTTTTGTGTTTCTACTCCTGTTGGTAAGTCAGTCCTAGACAAAAGAATCTACTGAAATTTCCCTATCTAGGTCCTTCATAGAGTCACTTTAGCAATCTAGTAGTGTTAGAGATGACTGATTTTGATGTTATTCTTGGTGTAGATTAGTTGTATGCATGCTATGCCTCGGTTGATTTTCGTACATGAGTCATTAGTTTCAAGTTCCTGAATGAACCTATCTTAGAGTGGAAAGGTAGTCCTCCATCCTCGAAGGGTCATTTTGTATCCTATCTTAAGGCTAGAAAGATAATTTCTAAGGGTTATGTCTATTATATATTTTAGGTTTTGGACACGGAATCTGAAACCCCATCTCTTCAGTCAGTTCGTGTTGTGAATTAGTTTCCAGAGTGTTTCCCGATGATTTGGTCGGTCCCTCCCGAGAGGGAGACTAACTTTGGAATAAATCTTCTTCTAGATACACATCCTATCTCTATTACTCCCTATAGAATGGCTCCCGTGGAGCATAAGGAATTAAAGGATCTGTTGAAAGACCTTCTTGATAAGGGTTTTATTCATCCTGGTACCTCTCTCCATGTGGTGCTCCAGTCTTATTTATGTGGAAAAAAAATGGTTCCCTCTGAATGTGTATCATCTACCATCAATTGAACAAGGTCACAATCAAGAATAAGTATCCCATTCCTAGGATTAATGATTTGTTCAATCAACTTCAGTGTGCTAGTTACCTCTCCAAGATTTACCGTAGGTCCAGTTATCATCAGCTTTGTGTTAGAGAGTGTGACATTACAAAGACAGCCTTCAAAACTCAGTATGGTCATTATAAATTTGGGGTTATGCCTTTTGGTCTAATGAATGCTCCCGCAACTTATATGGATTTGATAAACCATGTGTTCAAACAGTATTTGGATATATTTGTGATTGTTTTCATTGATGATATTCTTATTTATTCTCGGAGTAAGGAGGAGCATGCAGACCATTTGAAGGTTGTGTTGCAGACTCTCAAGGATCGACAGTTATTTGCTATGTTTAGCAAGTGTGAGTTTTGGATGTAGTCTGTTGCTTTTATGGATCATATTTTGACTAGAGATGGTATTCGAGTTGATTCTCAAAAGATTGAGGCAGTAAAGAACTGGCCTAGACCCACTTCCCCATCTGATATTAGAAGCTTTTTGGGTTTGGCTGGTTACTACAAGAGATTTATGGAAGGGTTTTCTTCCATTGCTACCCCATTGACTCAGTTGACTCAGAAGAAGGTTAAATTTTAGTGGTCTGATCTGTGTGAAAAGAACTTTTAGGAATTGAAGACTAGATTGACCACAGCTCCAGTGTCAGCTCTACCTGAGGGCCTGAATGACTTTGTTGTGTATTGTGATGCTTCTAGGAATTGTTTGGGTTATGTGTTGATGCAGCACAGTAAGGTGATTATTTATGCTTTGAGATAGCTTAAGATTCATAAAATACTCATGATCTTGAGTTAGCTGTCGTGGTTTTGCTTTGAATATTTGGAGACACTACTTTTATGGTGTTCATGTGGATGTGTTCACAGATCATAACATTCTTTAATATGTTTTCACACAAAAGGAATTGAATCTTCATCAAAGGAGATGTCTTGAGATTCTTAAGGATTATGATATGAGTGTGCTTTACTATCCAGGTAAGGCCAATGTCATGGCGGATGCACTTAGTAGGTTGTACATGGGTAGTGTGTCTTCGGTTGAGGATGGAAAGAAGGAATTGTCCAAGGATGTTCATCGACTTGATCGACTTGGAGTTTGCCTTATGGATTTAACAGAAGGTAGTGTTATTGTTCAGAATGGGTTCGAATCATATTTGGTAGCTGAGGTGAAAGAAAAGAAAGAAAACGATACCATTTTGCACCAGCTGAAGGGTGCAGTCCATCAACAAAGGGTAGAGGTTTTCTCCCAATAGGGAGATGGTGTGCTTCGATATCAGGGTCGATTGTGTGTTCCTGACATAGATGGGTTAAGACAGTGGATTTTAATAGAGGCTCATAGCTCCAGGTATTCGATTCACCCCGGTGCCACAAAGATGTACCATTACCTACGAGAGGTATATTTGTGGACTGGCATGAAGAGGGACATAGCAGGTTTTGTGGCTAAGTGTCCTAAATGTCAGCAAGTGAAGGTAGAGCATTAGCGAGCGGGTGGCATGACTCAGGGTATTGATCTTCCTACTTGGAAGTGGGAAGCGATCAATATGGACTTCACTACTTGGTTGTTTCATACTCGAAGGCAACATAATTATATTTGTGTGATTGTCGACCGGATGACTAAGTCATCCCACTTCTTGGTTGTTAAGACTATAGATTCAGCAGAGGATTATGTCAGACTCTACATTCGGGAGATAGTAAGATTGCATGGTGTTCCATTGTCTATCATTTTCGATAGGGGTACTCAGTTTACATCCCAGTTTTGAAAGTCATTTCAGAGAGGTCTTCGTACTCAGCATAAGCTTAGCACAACTTTTCACCCACAGACGGATGGCCAAGCAAAGCGTATTATTCAAAGCTTGGAGGATATGTTGAGAGCTTGTGTGATTGATTTCAAAGGTAATTGGGATGATCACTTACCTCTTATCAAGTTTGCCAACAATAACAACATTCATTCTAGCATCCAGATGGCTCCTTATGAGGCACTTTATGGGTAGAGGTATAGATCCCCTATTGGTTGGTTTGAGGTATATGAGGCAGCTCTGATTGGTCCAGATTTTGTTCATGAGACTATGGAGAAGGTTCAGATCATTAGGGAGAGTTTGAAGACCATTCAGAGTTGACAGAAATCATATGCATATGTGAGGAGAAGGGAGTTAGAGTTTGAGGTTGATGATTGGGTCTTTCTGAAGGTATCACCCATGAAGGGTGTGATGATGTTTTGTAAGAAAGGGAAGCTTAGTCCCCACTATGTAGGTCCTTATCAGATTCTAAAGATAGTTGGTAGTGTTGCTTATAAGTTGGATTTACCATTAGATTTAGAAGTGGTTCGTTCAGTTTTCCATGTTTCTTTGTTGAAGAAGTGTGTTGGTGATCCGACCTTGAATGTTCTTTTGGAGGATGTGAGTGTGAAGGATAGCCTTACTTATTCGGAGTTTGAGAAACAAAGAAGTCACTTTGGTAAAGGTCCTTTGGAGAAATCAGCTTGTTGAGAGAGCTACGTGGGAAATAGAAGCAGCCATGAGAGGCAAGTACCCCCATCTCTTTCCTTCCAATCCAGTTTCATCTTAAGGGATTAGTCTCCTCCTTAGTATGTCCCTCCGACTCTATTCCGTCAGTTTCTCTCATGAAAATGCAAATGCATAGGCGCAAAGTGGATGAGGCATTTTTCATATGCCTTCGTACCCTTAGTATGCTTTGACCCAAATTTCTGCCAGCATAGGCGAAGGCACATACAAAGTGCATTTCCCTACATACAATTCACATATGACTCACACATTCCAGCAGTTACTTGGTGTCCATTTATTCTCCTATGAATTCAATTTCTTTTTAATTCATTAACTTCTTTTAGTGTTTGTTTCTTTTGATGTCTTAGAGAAATCCAAATAGATTTTGAGACAATACCCTTGTGCTTACACTTGTTTGTAGGACAATGACCTCTTGTAGGTGCAAACATAAGGGAAAGGCCACAAATATGGCTTAAACACCTGCAAACCCTTCAGTGCCCGAGCAAAATGAATGTCTCTTTGAATGACAAATTTGATTCGATCCTGAGGGGATGGAGGCTCTGTCATGCCCCGAGCCTACCCCCTGTATGAAACATGGGACCTGAGACCATAAGTGATCCCAATCTAACCCTTTTGCATTAACATGACTTAAAAATTTAATATAAACATAAGGGTGGAAGCTTAACTGAAGTAATAAGGAACTGAATCTGTTATATAAATATAAGTCTAAGATTGACAATCTAAATACAACTGAGTATATGACTCTATGTATGAAAGCCTCTACTACGGATGAGTTGCTAGGATAGGCCCCCAGCTAAAACTAAATATTGAAAACTGAATAAATAAATTAAATGATAAAATAAAGCTAAACTCTAAGTCATCAAATGAGGAGGACTCACCAAGCTTACTGGATGTGTTGCTGATCCACTAGCCACAAATCTGGGATTGGGCTACATAATCTACATCATTATAGGATGCAGCACAAAGAAGTATGCGGTCAGTACTATGGAATGTACTGAGTAAGAGAGATATACATATGTCATGATAAAATATACTTGAAAGCATGCTTAAAACTCATATCATGCATATTCCTTGGTAAAACATGCTTAAAGCATAACTAAAACTGAAGTTGTACAATGATAATAAAATCTGTAATGAAATAACTCAATGCAATATCATAAGCTGAAAAAATCTCTAGAATCATAGAAATAGTAGAAAGTATGAAATCTAAAACAAAGAGTCAAATACATTTAAAAGATTGAAACCATTTTTGTGGGTGGTTCTCTACCCGACATAGACCATGTGAGCTACATGAAATCCGATGTATCTTCCCCATCAAGAGGACCCAATATACCTTGCAAGGTTATAAATCCATAACTTGGCGTGATCACTAGTTCTAAAAACCAACTAAAGATCTAACAAACCTATGGGGGCACGTAATTCTTGGACTTAGGGTACTCTCACCCTGTCCAACTCGGTGCTAAATACTGATGTGCCTAGATTTTACGGCACTTTCGACGCTTAAAACAAAGGATTTTTGGGAGTTCTTGAGTATATTTTGTTGGATATAATGTTGTTTGTTAGTTGTGCAGGGACAAAGTATGAAATAGATGAAAGTACCAAAAGTTTTCAGTTTTCAGGGCAAAAGACAGGCCACTACGGGCGTCACACCCATGAAGGCCCGTGGGACAAGCTGTTTGAATAAAACAACAGGGATTGCTAAGGCAGTTGAGCTCAACGAGCTGGCATGACGCCCATGGAAGACACAATGGGACGTCACAGTACCCATCAAAGTGTTCCAGGGAAGCATGCAAGAAGCCAAGGAAATGCGACTAGTGCCACGACGCCTGTGACAACCTCGATGGCCCATCGTTGTTGCCCGTGGAAACAAGGAAGGAGAGATGGAGAAGAGCCCAAGGGGCGACGTGAGGACCGCCACGGGCATCATAGCCGTGACGTCCCATTGCCTCAGCCCATGGAATCAAGGTAGGAGACTTCACTTGAACATTTGAAGATGGTCGATGGGTACCCACGACGCCCGTCGCACCAATGACGGCCCGTGAGTCATCCCGTTAGTTCTGCCGCATCTAGCTTCTTCTAGATTTATTAGGATTTGGTCTCTTTGTCTATAAATACTTCCGCTTAGGTTTTTTTTTTGGTGGTTACACAATATTCTCGGATAGTTACTATACTGTTATTTTTGTGTTGACTTTAAACACAAGTTCTTTGGTAATTGAAGTGTTCTTGCTATTGTTCTCCAAGATTCCAGATTTCTTTATTCCTACTTGTAAGTATCTATTAATGATTGCTCAAACAAACGTTAATTGTGTACTTATGAACATGAGTAGATAAATCAACAACTAGGGTTGTGGGAACCATGAAGAATTAACGAAGTAGGCAAAGTACTTAGTAATTCTAGGGCGATATTTAAGCATGTATTGTTCTTCCCTTCGTGTTGATTGCTTTCTAATGGTGTATAACATTGGAACTCGCCTTATCCTTACTTGCCGGACCATGGAGGTAACGGATGGGACAAGGGTTGTTCAACGACAGAGATTTGAGGCTACCAACCATCATCTAATAGCTTGACCTTGTCCGAAAATAGCTAATCTGGGATCCAGAGTAAGGGTTAGTAGAGCATATACCCGTGGCCGAACCAAGGCATGTGGTGAAATTCGTCTAGCTGCCGGACCAAGGAGTTAGATGAACCCAACTTACCAATTCTGCATGCTAAGTATCAAACTAGTTTACCAAGTACAAAATCCATACTAAGTTATGATCTCATGGGGAACACTACCCTAGTCGCTTCCATTATTGATAACAACTGTTGAAATTTACATCAGTTACCTATCTACATTCTAGTTACTACTATTACTTGTTACTTTAAAAAAATCCTCTCGAGGGAAATAAATGGCTAAAATGTGAGTAAACATTAATCGACCATAGTCCTACCATATTGCCTGTGGGATAGACCCCAACGTTTGTTGGGTTCTATGTTTGATCAGCTACTGCTTATGCTTCTAAAAAGAGGTGTAATTTGGGCGTATCAAATTTTGGAACCGTTGCTAGGGAATACTGTTTAGGATTAAGAGAGATTATGTTTATCTCACTATTAGTCCTTATTTCCTGATTTTACTTTTTCTATTGTTTTTGTTTTGATCTACAGGTTGCACACTTGTGCATGCCTAGTACAAGGAGTCAAGGAAATCCCTTGATCCCATATGATCCTGAGCTCTCCAAAACCTTAAGAAACATGGCTAAAGACGTAGAGCATGAGACACATAATCAGATCACAGCCCGGTTATTATCCGAGGTGAGCAATGAAAAAAGGCCATAGAAGATGCTCTGGCCGCTGAAGATGTTGCAATTGCAGCAGGCCTTGCAACTCTAAATGCGGGCACTGAGCAAGCAAGGCAGGCTCTATAACAAGCTGCTTGTCAAGCTGCACTAAAGGCTCAAGCAACAGCTAACGGGGCAGCCAACCGAAATTTTCCTAGAGACTAGTAGTGCCACGCCAGAATAGGGGTGGACAGATGCAGCAACCCAGGCAAGCCCCTCGCTACTATGACTATGATGATTATGACGAGAAGGAGGAATTAGGCATTGCTGGACCCATAGTGTTGCCACCATAGACTGAGGGGGCGAAATTTGATATCACCAACACCATGATATAGTTGATGAATAATAAGGGACTGTATGCTGGAAAACCTACAGAAGATGCAAATCTTTATGTGCAAAAGTTTACTCAGATTTGCAAGGCGTATAGTATGCCAGGAGTGGGGCAAGATGTTATTAGACTGAGGTTGTTTCCATTCTCACTGACCAATGAGGCAACTGTTTGGCTCTCAGAACTGCATGACAAATCCATATACACATAGCATGAGTTGAAGACTCAATTTTTGGAGCAATTCTTTCCTCTATCAAGAATGTTGCAATTGAAATAGGAGATCTATAATTTCAGGCAGCTACCTGCAGAGGCGTTATATGAGTCTTGGATAAGGTTCAAGAAGAAGTCAAAGCAAGTTCTGAGACACAGAATCCCTTCAAGGCATCTGATGGAAATTTTTTACAAATCACTGAATGCCAACACAAAAGTAGTAGATGACACTGTAACTAGTGGGGAATTCATGGACGACTTGTATGATAAAGCCTCTAAGATTCTTGATCGGGTTACAAAGACTAACAGAGCATGGAAAATCACTGAATTAGAGACCCTAGCAGGTGCACACGCAGTTGGTAAGTCCTTGGATGCGAATAAATTGCAAGACATCAAACAGGAAGTTGTTGAGCTGAATATTGGGTTGCTAGCAAAGAAATTCTTGGCTGAGGGAGTAGAGAAGGTAAAATCCATCGGTTCACAAGGTAAAGAACCTAGGCCAGATGGTTACTTATCCGAAGAAGAGGTTAGTCATCTGAATGATCAAGGGGGGGGGGGTTTGGGCCTCTAGCCAAGGAAATCAAGGTCGGAACAAAGATAGAGATGATTACTACAATCGGTCCGGTTACAGAGATGGTGACTGGCAAAAAAAGGATGGGTATAAGAATTATAGAAGTGGTCTTTACATCTCGCCTACAAATCACGAAGAGCTAGCTGGACAACCGACCATGAGGGAGCTGCTTAACAAGGTGTTTGAAAAGGTTGAATCCGTGGATGCAAGCATGAAGAAGATAAAATCAGACCTTTCAAAGATCAGGCAAAGAGTGAATTCCCATGTTGTCTCCATAAAATAACTTGAGATGCAGATGCACCAGATCTCCACTAGCATGATTCTGCGTCAAAAGGGTACCTTCCCTAGTGATACCATTCAGAACCCGAAGAAAAATTGACAGGTTATGGAAGTGACTACTCAAAGCAGAAAGCAGACAATTGATCCTCCCATGCCAAAAATTATTGATGAGCCCGCCGAAGTTGAAAAGGGTGATGTTGAAGTAGATAGTGAGGAAGAGCAAATTGAGATACAGTCTTCTAAGTTGAAAGCAAAGAGCAAGGAGGTTACACCAGTCCTGAAACCCATACCATTGCCTCCTCCGCGTTATCCCCAGAGATTGAAGAAAAAGGTTGAGGACAGAAAATTTCACAAGTTCATCTCTATGTTGAAGCAACTGTCAGTATATATCCCTCTGGTAGAAGCACTGGAGCAGATGCCTGGATATGCCAAATTGATGATGGATCTAGTAACTATGAAGAGGACGATTAGTTTTGAGCCAGCCAATAATTTGCACCACTGTAGTGCAGTGGCATTCCATTCCATGGTGCAGAAAAAAAAAAGATCCTGGAGTATTCACAATTCCTTGCACTATTGGAGCTTTATACTTTACCAAAGTGTTGTGTAATCTGGGTGCTAGTATAAATCTTATGTCGCTAGCAGTGTATAATTAGTTGGGCTTAAGAGCCCCCACTCCGACTACAATGTGGGTTCTCATGGCAGATCGGACGGTGAAAAGATCTGTGGGGATACTTTATAATGTATTGGTGAAGGTTGACACATTTATCTTTCATGCAGACTTTGTGATTCTTGATTGTGAGGTTCCCTTCGAGGTGCCTATTATCTTGAGGTGCCTATTCTTGGCTACTGGATGCGCTTTGGTTGATCTGGAAACTGGGCAGATAAATTTCAGGCTGAATAAGAAGGAGGTGACATTTGATGTCTACAAATCTATGAAGCATCATGATGACATATGATTGGTGTCAGTTATCGATGTTGTCGATAAGGATCAAATTGACGTACCTATTGAGGAGAGACTCAGAGTCGAAGCCCTTGTAGCTGTGATTATAAACTTTGATGGTGAAGATATCGAGGAATATGATGAAATGGTAGAAGCACTCACAAGTTTGGAATCTTATATCTATGATCCAAAGAAGCTTGACTTAGACATAAAAAATAGACAGACATCGCCTGCTCGACCATCTATTGAGGAGCCTCTAGTTTTAGAGCTCAAGGCGCTTTCAACTTACTTTCGGTACGTGTTCTTAGGAGCTAATGAGACTTTACCAGTAATCATTGTTGCAGATCTAGGTGAAGGGCAAGTTGAAGCTCTGTTTCTGTCATGAGGAAGTTTAAGAGAGACATTGGTTAGACCATCACAGACATCATAGGGATTCTGCCTTGAATCTGTACACACAAAATTCAGCTCAAACCTGATTGTATTACATATATAGAGCACCAACGTAGGTTGAATCAGCCCAAGCAAAAAGTCATCAAGAAAGAGATCATTAAGTGGTTGGATGCAATGCGGTTTATCCGATTTCTGACAGCAAGTGGGTAATCCCGATTCAATGTGTGCTAAAGAAGGGTAGGATTAGTCTAGTCCCAAATGCAAAGAACGAGTTGATTCTGATGAGGCCAATCACAGGCTGGTGCATATATATGGAATATAGGAAGCTGAAAGCTTGGACTGAGAAGGATCATTTTCCGATGCCGTTCATGGATCAAATATTAGACTGTCTTGCTGGTAGAAAAATGGGATTGTTTTCTTGATGGTCATTCGGGATACAATCAGATCTCGATTACTCCTGAAGACCAAGAGAAAACCACTTTCACCTGTCCATATGGGACGTTTTCTTTCAAAAGGATGCCATTCAGTTTGTGCAATGCGCCAGCAATATTTCAGCGATGTATGATATCTATTTTCTCAGACATGCTGAAGGACACTATTGAAGTATTTATGGATGAATTTTCCATAGTGGGTGACTCTTTTGAAGATTGTTTGGATTATCTGAGTTGTGTGCTGAAATGATGTGAAGAGTGTAATCTGGTGCTGAACTGGGAAAAGTGTCACTTCATGGTGAAAGTGGGCATTGTGCTTGGCCATAGGATCTCCAAGAAGGGTTTTGAGGTTAATAAGGCGAAGATTGAGGTGATCAAAAAATTGCCTCCATAAGTTTCTGTGAAGGGTATTCGAAGCTTTTTGGGGCATACTGGATTTTATAGGAAGTTTATTAAGGACTTCTCCAAAATTGCTAATCCATTGTGCAAGCTGTTGGAGAAAGATGTAAAGTTTGTGTTTGATGATGCATGTTTGAAGGCATTCGAGTGCCTTAAAGAGAAGTTGGTATCAGCTCCTATTATGATTTCTCCTGATTGGTCGCAACCTTTTGAGGTCATCTACGATGCTAGTGGAGTGGCGCTAGGAGAAGTCCTAGGCCAAAGGCGCAAAAAGATTCTTCACCTGATATACTATGCTAGCAAAGCACTTAACCCAGCTTAGAAGAATTATACTATCACTGAACATGAGCTGCTTACTGTGGTTTGAAAAATTCAGATCTTACTTGCTTGACACCAAGGTGGTGGTGCACACTGACCATACAACCTTTCGTTATCTCATGGCAAAGAAGAATGCCAATCCAAGGCTGATTCGATAGGTGTTGCTGCTACAAGAATTTGATTTTGAGGTCAAGGACGGAAAGGGTACAGAGAATCAAGTAGCAGACCATTTGTCTAGGCTGGAAGAGGAGGCAATGCTGAAGATGAATAATGCGCATGAGATAGATGACTTGTTTCCTGATGAACAAGTGTTAGCCGCTTCTCAAGATATGATCCCATGGTTTGCCGACATTGCCAACTATTTGGCAAATGATCTAGTGCCTGATAATTTGTCGGTTCACCAAAGAAGAAAGTTCATGTTCGATGTGAAGAAGTACTTCTAGGAAGAGCCATTCTTGTTCCGTGTGTGTGCTGATACAGTGATCCGGAGATGTGTGCCTGAAGCTAGGATGATGGAGATACTAGAAGCTTGCCATTCGTCCCCTGTTGGAGGTGATCATAGTGGTATTAAGATTGCACACAAGATTTTGCAATGCGGCTACTATTGACCGACTATTAACAAAGACGCCCATGATTTTTCTAAGTCTTGTAGTAAATGTCAAAAGGAAGGAGGCATATCAAGGAGGCAGGAGCTTCCTCTTAATCCCATCTTTGTGATCGAGCTATTTGATGTTTGGGGGATTGACTTCATGGGTGCGTTCATGTTGTCCAATGGGAATCGGTACATATTGGTAGTTGTGGACTATGTATCTAAGTGGGTGGAAGCAGTTGCGCTTCCCAGTAATAAAGGTAAATGTGTCACAGCATTCTTGAAAAAGAACATCTTCTCCAGGTTTGGTACACCAATAGCAATTATTAGTGATGGAGGCTCTCACTTTTTCAACAAGCTGTTTCAAGCTCTGCTTGAGAAATACGGAGTTAAACACAGAGTTTCAACCCCTTATCATCCTCAGACGAGTGAGCAAGTGGAAGTTTCTAACAGAGAGATAAAGTCAATCCTTTCCAAGACTGTCAATACAAATAGAAAGGATTGGTCGTGGAAGTTAGATGATGCTTTGTGGGCTTACCGGACTGCATTCAAGACCCCAATAGGTATGTCACCCTATTAGCTTGTGTTTGGTAAGACGTTCCATCTTCCGGTTGAGGTAGAGCATAAGGCAATGTGGGCATTGAAGAAGCGAACTTAGACTGGTGTAAGGCATCTTTGCAGCGGCTTGGGCAGTTGAATGAGTTGGATGAGTTCTGTCTAAATGCATATGAGATTTCATCACTGTATAAAGAGAGGATGAAGCTGTATCACTACTAGAAGATAGAAAAGAGAGATTTCTGGCCGGGTGATTCGGTCTTGCTATTCAACTCTAGACTTCGCTTGTTTCCTGGTAAGCTAAAGTCCAAATGGATTGGACCTTTCAAGGTGGTATAAGTGTTTCCTCATGGGGCTATTGAACTCGAAAACCATGAGGGAAAAAGGTTTAAGGAAACCGAGCAGTGGATTAAAGCTTATTTTGTTACAACAGAGGAGCTCAAAATGATTGAAGCTTGGAGCCTTGACGAATTCGTCCCACCCAAGGAGCTTGATGAAGTCTGAGTAATCAAGAAATCTGCATTGTGGTGCGACTTTAAATTAGGCGCTGCATGGGAGGCTACCCATGGACTTGTACTTTACTTTATTTTATTTTTTAGTTTAGTGGTTGTAGAGTGTTTCGGCGAAGTCCGACTAACAAAAACACTTGCGTCGTGTCGTGATGTTAAATCAAGTGCTTCATGGGAGGCAACCCAAGGACTAATGTGTGTTCGTTTTGCAGACGTGAGAGAGATGCAAGCCAACTGCTAAAACTATAGGCAAAAAGGGATCCCACGGGCACTATGACGGGCCATCGCAGATGCCACGCCCGTGGACTGGAAAAACCCACAAGGAAAATTCTCTAAGTGTAACAAATTAGTGGTCTGCCTCATTTCCACATCCCACATGATGGGCCGTCGAGGCTCCGACGGGCATGGCATTGGGCGTGAAGCCCCTCAAGAAGAAAAGAGATTTTTTCTAAGTGTGGAAAAGGGAGTGTCTGCCTCATTCCCACGGCCTAGATGACGGGGCGTCACGGCTCCGACGGGCGTGGGAAGGGGTGTGACACCAAATGCAATAAAATAGGGCCTTTATCCAGGTAAGTGAACTTCGATGGGCCATCACACGTCCGATGGGCGTCGTGTAGCCCATCGTTTAGGTCGGTCAAAAGAGGTCAACACGTCATTTAATTTTTTTTTGACCCGACCCGACCCAAAATCCCTTTTCCCCTTTCCCCGTACCTAATAAGCTTGGACCTCATTCACTTGAGGTCAAGCACATTCAAAACTCATCTCCCTCAAACCCTCTCACACACGATCACTCCCTTCACCAAAATCACATCCCTATTCGGCACTCCCCACGATCAACACCTCCGATCTCCACGAATCGGCACTAGGTAGTTTATCTCACAAGATTTTTGGCTACTAAAGAAGTAAGTGCTTCACTCTTGTAGAATGTCAAATATTCTTGTAGTTAACTATGACTAGGGATTTTGTTTGTGTTAAAAAGTGTGTTCACCATGCTTAAAGCATAACCCTAGTTGTGAAAATGTTGCTTGATGATTGGGTGAAAAGATACAATGGATATAAGTTTGGAAATTAGGGTTGTGGAGTGCTTTGTTAAAAAAAGACTTGAGTTTGGTGTTTTGTTTGTAATGTGGGTGTTGAGAAATTGCTATGTGTGAAAGAACAAGGGAGAGGGAATTTTTTTTGCACTGATTGGACCTCATGGGCCAGCACAATGGGCATCGTTAAAGGCGTGGAACCAGCATAAAACTTGAAAAAAATTCTAGCCGGATCCGCCCAACCCGATGGGACGTCGGACCTCCCACTCCCGTGGCATGAGCCTGTGGGAGGACAACTGTCCTTAAAAATCCCATTGGTTTATTCCAATTCCCGGTCCCACAAGACATCGGCACTCTTATGCTCGTGGCATAGGGCCGTTGGAGGGAGATTTTCACTGTAAACCCCACTAGTCCATTTCGACGCCTGGGGTCACGGGATGTCGGACCTCCCAAGCCCGTGGGAGGGTGATTTTTCTGTGAAATTTTGCTAAGTGTAGTGTTTTTTTTTGGGTTTTTACTTTGGTCTCGGTTGCTAACATGGGCTTCATACAGGTACTAAAATGGCACCAAAGAAACCATTACGACGAGGGAGGGCCCAAAAAGCTAAGAATGCCTCCAACCCATCTCGGCTAAAGGATCAACCCACCGATTCCGAAGCTGAAATGAGTGACTACAACAACACCCCCTTGTCCGGACCGCAAGGAAAACACTGGTTGTGTCTCCCTCCCAGTCTAACGAGGAGAGGGGAAATGCATCTACTAAAAAATAAGGATTGTCTTCTAGCTCATCTGAGACTAGTGCAGAGAGCAACAATACCAATACTGGGAAAGAATTATCGACTCAAGTCTCAAGTGGAACATCAAATGCGTCAGGAGATGAGAATGGTTCGGGGTCGGCACATTGAGGCAAGAGAAGAAGAGGGTAATGTTGCTTCTTACACGGAGACGACCACACTATAGAAGGACACTCCTTCACCTACTCCATCCGGCACTGTTGCAACACTAGGACTTGCTACAGAGATAGTCAGATGGACGTTTGAGGGGGCGAAGAAAATATTTTACTATGGCCTTGAAGTCACAGAAAGGGGTAATCTGCGAATGCCCATCGTAGAAGAGTGGAGAATAGACCCGTTCAAATTGAAGAACTTCCCTAAGCTGGATGCATACTTCTGACATTACAGGTTGGGCTGGACTAGCAAGCCCCTCTCAAATTTTTAGCCAACTCTCGTAAGAGAGTTCTATGCCAATTATCAAGCCATCCAGGAATGGTTGTGCAAAATGGACAAGAAAATCATAGACTTGCCCGCTCTTGATAGCATCCCAGTAAGGGGTGTCCCAATTAATATATCGGCCGAGACCATCAACAAATTTCTTTTTGGGCCAGAGTATGAGGCACCCACAGAAACCATCGATTATGACTATCGGATGAAACTTGAGAAGAAGTGGACAAAGTGGTTGGCCAAGCGCCTGACTACGACTGGGACACCAATGTGTCTTAGCCATGACAAGACACAAATCCATAAAGCCTCTCTCTCTTTTGAGGCCAAGTTTTGGTGGGAACTAGTACGGCTCCAGCTCATGCCAATGGGTGCTGACAATCAACTAACTCTGGAAAGGGCCATCCTAGAGGCTGCTTTGATGTCCAAGTACAACCTAATATTTGGGCAAATCATCGCAGAGGAGATCTGGGACAGGGTTACCAAAATATCATTTTCTTACCCATTTCCATGCCTTATCACTGAGTTGTGTGAAAAAGCATAGGTCCCAAAGTTTGTAGGGGTCAATAGGGTTGAAAGATCTAGAAGGACGCACCATCCAGATCTGTCCAAAGATGAAACACGAGTACTGGGGTTGAGTGGTACGTCTGAGCCATTGGCTCTTACACTTGAGGCCCACGTGCCTGTAACATCCTGGAAACATATCCAGCTTTTTAACTCAGACTTGCAGAAATTTTTGGACTTGCAGGGACTACGGGTCAAGTTCATGAGTCATGGAACGTTCCAAGATGTTGTGGGAGTGACTCGTGATCCCAGTCTTGTAGACCGACCTCAATACTGACAACCACGAGTCACTTCCACGACTCATAGAAGTTTCTACGGGTCATACTATTGACTCGTAGAAGCTTATCAGAGCCAGCCAAATTCTCTGATTTCTACGACTAGGTCCTTCGACTCATGGAAGCCTTCGACTCGTGGAAGCTTCCATGAGTCGTCTTGTTAAAACTTAGAAAACTTTTTGCATGTTGAAATCTTTAGCAGTTTCCATGATAGGAGATCACGAGTCGTGGAAAGATCTACGAGTCGTAGACTCCACTCGTGGTCACTGAGGCTGACTGTTTTTCCAGCTTTCTTCTAATTAAATCCCAGGGGCTTTTTGGTTATTTTCCACTCTTTTAACTACTAAGTGAAGTCGTTTTGACTAATTTTAGAAGGGTTTTCACCCATATTATTCTAAGTCCCTCTTAAGATTCTCATACTTCACTCAAAAGAAAACGTTTCTCTCAAGGTCAAGTCTCCAAGCTCCAAGTCAAGTGTCCTAAGCCTTTTCCATTGAAGTGGGTTATCTTCACCCATGGTATGTGGATCTTTAACAATGGGTTCCTTTCACCCTTGTGCCCAAAATACCCAATCCTTATGTTGAATTATGAACTTATGGAATTAGGGTTTTGATCTAAAATTGGGGAAAGTTTTTGAAATCAGTTTCTATGTTTAAATTCATAGTTTACTATTGATTACTCATGATTTAATTATGATTCTCTTGGTGGTTTTAAAAGCGCAAGCATGAAATTTTATTTCTAGCATGAAACTATGAAATTGCATATTTTCAAGAGAAACTTGGCATGATTAGATATCATGGCCTTTATGTATTTATGAAATTTCATGTTTTCAAGAGCAACTTGGAATGATTAGATATCATGGCCTTTATGTATTTATGAAAGTGCATGCCTAATTCTTCAAGTATGAATTTAGAAAGAAAAGCATGTTTTGAATATTGGATATGCTAAGCTTTATGTATTTATGAATGTTGCATGATACCCAATTTGTTTTCATGCTTTACAAATAAGATTTGGCATGAGAGTATGCCCTTATAAAATTATGAGCTATATGTGCATGTTTTGGGAGTAGTATTTAGCACCAATTTAAACAGGGTTAGAGTACCCTTAGTCCCAAAAACTATGTTGCCAGCGTAGGTTATGATTTGATATGATATGTTCCTAAAAGGCTTATGAGAGTGGATCCACTTCTTTATGTATGGTGTCCTTGCTTTAGTGGGGCATATGACAGCTTTGCCAACTAGGGTTGTGTAGTTGGGTATGGTGACTTGTTCCTTGGCAAGGTTCAAAGTCAACTTTGCTAACTTGGTTTATATAGTTAGATTCAATATAGCTCACATGATCTCATGTCGGTTATAAGAAACTGCCGTATGTATGTCCTTTTTCATTTTTTCTAAGCCTTATGGACTCTTTTATGAACTATGACTTTTGAAGTTTGCTTTGGCCTCATGACTTAGATTTTCATTACAATTTCTTCTCTTGATACTTTATTCTGCATGGATCATGTTTAAGTATGTTTTAAAGCATGTTTTATCATACTTATGGATTGTTTACATACTTAGTACATTCCATAGTACTAACACATATTGCGCTTCATCCTTTGATGATGTAGATTCAAGTGTCCCTTCAAAGATACGTGGCTAGAGATCCCTACAACTTTCAGTCAGCTTGGGTGAGTCCTAATAGTTCGAGGACTAGACTTTACTTAAGCTTTATGTTCCTGTTCTTTCGAGATTGTCAAGTTAGTTAGGGTATTGTCCCATCAACTCGATATGCTAGTTGTAGAGGCTTTCAGACATAGATGTTATCGGATGATATTCAGGGTTTATCCCCTATTCATTACTATATCTATGATATGTCTTCCTGTTTTGGATTTCCTTATGATGCTTCCGCTATGCTTTCCTTTCCGTTGCTTGAGAATGCTATGACCAAGGGTTATCTTGGGATCCTTATGGTCCTGAGTCCCGTGTTACTTTTAGGGGGTAACCTCGGGGCATGACAAACTTGGTATCAGAGCCTCAGGTTCAAGAGTCCTAGGGTGTCTGAAAGACGCACTAAGTAGAGTCTCTTTCATGGGTGTGAAGCGCGCCACACTTATGAGAGGGAGGCTACGAGGTGTTTTAGGAAAAACTTCACTTCTTCATGTTCACTATCGTGCAATAGAGTTTGACTCTACTTACCTTCTAATCCTTCCCTTATGCATTTAAGATAGTGTCTCCACGTCCCCATGAGGAATTCTAATACGACCACTCTAAATCATGAGGTTACAAATGCAGAATTTCGTGAAGCCATCTATATGTTGGCTCAAGATATGACCAGTCAGTTGAATGAGAAAGAGAAACTAAAGAAGAGGAAGAGGAAGGACAAGAAGACCAGAAGATAGAACCAATCGCCTTCTCATCATAGGTCATCTGGACCAACCCCATTTTCAGTTAGCACCCCTGCCCTTGATTCTTAGTCTTGTCACCGTAGGGATCCGAATACCTTGAGGTACACTCATTGTAGTAGTTGTGGTAAGTTTCATCTAGGTGAGTGCCTTGCTGGCACAGAGGGTTGTTTTAGGTGTGGTTAGTTAGGCCATAGGATTAGGGATTTCCCCTCATCTAAGTGGAGCAACTGTGGTGTTCAGCCTCAGAGCCAATCCCCTTCATTGCCTAGCCAAGCCAGGTTAGAGTATTCCTCCATAAGTTAAATCAGGTACGTCACTAGATTTTCTTCCTGTATGTGCCAATAGTCCCCGGAACCCTATTCTTGTTTGGTTGTGAGTTTCCTGACCTAGAACTAAGTGGTGATAGAAGGGTTGAGGCCTAGACTTTTAGGAGAAGGAAAGTTTTAGACTATAGAAGGAAGTGGGTATTCGTGCTAGGTTCTGGAGTAGTATATGTTCTATTAGGGTAAAACGATCATAGTTCCTTTGAAAGGTTGGTGAGAGGTCCATAGACTTAGGAGGGTGGCATGAACCTAAGAGAGATATGGTGGAGTGTAGAATTGGTCAGATTTTAGAGGCTCGGGTAGCGATGCTTGTGGGTGTTAGAACAAAGTCAAGAGGGGAGGTAGAAGCTTATTTCCCTCCTAGCATCCTAAGTATACTTTTGTCATTATGATATCTTTCCATGCCTTGTGTGTCAGTGCCATGGTTCTATTTCAGATTAACTCCCATGTTCAGGTTCTAGAATAACAAGTGATTGCTTCAGGCAATGATTCTACTCTAATCATGTGATTCTATAAATTCCAGCTTTATGCCCTGAGGTTTGTTATTTATGAAAACTCATGTCTCTTAGTATGCTCGGTCCTATTTTCTCAGTTCATTCCTCAGACGTGCCTCAATGGCTAATCAAATCATGTTACGCCATGTATATTCTCAGACCTGATTCTTGAAGTGATTCACTCTTATGACTTCCTTATTCTAAAGCCCTTTGATCTTTTCCTTTGATGATGAGGGGTGGTGATCCCCACTAATTCATGTCTTACGTGCCCAGTATATGAAGTGCCCATGCCTATTGCGCTCATTTCCCCAAGGCCCACTTTGAGTGGCTTGATCACACTAACTGTAAGTCAAGATTAATTAGTAGTCTTTCATTCACGATGCTCATGCTCTCGCTCTTTTCTTTTCATGATTCTGGCTTATTTTGTTATAAGGTTTAGGGGAGAAGGCCTTGTAGTAGCCTAGCGGGGAGGTAGAAGATTTATTTTCCTTGTTAGTGTACTTGTTCCATCTTGACTTCTAGGTGTGGGTGAATTATAAGGTAAGGATTATTCATGCAAAATAGTTAGATGAGGAATTTTAGTATGTCCCTCTATATAAGTTCTTGAATTTGCGATTCCTAGTTATGATGGGAAAGAGGAGAGAAGTCTTAAATAGGGTAAGTTACAAAACCATGAGGTGACCATAGTTATAAGATTGAATATCGTGATGGGATACATGTGGATAATTGTTTTGCTCGACTAGTGACCCTTTGGTTGGGAAACCTAGGTTAGTTTGTTATTGTTATAAGAGGGGTTGTTATCCTTTGAAGATATTCTAGATGCAATAGATCTGGTTGAGATAGGTTTGAACATGGAGAATCGGGTAGTTAGACTCAGACCTTAGTACCTTTATGTGCGGTATTGAGGTTGTTAGTTGCAAATGGTAGGAGTGGTATTCTAGAGAGAATAGTTTCCCCGTGTATCTGCTTCTCTCAATTTGGTATCCATTTTGGTTAACTGTGAGTTCTAGAGTATGTTTTTTCTTTATGAGTTTTAGCCGAGTCCCTACTCTCATTTCAGGGCAATTATCATGTCGAATGACCAGTTCCTTTCCTATTGGTCATTTTTACATTCTCATCATGTATACGTGCCTTATGAACCTAGCTCAGTTTTTATCAGAAGTCAGTTACCACGATAGTACTTTAGCTTTTACAACTTAGTTGAAGGAGCTACTGGGGGAGCAGAATCATCCATGAAGGCCAAATACCCTCATCCTTTTCTTTTTGAAACAGTTTCAGCTTGAGGAAGTAGTTCCATCCTTAGTATGTCTCTTTGATTCTAATCCAACAGTTTCTCTCACGATCCTAGCATGTATCCATGTTTTATGAAGTTAGTTTATCATGTTTTCAAGTTGAAAAGTTTAGGTTTTATGTTTACTCCTTGATTTCCATGTTGTGATGTTTAGTTGGGCTATTTTCCCCTTAGTTTTCCTTGTTTAGTCTTCATTTGAGAATGAATTATCCCAACGGGGAGATATTGTAACATCCTGGAAACATATCCAGCTTTTTAACTCAGACTTGCAGAAATTTTTGGACTTGCAGGGACTACAAGTCAAGTCCATGAGTCATGGAATGTTCCATGAGTTGTGGGAGTGACTCGTGATCCCAGTCTTGTAGATCGACCTCAATACTGACAACCACGAGTCACTTCCACGACTCATAGAAGTTTCTACTGGTCGTACTATTGACTCGTAGAAGCTTATCAGAGACAGCCAAATTCTCTGATTTCTACGACTAGGTCCTTCGACTCATGGAAGCTTCCATGAGTCGTCTTATTAAAACTTAGAAAACTTTCTGCAGGTTCAAATCTTTAGCAGTTTCCACGATAGGAGATCACGAGTCGTGGAAAGATCTACGAGTCGTAGACTCCACTCGTGGTCACTGAGGCTGACTGTTTTTCCAGCTTTCTTCTAATTAAATCCCAGGGGCTTTTTGGTTATTTTCCACGCTTTTAACTACTAAGTGAAGTCGTTTTGACTAATTTTAGAAGGGTTTTCACCCATATTATTCTAAGTCCCTCTTAAGATTCTCATACTTCACTCAAAAGAAAACGTTTCTCTCAAGGTCAAGTCTCCAAGCTCCAAGTCAAGTGTCCTAAGCCTTTTCCATTGAAGTGGGTTATCTTCACCCATGGTATGTGGATCTTTAACAATGGGTTCCTTTCACCCTTGTGCCCAAAATACCCAATCCTTATGTTGAATTATGAACTTATGGAATTAGGGTTTTAATCTAAAATTGGGGAAAGTTTATGAAATCAGTTTCTATGTTTAAATTCATAGTTTACTATTGATTACTCATGATTTAATTATGATTCTCTTGGTAGTTTTAAAAGCCCAAGCATGAAATTTTATTTCTAGCATGAAACTATGAAATTGCATATCTTCAAGAGAAACTTGGCATGATTAGATATCATGGCCTTTATGTATTTATGAAATTTCATGTTTTCAAGAGCAACTTGAAATGATTAGATATCATGGCCTTTATGTATTTATGAAAGTGCATGCCTAATTCTTCAAGTATGAATTTAGAAAGAAAAGCATGTTTTGAATATTAACTATGCTAAGCTTTACGAACTATGATATGAAAGTTGCATGATACCCGATTTGTTTTCAGGCTTTACAAATAAGATTTGGCATGAGAGTATGCCCTTGTGAAATTATGAGCTATATGTGCATGTTTTGGGAATAGTATTTAGGACCGATTTAGACAGGGTGAGAGTACCCTTAGTCCCAAAAACTATGTTGCCAGCGTAGGTTATGATTTGATATGATATGTGCCTAAAAGGCTTATGAGAGTGGATCCACTTCTTTATGTAAGGTGTCCTTGCCTTAGCGCGGCATAGGACAGCTTTGCCAACTAGGGTTATATAGTTGGGTATGGTGACTTGTTCCTTGGCAAGGTTCAAAGTCAGCTTTGCTAACTAGGGTTATATATTTAGATTCCATGAAGCTCACATGGTCTCATGTCGGTTATAAGAAACTCCCATATGTATGTCCTTTTTCATGTTTTCTAAGCCTTATGGACTCTTTTATGAACTATGACTTTTGAAGTTGGCTTTGGCCTCATGACTTATCTTTTCATTACGATTTCTTCTCTTGATACTTTATTATGCATGGATCATGTTTAAGTACGTTTTAAAGCATGTTTTATCATACTTATGAATTGTTTACATACTTAGTACATTCCATAGTACTAACGCATATTGCGATGCATCCTTTGATGATGCAGATTCAGGTGTCCCTTTACAGATACGTGGCTAGAGATCCCGACCACTTTCATTCAGCTTGGGTGAGTCCTCATAGTTCGAGGACTAGACTTTACTTTAGCTTTATGTTCCCATTCTTTCGAGATTGTTGAGTTAGTTGGGGTATTGTCCTATCAACTCAATATGCTAGTTGTAGTGGCTTTCAGACATAGATGTTATCGGATGATATTCGGGTTGTATCCCCTATTATCACTTCCTTATGATGCTTCCGCTATGCTTTCCTTTACGTTGCTTGAGAATGCTATGACCAAGTGTTAGCTTAGGATCTTTGTGTTCCCGAGTCCCGTGTTATATCTAGGGGTAACCTTAGGGCATGGCAGTGTCGACACCAGAAGGAACAACATCCTATTAAGCTAGACCTAAGGGTAGTCAGTCTGAGCACACCGCTGCAGCCCCATCCAGTACTGCAGCTGGACCTTCCACTTCGGCACCACCTTCAGAGGAAGATTCAGAATCCATCTTCCTCTTCCATCCGGCAAATTTTGCCGATACAATCCATCGGACCATTGAGTTAAAAGCACAAATAAAGGCGTTCTTGGCACAGTTCCAGCCGATTTTGAGTGCCTCAATTCAAAGGGCCATAGCACCATTTCTGAATTTAAATGCTCGGATTGATGCATTGGAGGATAGGGTGGATGAGAGACTAAAAGATATGGGTACGTAGGAGATCATAGAGTTGAAAAAGGAAGTTGCCGAGCTCAAAGATGATGTTGAGAAATTAAAGAATCCCTCGCCTTCTCATGCTAAGGCTCAGTGGTCTTGCCACGGATCATGCTGGCGCCCACACTAAATCTATGGGATTTTGTGAATCCCAACCTTTGAATGGCAAACATGGACCCAACAGCAACAAAGGATCCTGAAAAAGAAGTTGAATTATCTCCTAATCCCTCTGAGCGCAAAAAGAAGATGAAGAGAAAAGACAAGCAGGTTCAAGACTATGATGCTCCTCTTAGCCCATACTCATAAAATAAACAAGAGGAGAGAGCTGCAAAGAGATCCCGAAAAGAACTAAAAAAAGCATCAAAAGAATCCTTGGCTATGCAGCAAATTGAGGTTGATGGCTCTGGGACTGGTGGTTCCGCGAGTGGTGTTCCGGTACCGATAGAAGAAACTTTTGTAGACCCTATTATGGGAGAGAATATTGTTAAAGCTGCTCGGGTAGCTGTTACTATTGGTGAGAAGATTGCAGAGGCAACCTCTATTGAGGAGAGCACTACGAGTACTAATCTTGAGGGCCCAACGGTTGTGACACCTGATGCCGGCGCTTAGGTGCCACAGGTATGTTCTCGCCCCCATTTGTTTTATATTTTTTCATGCATTAAGGGCAATGCCCATTTTCTTTTGGTGGGGTAGGAAAGCATTGGGGCAGCATGTTTTGATGGGCCTCTTGGCGAAGTCTGAGTAGCCAAGAGACCTAGGTCGTGTCGTGACGTTAAAGCAGGTGTTGCATGGGAGGCAACCCATGAGGGTACTCACAAGGTACCCGAGTCCTTGGGGTTTTCTTTCATGTGTTCTTTCCCTAAGGACTTTTAATTTATGTTGAACCGGCATGTTTAGTATTGGAAGTGTGTTCATACAAGTGAATTGGAAACTAATTGCAACCGTGATTTTATTTTTGGAAATAGAGTTCTGTGAAAAATGGAGAACCCTCTAATTTTTTGTGCAATAAAGTGTTAGAACTGACTTAGGTGGATCTGTAAATGACAGCATGCATATAATTGAGACAAGTAGCTTAAGCTAAACCATGAACCGGTAGTTAGCCAATTTGTAGCCTTAACTCCATGCCATATGTGAAGTGAGCTGATTTGTATCTGTTTTTGCTGTACTGTGCAATCTAAAACTTGCCTGGTTAGTCGTGCCTAGGTTGTAGAATGGTTTGGTTTGAACATGATCATAGGACCTTTTTGAATTAGTCCACTTCAGCCAAAATGACCTACAAAAATTCTAAGTAATCCACTTGATCCTTAACTTTGAGCTGTAAAGTGAACCTTTTTGTTGTTAGCCTATTCACCTTTCCGTTTCCTATAAATCTCTATTTTGGCCCTGATCCCTCCTTGGACATCATGCACCTCAACTCAGTCTAAAAGCCTAAGTTGAGGGTAGCTACTGTAGGGGTGAGTAGGAAGTGTTGGGTATGAAAAAAATGGTTAAGCAATAGAAAGAAAGAAACAGGGTGTGGTTCACGTGCAAAAGAAAAAGAAAAAGAAAATTGATGAATGAAAAGAAAAGAAAGAAGAAAAATGAATGAAAAGACAAAGTGCAGTAATGCAATAGAAGCCACACCCGAAGCTTGGTAAAAGTAGGGAAAGAGAGAAATAAAGGAGAAGAAGGGAGGAAACCGGTAAGAAATGAAAAGTGGAGAAAATAATGAAGTAATTGTAGTCTCAAGGAGCGCATAGTCACTATTTACCCAAATGTACCATTTCCGTCCCTAAGCCTACATTACAAGCCTAGCAAAGTCCTATAGTGATCCTAACCGAACTGTTTGAAAGCCGAAGTGTAAAAATAAGGGTAAGCCTATGGTATCGTTCATGTACAGCTTGAACTTCGTTGTTAGAGTGAGTGGTTTCCCAGTCCCTAAGTGTAAATTGATACTTTGTGTGATTTGGTACTTCTTTGTTGTGAGGGCACTAGAGTAGACTGGATTGCTAATTGCTTGGTTTGAATGTCTGGTGTGTATGCTGGCTTACTCGTAAATATCTTGTTATCATTCATGTATCCGTCTTGTGTTGTTCTGATACTTTGATAAAATGCACTAGTTTTTAAGCTGTCAAGGAGTGGGTACTATCTTAAAAAGTAAAAGCTTAATGAATCAGGTTGCCATTGTAGTTTCTGGTTTTCTTCTACTTAAGCGTTGTTTGGTTTTGTTTTGTTTAGTGCTTGAGGACAAGCAAACATTCTAAGTTGAGGGTGTTGATGTGCCAAGATTTGATGGCACTTTCGACACTTAAAACGAAGGATTTTTGTGAGTTCTTGAGTATATTTTGTTGGATTTAATGTTGTTTGTTAGTTGTGCAGTGGCAAAGTATGAAATAGATGAAAGTACCAAAAATTTGCAGTTTTCTGGGCAAAAGACAGTCCACCACTAGCGTCACACCCACGACGGCCCGTGGGGCAAGCCGTTGGAACAAGACAACAAGGATTGCTAAGGCAGTGGAGCCTAACGGGCTGGCACCACTCCCGTGGAAGACACGATGGGACATCGCAGTGACCATTGAAGTGTTCCAGGGAAGAATGCATGAAGCCAAGGAAGGGCGATGGGCACCACGACGACCGTGACAACCTCGATGGCCCATCACTGTCGCCCGTGGAAACAAGGCAAGAGAGATGGAGAAGAGCCCAAGGCAGGCGACGTGAGGACCACGACGGGCATCACAGCCATGATGGCCCATTGCCTCAGCCCATGGAATCGAGGTAGGAGACTTGACTTGAAGATTTGAAGATGGCCAATGGGCACCCACGATGCCCTTCGCACCAGCGACGGCCCGTGATTCATCCTGTCAGATTTGCCGCGTCCAACTTCTCCTAGATTTATTAAGATTTGGTCTCTTTGACTATAAATACTTCCCCTTAGGTTTTATTTTCGGTGGTTACAAAATATTCTCGGATAGTTACTACATTGTTATATTGGTGTTGACTTTAAACACAAGTTCTTGAGTAATTGAAGTGTTCTTGATATTGTTCTTTAAGATTCCAGATTTTTTTATTTCCACTTGTAAATATCTATTGATGATTGCTCAAACAAACATTAATTGTGTACTTATGAACATGAGTAGCTAAATCCACAACTAGGGTTGTGGGAACTATGAAGGATTAATGAAGTAGGTAAGGTACTTAGTAATTCTAGGGCGATAGTTATGCATATATTGTTCTTCCCTTCGTATTGATTGCTTTCTAGCAGTGTAAAACTTTGGAACTTGCCTTATCCTTACTTTCCGGACCAAGGAGGTAACGAATGGGAAGAGGGTTGTTCAACGACAGATATTTGAGGCTACCAACCCTTATCTAATAGATTGACCTTGTCCGGGAATAGCTAATCTGGGATTCAGGGTAAGGGTTAGTAGAGCATACACCCGCGGTCGGACCAAAGCTTGTGGTGATATTCGTCTAGGTGCCGAACCAAGGAGTTAGATGAACCCAACTTACCAATTCTCGATGCTAAGTATCAAACTAGTTTACCAAGTACAAAAACCATATTAAGTTATGATCTTATGGGGAACACTACCCTAGTCGCTTCCATTATTGATAACAACTGTTGAAATTTATGTATCTTACCTTTCTACATTCTAGTTACTACTATTACTTGTTACTTTAAAAAAAACCTCTCGAGGAAAATAAATGACTAAAATGCGAGTAAACTTTAATCGACCATAGTCCTACCATATTCCCTCTGGGATCAACCCCAACCTTTGGTGGGTTCTATATTTGATCAGCGACCTCTTACGCTTCTAAAAAGAGGTGTAATTTGGGCGTATCAAATACTACTCTCAAAATATACATATAGCTCATATAATACTTGTGGCATATCTAATGCCAAAACTTTTCATAGCGTAGGTAGACATATCGAGATGCCAAACCTTTCATAAAGCATAGGGACATATCTAATGTCATGCTATTCATACTTAAAAATCTTTAAAACAAAGCATGGCCATAGTTCAAACCATACTTTTTACTAAAACTCATAATTTAAAGAACTACACATGTAATTTTCATAAATACTTGGGGTCATGTTATCTAAACATGCCAACTTTTCTTGAAAATATGCAAGTGGATGAATTCATGCTAGAAACCATTCTCAATGCATGGAATTTTGAAAACACAGAAGGAATCTCATATGGATCATAGGTAAAAGATGAGAAACCATGAATTGATGTTGATAAAATGAATTCATAACAATATACAAATGGGACAAGGGTTAGCCTACAAATCATAAATACAAAGTTATTTAAAAAAATCCATGCAAAATCATGCAATTTAGAGTAAAAATTCATAGAAGAATCATGGGGAAACAATTTATAGAAGAACCCATGAGAATTGGGTAAGAACCCTAATTTAAAAATTCATATAAATCAATTTTTGAAGATTGGGGTTTTGGTCATAAGGGTGAAAGAATCCCTTAATGAATACCCACATCCCTGATTTGAAGTTTTCTTGAGCTAGGATGAAGAGAAATGGAGGCTTGGGACATGGAGCTTGAAGCTTGAGAGACCCTTTTCCAATTTTAGAAGGAGAATGAAAGTTTAGGAGGGGACTTAGACTAATTAGGGATGAAATCCTACTAAAAGAGTCCAAAAAGACCTCACTTAAGAGTTAAAAGGGTGGGTAAATACAAAAATACCACTGGATAAAAGTTGTAAAAGAACTAATTTAAAAACTCGATTTCAGGTACCACGAGTGAGGTCTATGGACCATAGACTGAATCATGGCCCATGGTTGCCTCTCATGGTTTCTGGCCATATTGCTCAGGTATAGATCATGTTCCACGAGTGAATAGTACAGTCCGTAGAACAATCTACGGTCCATAGAATCCACTCATAGTTCATGAGGAAATACTGTCTCTCAGGTATGATTCCACAAGGGGAACAACGGTCCGTGGTTTAATCCATGATCCGTAGATCCCAATCGTGGTTCTTAGATCAAAGACTGGACCTGCAAAATACATTCCACGGCTCGTGGTTTGGACCACGACTCGTGGTTTGGACTCGTTATTCTTGGAATGTTCAAAAAAATTTCAGAGATTCTAAGTTTAAAAGTTGATTTGAATTCTGGGGTGTTACAATATCTCCCCTTTGGGATCATTCATCCTTGAAGGAAGACTAAGTAAGTAAAACTGGAGAGAAAACAACAAAACTAACCAACAAAACATGAAAACTGAAGAATAAGCATGAAAACTGAGTTTTTAACTTACAACATGGCTAAACTAACTTTGAAAAAATAAATGCATGCTAGGATCATGAGAAAAGGCTAATGGACTAGAATCACATGTACATACTAAGGAGGAAACTACTTCTTCAAGATGAAACTGGATTAGAAGGACAAGATGAGGGTATTTGGGCATCATGGCTGCTCCTTTTTCCCAAGTAGCTCCCTCGATTTAGTTTTAAAAACTAAACTACTAATTTGGTAACTTATTTCTGTCTTGAAATATAAACTGATCTTGATTCATGAGATATGTATGTGTACTGAGAGCATAGAAATAACTGATGGGACATGAAATTGAATACCTAACATAACGTTTTGTTCAGATTAAAACTTGGGCATCTTTAGAAATCGCAATTAACTGAAAAGGATGCCAAACTGAGAGAAGGACTATACCAGAAAACCACTTCCTTCTAACCACACTTACTGTCAAGGGTTGTACTGAGTGTAGGGACTACTGGCCTTAAGAATGATCACTGATAGGTCAAAACTGATTTGATATGAGGATTCTAGTATACTGGAAGCTGAAGCTACTGGATATAGGATATGAGCATTCTGGGCAGGGAGTAAGTACAAGGCTATTCCAGCTTTAACAAAATGATTGGTAGCCTTTCAGCTGAGGAAAACCCTTCCAACTCAACTAACTCCTCTTAATACCGCACTTACCATAAGCAACTACAATTCTTGCCAGCGCACATATATATACTAAGGTCTAAGTCTAACTACCTTCTCTCACCATGTTCAAGCCTATCTCGACTAAATCTCTTGTATATGGAGTTATCTCCTAAGAATAGTATTTCTTCTTATCACAAAGATCAACTAACCTTGAGCTTATAATCAAAGGGTCACTATTCGCACAAAGAAAAGATTTGCATGCATTTCATCACGATATTAAAGCTTATAACTATGGTCACCTTATTATTTTGTAGTTTACCCTATCCTAGACTTCTCCCCTCTCCCTTCGCATATCTACGAGCTTCAACTTCAAAAACATCTACAGAGAGACCTACAAACATTTGTTATCTAACTACTTTGTATGAATAATCCTTACCTCATAATTCCTTCACACCTAGAAGCCAAGGTTGAAGAACTATACCAAAAAGGAAAGAAATTTACTAATCCCCATCTAGACTACTACTAGGATTTCTCCCCTAACATGTATAACAACATAAACCAGAATCCTGAAAGAAAAGAGCGGGAGCATGAGCATCATGAATGAAGGATAACAGATCGGTCTTGACTTACATATAGCATGATCAAGCCACTCAAGGAAAGGATTAGGGAATCAAGCATAAAAGGCATGAGTACTTCACATATGGGGCATGTAATGCATGAATAGTAGATATCACCACTCCTCATTATTAAAGGCAAAGGTCAATAGGGATTTAGGGCAAGGAAATCACAAGCACGAACCGTTTCAAGAAATCTGGTCTGAGCACATATCTGATGTAACATTATTTGATTATACATTAAGGCACATTTGAGGACCGAACTGAGTAAATAGGCATGAGCATACTGTCAGACATGGTTTTACACAAATAATGAGTCTTAGGGCATAAAAGTGGGATTTATAGAATCGTAGAGTAAAACTAGAATCGTTGTCTGAAGCAATCATTATCATTCTAGGAGCTGAATAAGGGCGTGAATCTGAAGAGAGTGCATAAATTCGAATTGTTACCATAGTGCTGACGCACAAGACAAGTTAAAGGTATTGTAATGACAAAAGTATACTTAGGATTCTAGAATAGAAATAAGCATCTTCCTCCTTCTAACCTTCTTCTAACACTCATTAGCATCACCACCTGAGCCTCTAAAATCTGACTGATTCTACATCCCACCATCTCCCCTTAGATTCATGCTGCCTTCCTAAGCATGTGGACCTCTCGCCAATCTCTAGACAGAACTAGGATCATCTTACCCTAACAAAATAGAAATTAATCTAGAATCTAGTATGAATATCCACTTCTTTCTATAGCATAAGAATCTCTCTCCCCTAAAATCCTAAGCCTTAATCTTTCTATCTCATATAGGGGCTGTACATACAACATTCATTAACTTACAACCTATCCCTTGCAATGACATGTCAAGTTTACATGGTTCTAGCAATCCACAACTCTCTCTTTCTACTAAGCATCGTGGTGCTATGCTCCTCTATCACTTCTTGTTCTATGCTAAGACAACTCATAACCATAAAATAATAGGAGTCTAGGGACTATAGATGCATAAAGTAAGAAATCTAGTGTCATACCTGATTCAGCTTCTGGAGGAATACTCTGATCCGGCTGACTAGGCAATAAAAAGAATCGATTTTAGAGATGAACACCACTGTTTCTCTGCTTTGCTGAGGGGCAAACCCTGATCCTATGTCCTACCTAACCATACCCAAAACACCCCTCTTTGCCAGTAAGACACTCACCTAGATGAAACTTACGACAACTACTACAATATTGGTACCTCAAGGTCTTCGGAGCCCTATTCTGATAAGACTGAGAATCGAGTGCAGGTGTGCTAACTAGATATGGTGTTGGTATGTATGACCCTTGCTGAAGAGATGACCTGCTCTTACTAGAGTCATGGTTCCATGTTCTAGTTTTATTTTTCTTCCTCTTCCTCTTCTTTAGTTTCTCTTTCTTATTCAACTGAGCTATCATGGATTGAGCAAACATTCGGATGGCTTCATGAAACTCCACATTCATAACCTCGTATTCTGGAGCAGGAGGATTTATATTCCTCTTGGGGTTTATTCACGAAGGCATTTATCTGAAATGCATAAGGAATGGATTAGAAGGGTAAATAAAGTTAAACTCTATCATACAATAGTGAAAATGAAAGAAGTGAAGTTTTTCCTAAAAGATCTCATAGCCTCCCCCATATAAGTGTGGTGCACTTCACACCCATGAAAGAGATGCTACTTGATATGTCTTTAAGACACCCTAGCATTCTTCAACCTGATGCTATAATACAAAATTTGTCATGCCCTGAGCTTAGCCCCTGGACGTAACATGGGACCTGAGACCACAAGTGATCCTAAGCTAACCCTTTGGCATTAGCATGACTTTAAAACTGAACATAAACATAATAGTTCAAGCTTAACTGAAGTAATGCGCAACTGGATCTGTAATATAAATATAAGTCTAAGATTGATAATCTAAATACAGCTGAGTATCTAACTCTATGTCTGAAAGCCTCTACTACTGATGAGTTGCTGGGCGAGGCCACCACCTAACTCTAAATGCTGAAAACTGAATAAATAAACTAAATGCTAAAATAAATCTAAACTCCAGGTCCTCGAATGAGGAGGACTTACCAAGCTGACTGGATGTGTTGTTGATCCACTAGCTTCGAGTGTGGGAACGAGCTACAAAATCTACATCATAATAGGATGCAACATAAAGAAGTATGCGGTCAATACTATGGAATGTACTGTGTATGAGAGATATACATAAGTCATGATAAAATATACTTGAAAGCATGCTTAAAACTGATATCATTTAAATCATAACTAAAACAGAAGTCGTACAATGATAGTAAAATTTATAATAAAATGTCTCAATGCAATATCATAAGCTGAAAACATCTTTAGAATCATAGTAATAGTAGAAAGTCTGAAATCTAAAACAAAGAGTCAAATACATTTAAAAGCTTGAAACCTTTTTTGTGGGAGGTTCTCTAATCGACATAGACCTTGTAAGCTACATGGAATCTAATGTATCTGCCCCATCGAGAGGACCCAATATACCTTGCAAGGGTATAAAGACATAACTTGGTGTGATCACTAGTTCTAATGCCCAACTAAGGGGCTAACAAACCTACTGGGGCACGTAGTTCTGTGACTTAGGGTACTCTCACCCTGTCTAACTCGGTGCTAAATACTACTCCCAAAATATACATATAGCTCATATAATACTTGTGACATATCTAATGCCAAAATTATTCATAGCTTAGGTAGACATATCTAGATGCCAAACCTTTCATAAAGCATAGGGATTTATCTAATGTCATGCTATTCATACTTAAAAATCCTTAAAACAAAGCATGGCCATAGTTCAAAACATACTTTTTACTAATACTCATAATTTAAAGAACTAGACATGGAATTTCCATAAATACTTGAGGTCATGTAATCTAAACATGAAATTTTTTGTTGAAAACATAGCAGTAGATAAATTCATGCTAGAAACCATTCTCAATGCATGGGCTTTTGAAAACACTTAAGGAATCTCAAATGGATCATGGGTTAAAGATGAGAAATCATGAATTGATGCTAATAAACTGAATTCATAATAATTTTACAAATGGGACAAGGGTTAGCCTTCAAATCATAAATAGGAAGTCACTTATAAAAATTCATGTAAGATCATATAATTTAGAGTTAGAATTCATAGAAGAATCATGGATAAACAATTAATAGAAGAACCCATGAGAATTGGGTAAGCATCCTAGTTTAGAAATTCATATAAATCAATTTAGAAGATTGGGCTTTTGGGAATAAAGGTGAAAGAATCCCTTATTGAATACCCACATACCTGATTTGAAGTATACTTGAGCTAGGATGAAGAGAAATGGAGACTTGGAACTTGGAGCTTGAATCTTGAGAGACCCTTTTCTAATTTTGGAAGGAGAATGAAAGTTTAGTAGGGGACTTAGGCCAATTAGGGATGAAACCCTACCAAAAGAGTCAAAAATGACCTCAATTAAGAGTTAAAAGGGTGGGTAATTACAAAAATACCCCTAGGTAAAAGCTGGAAAAGAACTGATTTAAAAACTCAGTTTCATGTTCCACGAGTGAGGTCTATGAATTTTAGAATAAATCATGGCCCGTGGTTTTCACTCGTTGTTTCTGGACAAAGTGCTCAGCTGCACATTATGTTCTATGAGTGAATAGTATGGTCCGTAAAACCCACTCGTGGTTCATAAGGAATAACTGACTCTCAAGTCTGATTCCATGAGGGGAAACTATGGTTCGTGGTTTGATCCACGATCCGTAGATCCCAATCGTGGTTCTCAGATCAGAGACTGGACCTAAAAAATACATTCCACGAGTTTATTCCATGGCTCATTGTTTGTACCACAGCTCGTGGTTCAGACCACGGCTCGTGGTTTGGACTTTTTATTCCTGGAATGTTCAAAATTTTCAGAGATTCTAAGTTTAAAATCTGATTCAAATTTCAGGTGTTAGAGGCTCACTATCTCACCTTTTGTGAGAAGCAAAGTATTTTGGAAGAAGTGGGTAAGATATTGACTCCTTCAAAGATGAGTTCCCGAATATAGGAAAGTAGTTCGATGAAAGGGAATGGGAGGAATTAGATATAACTCTTGGCCCTTATTTCTATGAATTAGTCTGAGAATTTTATGATTCTTATCTGGCCAGGCAAGACATTCTAAAGCACAAGGGTCCAATGAAAAATATTCTATGTCTGTAATCAGTCTTAGTACAAGGCAAGGAGGTGGATATCACCCCGGAAGAAATCAACTCCACAGGCTGGGATGATGACCCATGTACAACATCAGGATTTTCTCAATGCATAGCTTCAAAGGATGACCAGTATGCTTGGGTTGATAGTATCATTGCCAAAGGGAATCCTTTTTGGGAAATTTCAAAAGGTAGAATCTCTTGTCAAGATCTCAAGTTTGAGGCCAGCATATGGTTGGATTTTGTGTGCACTCAGCTTAATCGAACTCACCACACCACCTATATAACTATCGAGGTTGTTATTCTCATTTCATGCATTATGAATGGTATTCGAGTCAATGAGGGTGAAATTATCGCGGAGCAATTCAAAAGAAGAGCTAGACACTATTCCACTTCCATGCCCTTCCCTGTTCTCATTTGTAATTTGTATCTTTGGGCACAATGTCCTCTATTTTGGCCATTGGAAAAAATTCACTGAGCGGGTGGCATCATTGATTTGGCCACCACAAGAGATAAAGATGACCCATCAGTTCAGAGGAACATGCTCTCTACAACTCCAAAAGTAACAGAAGGTACACCTACTACTCTTAATGCTACATGTGATCATTTGGAGGGTCCAATTACTACCCCAGGGGAATCAAGCCCTACTTATATTGCTTTATCATCACATCACCCTCCTCAAGCACTGGTTAGTCCTACATCATGTGGGTTACTCAAGCTTGCTAACATGGCACATACCAATAATGATCATTTATATAACATAGTCAAAGATATTCCAGCCATGATCTGTAATGTGATCAAATCAGCTTTAAAGACTGTAGTGATGAGCGTGAGCAAACTTTGTGCTAAGATTGACACAGTGGAAGTAGATGTTAGTAAGCTCAGGCAAGTAGTACTAGTGACCATACCAAAGGTCCCTCATTGGGATCTCAATCTACCAGCCCCTTCTTCAGTTTCCCCTCCTGAGAATTATAGCCCCCTGATGATTAGTGCATGGTTTGGGATCCGATAGATGATGTAGGAACATTAGAAACACATGAAGTGCTTGATCTAGTAGATAATTCCACAAAGACCATAGGAGCACACATCCAACATCACATGGAGTCTCACCTATCTCATATGGAAGTCCTAGACAATCATACTAGGCCTAGCTGGGTTGTCCCTCTGCCTTCATATAATGAGTTGATGACACTCTCAGACAAGTGGGAAATTGTGGATCTTTATAGTCCCATTTAGGTTCAATGGGACCCATCAATTATTTTGGTAGATGGATTTTAGATAGAAATGGAGCATGAAGACATCCCTCGACCATCACCACCTCCACCTCTATTAACAAACCACTGAGTTTATTCGAGAAGACATCTTCGTTAGCATTAAACCCACCAGGGAGTTCTTGCATTTATTCCTTTTTAGATAATTTTTTGTGCATTGAGGGTAATGCTTCACTTCACCTTGGGGCTTGTAATTATTACAAAACCATTGTGGAGCATATTTTAATAAGATTAATTGCCTTATGCTTGAATATTGCGCTTCACAAATTTTCAAAAAGATTTTGAAGGTTTCTTAGTTCCACATCTGTTAACAATTGGAATTTTTAGCTTTCTCCAGTCCCACATCGGTTCAGAATTTGAATTTCTAGCATTTCCCTCATTTAGTTTTTAATTTTGTTATAAATAGATAAGTAATCTTTCTTCTCTAGCTTTGCTTGTTCTTTGTTTAGTCTTTAGTATTTTTGTCCTATTTTCATTAGAATTAGATTAGTCTTAGTTTCATTAGCTATAATTATTTTTTGTTAAATTTAGCAAATCCTCACTCTTTTAGCTTCTGCTTATAATCTCTCTATATTGAATAAAATGTCTACTGATTCTTTATGTATCTAGATCCTGTAGAGTTATAAATTAAACTATATACCTATATTTCTATCTTTGTTTAATTTCAGCATTTAGTTTCTGATAACCATGAATTTCATTTTCCTTTCTCATTTACTTTGAATCTAGTATCTTTAATCCCTTCATGCTTGGTCGTATATAAATCTCAAATTAAATTTACTTCGAAGGGATGAAGTATTTGGTAGCAAAGTCTATTTGTATGCTCCCTATCCTGCTCATTCTTCTTACTTAGTCTTGTTTAAGAAATTATGTGATCACATGTCAATCCGAGTGTGTAATTTAATTTAATTTTGGTTATTGCTCAGTTACTATCAAACTCTAAATTGATTTCCGTCGTTTAAGATCTATAACCTAATTCATCGGGCTGCCTTATCTTTATCCTTGATTCGCCCCATGTCCTCTTAGGTTTCCACATTATAGAAGTTGGGTTTGGAGTCATCGAATAACATTGTTATACCAACAATCTTTAACAACTGAAAATGAACATAGTAAGACATTTGGAAATGGAAGTGCAAGAGTCGCAGTATGATATATGGGAAATCTAGTGTAAGAGTTGACTGGTAATTGCATTTTCTCCCTATTCTCAAAAACTTTGGTAATATCTCTATTCTACTGTTATGTTTATATTTTTTATTGATATAGCTACGAAAATGTACCATGTTATATATATGGTATTCTGTGAAGGAAAAGATGATTAATTAGCCTGCTAAAATGACTAAGGATAAATGGGTAATGTTGATTTCAAGCAAATTAAGACATCCTGCTAAATTATATTGCTAATATTAATATAAATCTTTATTGCATCTCTCTCCTATATATAGACTTGATGTGAAGTGAAACCTTTTTAAATTCCCGCATTCAAGAAATAAGCTCCACTGATAAATCTGAAAAATAGCTTTTGCCAAGAATGAGGTACCCTTCTGTGCTAAGTTTCACAGATGAATTTGAAAAATGGATTTTGCCAAGTATGAGGTTCCATAGGTTAACTTTCTGTTTTATTTGTGTTATTTGGATTGAATTTGACAATCATGACGAGATTTGATTTTTCATTATTTGGATTATATAGTAGTAATGATAATATAAATACAATGTTCTATGCTCATTTCTGTGCAGGTTATTTTTATTGTTTTGCTTCAATTTTTTAATCAGGTTTGATCTTGTTTGGTTCAGCTTTGGTCTCATTTTTGTGCAGGTTATTGCTCTGCTATTTTTCTTGAAATTTTTATCAGGTTTGGTCTTGTTTGGTGTAGTTTTGGTTCAGCTTTGATAACATTTTTGTTGTTGTTTTGCTCTAGTTTTTTCTAATACTTTGGTAGAGTTCTTGTCCAATTTTTTATGCGAGCTGTTTTGGTCCTATTTTGATGCACTTTTTGTCAAAAAAAATTCATTGTTGAGCAAGAGCTATAAATATTAAACTTGTAACCAATACAAGCATTAAAGAGAAGATTGAGTTAGCCATTTTTGTTCACTGTTGATCAAGAGCTATAAATATGTTATTTTTTCTTCATCATTACAGAGATGATTGAGTTAGCTATTTAATTCAATATTTATCTTCAAATATTGATTTGAGCTGTAACCATTTCAATGGTCATTTCCATTTAAGAGCATTTTCAATAGTCATAATATGAGTTTGTTCTGGTCGTATTTACTTAAATATTTTCAGTAGCTAGATGAATCTATGTATAACTTAGAAATACAAATTTTTACTAGTTTTGAAGATCATGAGATTTTTAATATGAGAAAGGGTAATGATATTATTTATCCTCTTTTGTAGGTGCCCAAAATGAGGAAAGAGAAGAAGAAAAGTAGTGAAGACCTTGGATTTACATAAGAAGATTTTTGGGTTGTTGATAGATGTTCTAATATTATTTTTGCTATTTGGAGCTTATCGTAACTCTTGAATTATGTAAAATTTAACGAATCATTTGGGTTTGAGTACATTTTGCTTTTAGGGATATTTTTTTATAGCTTATTGGATGTTTTAGATTATGAATAGAAAATTTTATTTTGTGATTTATATAATTTGTACTGTATTATAATTTTATTATAAATATAAATGCTAATTTATGAATTGAAATAGGACCATAAAAGCATGAGAATTGTTACAATAAGTCATGAAAACCATTGCAATAGGTCATATAAATTTTACCATTATAATAGATTCATAACCGTTGTAATAAAGGTTTATAGCAATGTTTATAAATCATTGCCATAGACATATATATTCGTCACACCAGAAGGAAAAATAACCGTTGCTATAGTTATGTTTATGGCAACTATTTTTACCACCCGTTGAAATAACTGTTGCAATAGAGCTATGGTAACGCGAGCTGGTGTGGCGGGTCTATAATTGTTGCCTTAGTGCAATGGCGACGACTTTAGGGCCTACTGTAATGAATTTTATCTTTTTTCTATAAACCTTATTTCTAGTAGTGCATTCAAAAGTTTTCATACAGGGGCAGTGTGGACCCCAATGCATGGACTCTCCTCCATGACAAACTGACTGATTCTCATGCCCAAGACTTCCCTTCAGGCTCTGAAACATATCACAAAGATTTCTAAGTAATCTAAGGATCATACAACTCAGTTTTAAAGCCCAGGATGGCATAAGTGGCGAGTTAAAAGGTGAAATAAGTCCTTAGGTGTTATAATATCCCCCTTGGGATTATTTATCCTCGAATGAATGTCAAATCTAGGACAAAACGAATGAACTGAACTAAACATGGGTTTTAGTTGTTGTGTTGCACTACACTCATCAACTTAAGCTTGATTTACTAACTTATACGCTTACAACCAACTACTGAGGAATACACAAGCACAAATATAACAACAAGAATTATAACACGAAAGATATGGAGTAGGAATTCTTAGAATGTGTTACAAGAGTAAGATTGTTACCCTGGGAATTTTCCTCTTGAGGATTGAATAGATGTGGATATTTGGCCTTTACATCTTCTTCGGCTTCCCATGTAGCTTCCTCAACAAACTGATTACTTCACAAGACTTTTACCAACACTACCTTTTTGGTTCTCAACTTGCGAACCTGACGATCTAAAATTTTCACTGGAACCTATTCATACTACAAGTGGTCTTTCACCCTAACACTTTTCGTAGGGACAACGGGTGACGGGTCACCTACACACTTCTTAAGCATACAGATATAAAGCACTGGATGCACGAATGCCAAATCTGTGCGTAGCTCTAATTCATAAGCCACTTTCCCAATCCTATTCGAAATTTGATATGGACTAATATATCAGGGACTAAGTTTTCCTTTCTTCCAAAACCTCATGACACCCTTTATGGGTGAAACCTTCAAGAAGACCTTATCATCAACTTTGAACTCTAATTCACTTTGCTTCACTTTTGTGTAGTACTTTCGGTGGCTCTTCGTAGTCTTCAACCTTCCCTGAATAAGTTTAACCTTCTCCATAAATTTATGGACTAGATCTAGCCCTATTAACTCAGGTTCACCAACCTCAAATCAACAAATCGTAGACCTACACCTTCGTCTATAAAGAGCCTCATATGGAGCCATTTTGATACTGGAGTGATAGATGTTGTTATACACAAACTCTATAAGAGGTAAGTGATCCTTCCAATTTCCCTTGAAAACTATAACACATGCCCTAAATATATCCTCAAGTGTCTAAACAGTGCACTTTGCATGTTCGTTGGTCTGTGGATGAAATGTGGTACTGAGGTTCACCCTCATACCAAACCTTTCTAAAATGTCACACCCCAAGGTTACCCCTAGATATAACACGGGACATGGGACCATAAGTGCCCCGAGATAACCCTTAGTCATAGCATTCTCAAGCATAACAAAAGATAAGTGGAAGCATAATAGATAAATCCAGAATCACATAAATGGATAATCAAGTCAAATAAGAATATAAAATTCAGAAGGAGACTCAAAAGATGTCTATGTCTAAAAAGCCTCTACTCATGACATAAAGAGTTTCTAGGATAAGACCCTAGCTAACTCGAAGTGCAGAAAATACAATAGCTAACAATGACTAAGAACCTAACTAGTCCTCGATCTAAAAGGACTCACCAACAGCTAACATAAAGTGGCCTTGAAGCTCTAGCCATGGGTCTGAGAAGGAACACCTGAATCTGCATCATCAAAGGATGCAGCGCAAGATATGCGTCAGTACTATAGTATGTACCGAGTATGAGAGCGATGCATGAACATGATAAAAACCATTAAAACATACTTAAAATGACTTGTTACATAAAGAAAGGACATGAATAAGTATTAAGACAAGAGACATAAGACATGAAGGAAAACTTAAGTTCAAAGTATAGAATCATATAACTTCATAGTTTGAAAATGATCGTGTGGGAGTTTCTCTTAACCGACATAAACCATGCTGAGCTACATGGAGTCCAGTGTCATGTATCCCCACTGAAAAGGGCTGTCCTAACCGGCCAAAGTTAGAACTATGTTGTACCAGGATCCTGTCATAATATGCCACAAAGGGCAACCTATGGTGGCAACGTAGTTTTGGACTTGGGTTATCTGAACCCTCGTCTCTTTGTGCTAAATACTACTCCCAAAATATATAACATGAACTCATATACATGTGACATATCTGATGCCAAACTTGTTCATAACATGTTCATACCCTGGATCATTATACTACTCATGAATTATAGTTTTGGAAATCGATTCATGAGCATTGATGGAACATCGGGTGTCTTGTCTTGCATAATACTTCATGACATAGAAAATTTGCATGGCTGTAGTTCAACTTCATAGTACGTATATTTTCATAGAACATAGGAACTAAGCATGTACATACTTGAAAATTTATGGAAAATATGTTATCAAACCTAATTTGCTTAAATCCATCTCATTCATGTAGAAATTGTCATGGTTAGACTTCAATTCATGATATAAGAATTCCCATGTAAAAAACCATATAAAATCATGCAATTTAGTATAAATTTCATAATCAAATCATGAGAAGATAGTATATAGCAAAACCCATAAGAATTTGGGTAAAACCCCTAATTTGAAGATTTATAGAAATCAAAATAGGATTTGGGGTTTTGGGCACAAGGATGAATGGAACCCATTGTTTAATACCCACATACCTTGATTTAAGTTAACCCACTTGAAATTAAAAAGAAGAGGAGGCTTGAACTTGGAGCTTGAAACCCTAACTTGAAGCTTGAGAAGATGGAACTCCTTTTCTTCTTTTGGAAGTTGATTGAAAGAGTGGGAGAGAACTTAGGCCAAGTGGGAATAAAAACACTCCTAAATAGGCTTAAAATGACTTAGTATAGGAGCTAAAAGAGGAGGAAATTACAAAAATACCCCTGGACTTAAACTTGGAAAAAGCTGGAAAAAGTTGACTTTCAGGGACCACAGATGGAAATCACGGACCGTAAAACCACAGTTCGTGGTTTCCACTCGTGGTTCCTGGCCAATCAACCAGGCTGCAGAATGCAAACCACGAGTTGATAGGATGACTCATCATTTGAATGAAGGCTTGTAGACCTGAGCCATAGTTCCAAGAAACCATGCAGTCCTCTGATCAATTTCTACGAATTAACAAGAAGGTCCATCATTTGAACGACGGGCCGTAGAACTAAGTCGTGGAACCTAGGAAACTTGTCAACCCTCTGATCTGATTCCACGAGTTGACAGTATGGGCCGTAGACTTAACCACGGTCCATAGAACCAACTCGTGGTTCTCAAACCAGAGGCTGAACCAACAAGAAGAAACCATGGTTCCATTCCACGACTCATGATTCAAACCATGGTCCGTGGTTTTTACCCGTAACTCCTTGGAACATGAAATTTTTCAGAGATTTCAACTTAGAAAGCTGGTACAATTTCTAGGGTTTTACAATATCTCCCCCTTGGGATCATTCATCCTCGAATAAAGACTAAGCATGGAAAACTGGAGAGAAAACAGTCCAACCAAACAACAACCAAAGCATGAAACTGAAGAGTAAACATTAAACTGGACTTCTCAACATAAAACATGATTGAATCCACTTCGAAAATGCGAATGCATGCTAAGATCATAAGGGAAACTAATGGAGTAGATTCGGAAGTACATACTAAGGATAGAACTACTACCTCAATCTGAAACTGGATCGGAAGGAAAAGGATGAGGGTACTTGGCCTTCATAGATGATTCTTCTTCCCAAGTAGTTCCTTCAATTGAGTTGTAAATGCTGAAATACTATTGCGGTAACCAACTTCTGATTGAAATAAAAACTGAGCTGGACTCATGAGACATGTATGCATGCTGAGAATGTAAGAACAGCCAACATGACAGGAACTGGATGTCCAACATAATAACTGGTCTGGGATGAGAGTAGGAACTCAGCTAAAACTCATAAAGAATAAACATACTCTAGAAATCGCAGTTAAATGAAAGGGACACCAAACTGAGAGAAGTGGATATACGGGAAAACTATTCTCTTCTGAATACCACTCCAACCATTTGCAACTAACATCCTCAAGAGCACACATAAAGGTACTAAGGTCTAAGTCTAACTACCCAATTCTCCATGTTCAAACCTATCTCGACCAGATCTCTTACATCTAGAACGTATTCTAAGGATAGTATCCCCTCTTATCTTAACAACCAACTAACCTAGGGCTCCCAACCAAAGGGTCACTAGTTGCATTAAACAAATATCCACATGTATCATATCATGATATTCATGTTTATAACTATGGTCACATTAGAGTTTCATAGCTTGCCCTATTTAAGACTTTTCTCCTCTTCCCTATCATAACTAGGAGTCGCAAATTCAAGAACTTCTGCGGAGGGACATACTAAAATTCCTTATCTAACTATTTTGCATGAATAATCCTTATCTCATAATTCCCCTACACCTAGAAGTCATGGTGGAACAAGTACACCAACAAGTAAAAGAAAATAGCGAGAGCAGGAGTTTCACGAATGAAGGATTACATATTGATCTTGACTTACACTTAGTATGATCAAGACACTCAAGGTGAGGCTTGGAGAGTTGAGCACAATAGGCATGAGTATTTCACATACTGGGCACGTAAGGCATGAATTGTGGGATCACCACCCCTCGTCATCAAAGGCAAAGGTCAAGGGCTTTAGAGCAAGGAAATCATAAGCGCGAACCATTTTAAGAATCAGGCCGGAGCATATACATAACATAACATGATTTGATTAGTCATAGAGGCATGTATGAAGAATAAACTGAGTAAATAGGACCGAGCACACTGAGAGACATGAGTTTACAGGGCATAAAGCTAGAATTTATAGAATCGCAGGATAAGAGTAGAATCGTTGTCTGAAGCAATCACTTGCCATTCTAGAATATGAACATAAGCGTGAATCTGAAATAATACCATGGTACTGATACACAAGGCATGCAAAAGGTATCATAATTATAGAAGTTTACTTAGGACGCTAGGATGGAGATAAGCTTCTGCCTCCCCTCTTGAATTTGTTCTAACACCCACAAGCATCGCTACCTGAGCCTCCAAAATCTGACCGATCCTACATTCCACCATCTCCCCCTTAAGTTCATGCTACCCTCCTAAGTCTATGGACCTCCCACCAACCTCTCAAAGGAGCTATGATCGTATTACCATAACAGAGCATACACAACTCCAGAATCTAGCACAAATACACACTTCCTTCTATAGTCTAAGGTTCTCCTTTTCCTAAAAGTCTAGGCCTCAACCTGTCACGACCCAATTTCTCATGTCATGATGGCACCTACAATCCCCCAGTAGGCGAACCAATTCTCGTAGCCCAGAACGGTTAGTAATGGGCTACTACCTAACCAAAATGCACCAGCAAGCAGAAATAAGTGAAAGCAAAACTCGAATATAAATACATAAAGGAAACTATGTCAACCCCAAGACTTGGTATCAATAGTACAGAAGCTTCTAATAGGATACAAGTGCTAGTAGTAACAAAATACAACATAAATTGCCTCCGAAAGTACAAGGAGCAACAGTACAACAGATGAGATATAGACAAGCCCCGACAGTCAGGCGCTCACCCTAGTCTCAAAGATCCAAAAGCTGCACAAGTCTCTAACGTGATCAACGGCGAAAGCTCAGCTAATATCTGCACAAAAAAGTGCAGAAGTGTAGTATGAGCACCAAAACCACGGGTACTCAGTAGGTATCATAGGCAGACTAAGCTCATATAAGATATAAAAGCAGTAAGTAACATATAGCAAGAAAGCAGTCACTGAGGCAATAAGCAAGGCACAAAGAGCTAGCACAGATCATCCATAACCAGGAGCTTCAAGTAACACATGCTAGCACAGAGATACAATCACACAGAATCACTGGTGAAGGAAAGAAGAACGCACCTGGAGTCCTTGTACAACGATATAAGTAAGTAGAGAGAGAGTTGAGAAAATGGTGGTATACCGGTAACCTCAAGTAAAAGGAAAAGATGGAGAGCAGTCTAACATACTCAAAATGGAATCAACAAGTATAAGGAAATCATAACACCGATCCAATCACATGATAACATAACCAGGGAATCACCTCACAAGTACCACCCTAGGATGAAATAACTAAACCACAATAACTGAGAGATACCACTCAGCTTCCCACAAGAATAGAACCAGAGTCTCACACTCTGCTCAGAAGGCCACACAAAAGTTCCTCAATAAGATAGGACTCCCTAGCCCTCACAATAATCATATATCCCAGAACTGAACATCATTAATCCTTCACTAACCGAGTGCCAAGACAAGCTTTAAATAAAGACAAGAGTAAATATAGTGTACCTACAGTCCCAACGGCCGCCCATACAACCAAGGAACACAATCAAGTGAAAGCAAACCCTCCGGCATCCCATACTACCTGAGCGTACATAGAACACACATCAAACAAAGGTGGAATCCAATGCATGATATGATATGATATGAAATAGAACCTCTGTATGTACCTCCTCCGGTGCCAATCGGGCCCAGCAGGCAGGTTCCATGGAAGGACTCAGCCTGTATACCTCTACTCCACCGTATACCCTTCCCTCCGGCACACGCAGCCCGAATCCCCAGGCCCGGAGTGGCAAGGTCCATGGAGGTCCCCGACCCCATACTAAAACTCAGTATCAAGACATGTCATCCGGAAGTAAGTCCGGGATCAAGATAGAGACCCAGTCTCAAGTATGCATGCCCAGACCCCATCCAGGACTAAAGTAGTAGAAAATGCCTCAAAACCTCTCCAAGGGTGCCCGGGCGTAACCGGGTCTAAAACTGTAGTAAATCAATTCTAGTGCTCCACCCCTGTCATGACCCAATTTCTCGGTCATGATGGCACCTACAACCCCCGGTAGGTGAACCAATCCTCGTAGCCCAGAACTGTTAGTAATGGGCTACTATCTAGCAAATAAGGGAACAAGATGAATAAAATGGATAACAGGGATATAAATTTATACATATGCGGAAACTAAACCAAACCCCAAGACCTGGTATCATAGTATACAGCCAAACTACATACACAGAGTGCAAATAATCCAAAATAATATATATACAGATGTCTCTGAATGGTAATAGAGTACATGAAGCAAAAGATAAACTAAAGCTAAGCTCCGATCGCCAAGAGCTCACCCTCAGTCTGAAGTAGTCCCCAACAGATCTCCAAGCACGAATCACAACGATCTAACGACGATGGCCCACGCTAGGATCTGCACCCAAAGATGTAGGTGGGTAGGGGTGAGCACCAAATGCGAAGCATAAGGTACCCAGTAGGTATCATAGGCTGACTGGGCACATATAAGATTAAAGCGTAGTAATAGACAGAATAGAAGCAAGTAGTCACAGAAATCAACGAAAGGTACACAGGAACTAGCCCAGAGGGAAATCAACAGAAGCACATGTGAGGCTAGTAAGCAGAATATACACACCATAGGCACAGGTGAAAGTAAGAAACAATGCACCTGGGATCCTTGCAACAACAGTGTATACAAAATAAGTTTACGAAATGGACGGTATACCAGTAACCTCAAGTGTAAAAAGAAGAGAGAAAGAGTAATGATAGGCATGCTCAGGGACATGAATCAAACTCAACTAATCATATCAATCTCAAATCCAGAAACTAACAGTCTAGCAGTAACCAATTTCATACTTAACCGTAACAGGGAACAATTCTGTAAGTAAATAGCAAAATTCTACCTACAGTCCCCCGGCCGCCCATACAACCGAGGAACACAAACAAGTAAAAACAAACCCTCCGGCATCCCATACTACCGGAGCGTACAATCAGCAAACAACAAACAAGGGTGGAGCCTCAAACAATGAATGATATGATGCATGAAGATCTCAAGTGAAATGGTATCTCTGTATGTACCTCCTCCGGCGCCGATCCGGTCCAGCAGGTAGGTTCCATGAAAGGACACTGCCCGTATACCTCTACTCTACCATATACCCCTCCTCCGGCACACACAGCCTGTAGCCCCTGGCCCGGATGGCAAGGTCCATGGAGGTCCCAGACCCCATACTAAAACTCAGTATCAACACATGTCGTCTGGAAGCAAGTCCGGTATCAAGATAGAGACCCAGTCTCGAATATGCAGTGCCCAGACCCTGTCCAGGACTAAAGTAGTAGAAAAATGTCTCAAAAACCCCTCCAAGGGTTCCCGGGCGTAACCGGGTCTAAACAGTAAGAAGTCATCTCAGGTGCTCGGTCCGACCGAGGCTAAAAATCATCTCAAGTAACAAGAAAACTCAACTAGCACCCCGGCCCTGCCGAGTCTAGCGATAATCGTAAAACTGATGATTTTAAACATAATTTTACTTTCTTGCCCAAAAATATACAAAAGTTAAATCAAACCATTTCCAAATTATTTCCATAAAAAACGAGCCCCCCGGGCCATGCAAGATTTAGAAAATGGTGCCAGTAGGCCCGAAGCCCAAACCGTAGTAAAACATGTATAAAACCTCTTTATATGCATGAAAATGGTATGATCAAACACAATAGCTTTCCAGCAGCTTACAATCAACCTATCGACCCTGCACAGGCCCACAGCTACTCAGCAAGCATAACCAGCCTAGAAGGATAATTCTATGCCCGGGACTCGCGGACATTCCCAAAATCCCACCTTCTATGTTCCAGAGTCAACAAGGCCTCACAGGACCACAAGGGTAAATAAAATATATCGGCAAATACTACAAGAAACGGAGGAACAAAAGTAGGCGGACATGAATAAAGCGGTCGAGGTCTGTGGTACCAACCTAATAAACCAACCCAAGGATGCCCATTAATACAATTTTATTTTATATATACAGAGTCTAGGGAAAATAAACCGTAACCTACCTGTCGTCCGATGACAAGCTGCTAAAACAACGATGTCCAAGCTCGAACCACTCCGAGAAAATCCAAAACTAAATCGGAATCGGATTTGGGCTTGAATAACTTGACGTAGATAATTAACTTCTTTTGGGGATTAAACACAACACCAAAATATTTTCCTCAACATGATTTTGAACCTCAAAATCAAATTGGTGAAGCGCCACTACAATCTCAATCCGCTACAATTTCAATCCACCCACTTGGATTGTGAAAAGAAACATTCTGATTGTGTATTTAGGAAGGAATTAAACAAAGAATATCAATTAAGTGCCAAAGTGATGAATTGAGGCCATCTGTTGGTGATACCATGTGTTGGACTATTCCTCCACTTCCACGTGGAAGTGGAGGTGTTTAACACCTCATTACTTGTTCCGTTATATAGATATTCGGGTATTGCATAGATTCATGATAAAATAAATATAATATTTTAAATATACCATAATTCATAGAAAATTATTTCAAACAAAACCTACTATATTATAATAATAATTGTCAATATAACTAAATTTACTATCTCCGTTAAAATATTACAATGTATAAAAACTTTATAAAATAAATACATATACAATTATATCGTAACAAAATATTTTTCATAAACCTTTAAAATATTTGAAAAGGCAATAATAATATAATTTTTACCAAATTCAACTTTTAAATAACATATTTTCAAATGCATGCACGATGCTAATAAAATTCTTAAGCTTAGGCTCGTAATTCACCAACGCACGATTTTGATACTCAAGAATTCTCTCGGGATCCTCCCTTATGTTTTATCACTATTTCGGAACTGAAATGGCATTTTAAAACGTGAAGTCGAGGCTTAAATCGAGTTTGACCCGACCCGGTTCGCGACCCGGTTCGCAACCCGTTTTCTGCCAGACAGTCCGCGGTAAAACAGTCATAACTTTTTACTCCAAGATCAGTTGGACGTGAGGTTTTGTGCGTTGGAAACTAGACTCGTAGACCTTCGATTTGGTATTTCGGGGGACTTATAACTCTTTATATATTGGGAGAAAAGCTCCGAGACATTTTACCCAAAGTTCAGGAAATTTGTTAAAGATCTTATGATAACTTTTGCCGACTTGCTTGGCTTCAAAACTTATAATGCGACCAAACAAATGGGCCCAACACTGAAATACCAGTCCTGACGAGCCTTAAGTGACTTGGGGCCGCTACAAACACGCTCTAACGGCACAAGGAACACGTATTCGTGGAAATAACCGGAAGGGTCATTACATCATCCACTACTAAAAAGTACTTTCGTCCTCGAAAGTCAAGGTCAAGGGGGTACTTGAAGGCTAAAATAGCTGCGGATACTGATCCTGCATATCTCTCTCGGTCTCCCAGGTAGCCTCCTCGACTGGACGGTGCCTCCACTGAACCTTAACAACCGGGATCTCTCGAGACCTCAATCTCCTGACATCTCTGGCCAAAATAGCTGTCGGCTTCTCAACAAAGGCTAAACCCTCACCCAACTCAACTGAGTCCCACTGCAACACATGAGACTGATCTGAGATATACCGACGCAACATCGAAACATGAAATACAGGATGTATAGCTGAAAACATCGGGGGCAAGGCTAGCTGTTAGGCAACGCTACCAACCCTCTGAAGAATCTCAAACGGCCCAATGTACCTGGGGCTAAGCTTTCCCCGCCTACCAAATCTCATCACGCCCTTCATGGGCGATACATGGAGAAACACCAAGTCACCGACACTAAACTCCAAGGCACAAAGCCTACGATCAGCATAACTCATCTGCCTGCTCAGAGCTGCCCGAAGTCTGTCCTGAATCACTCGGACTCGGTCTAAGGAATCTCGAAGCAAATCTATGCTCTGTGGCCCAGCACTAAAACCATCAAACCAACCTACCGGTGATCTGCAACGCCTGACATACAAAGCCTCAAAAGGTACCATGCCGATACTCGAATGGAAGCTGTTATTATAAGCAAACTCTGCCAAGGGAACAAACTGATCCCAAGAACCTCCAAAGTCAAGAACACAGGCCCGAAGCATGCCCTCCAGAATTTGAATGGTCCTCTCGGACTGGCCATCTGTCTGAGGGTGGAAAGCGGTACTAAGATGAACCTCTGTACCCAAATCTTGCTGAATAGCCCTCTAGAACTGAGATGTGAACTGAGTGCCGCTGTCTGAAATGATAGAAGCTGGGACCCCGTGCAACCGAACAATCTCACGAAGGTAGATCTGAGCTAACCTCTCTGCTCCATAAGAAGTCTGAACCGGCAAGAAATATGTTGACTTAGTCAGCCTATCAACAATCACCCATATGGAATCAAACCCATGAGAAGTACGAGGCAACCCAACAACAAATTCCATAGTAATCCCTTCCCACTTCCACTCAGGAATGGGAAGTCGCTACATAAAACCACCAGGTCTCATGTGCTCGAACTTAACCTGCTGACAGTTGAAGAACCGAGATACAAACTCCGCTATATCTCACTTCATACCACTCCACCAGTAAAGCTGTCTCAAGTCTCTATACATCTTTGTTGTGGTAGGGTGAATGGAGTATCTAGTACAATGTTCCTCGTGAAGTATCAACTGAATCAAATCACTAATCCTCGGAACACAAAGGCGACTATCAAACCTCAGAACCCCATCTTAATCTAGAGTAGCCCGACTGGTCTCACCCAAAACAACCCGATCACGAAGGTCACACAACTGCTGATCCTCAAACTGACAGCTCTGAATCTGATCAATCAAAGTAGAACGAACCTCAACGCTGGCGAGAACTCTGCTAGGATCCAACAAGTCAAGCCTAACCAAACGGTTAGCCAAGGACGGGATGTCCCAGGCCAACGGTCGCTCTGAAACTGAAAGAGAAGCTAGGCTACCCATACTTACCGCCTTCCGGCTCAAGGCATCCGCTACCACGTTTGCCTTGCCCGGATGATACAGAATAGTGAAGTCATAGTCCTTTAGTAACTCGACCCATCTCCTCTGTCTCGAGTTCAACTCCCGCTGACTCGTGATATACTGAAGACTACGGTGATCGGTGAAGATCTCACAGTGAATTCCATATAGGTAATGCCTCAAGATCTTGAGCGCGAAAACTACCGCCGCCAACTCTAAGTCATGAGCGGGGTAGTTGCGCTCGTGAACCTTCAGCTGCCTCGACGCATATGCTATTACTCGACCCTGCTGCATCAACACACAACCAAGACCAACCCCAGAAGCATCACAATACACGGAGAAGCTCTGACCCTCAACCGGCAAAGTCAAAACTGGAGCTGAAGTCAATAAGGCCTTAAGCCTATGGAAACAATCGTCACACTGATCCGACCACTGAAATGGGACATCCTTCCTAGTCAGCATAGTCAAGGGTGCTGCTATGGAAAAAAATCCCTCAACGAACCGTCTGTAGTAACCTGCTAACCAAATAAAGCTGCGAACCTCAGTAACAGTAGTAGGTCTAGGCCACTCACAAACCGCTGAAATCTTTCCCAGATCAACCCTAATCCCATCCTTAGACACCACGTGCCCTAGGAATGCAACTGACTCAAGCCAAAACTCACACTTTGAGAACTTGTCATAAAGCCGATGATCTCTCAAAGTCTGGAGTATAACCCTCAAGTGCTGCTCATGCTCATATCTACTATGCGAGTATACCAAGATGTCGTCTATAAAAACTATCACAAATGAGTCCAAATACGGGCCAAGAATCCTGTGCATCAAGTTCATAAAGGTTGCGGGGGCATTAGTCAACCCAAAAGACATCACCAGGAACTCATAATGGCCATAACGTGTCCTGAATGCTGTCTTAGGGATGTCCACCGCCCTAATCCTCAACTGATGGTAGCCAGACCTCAAATCAATCTTCGAAAACACGACTGAACCCTGAAGATGGTCAAACAAATCATCAATCTTAGGCATCGGATACCTATTATTCACTGTCACCCTATTCAACTGCCGATAATCAATACACATGCGCATCGACCCATCCTTCTTTTTCACGAAGAGAACAGGAGCACCCCACGGTGACACACTAGGTCTAATAAACCCCTTAGCTAACAGATCCTGGAGCTGCTCCTTAAGCTCCCTCAACTCAGCAGGAGCCATACGGTAAGGAGAAATAGAAATGGGCCTAGTGCCCGGCTCTAACTCAATAGCAAAATCAATATCTCTCTCAGGTGGAAGGCCTGGCAGGTCGGTAGGAAACACATCGAGGAAGTCTCTAACCACAGGAACAGACTCAGGAGAAGTAGGGTCAGCACTAACATCTCGGACATATGCTAGATAAGCTAAACACCCACGGGAAATCAACTTCCTAGCTCGAAGACAAGAGATGATCCCAGATGGTGCATGGCTAACAGAACCCTGCCACACAACCGGGGATACACCGGGCACAGCTATGGTAATGGTCTTGGCATAACAATCCAAAACCACACGGTGAAGGGATAACCAGTCCATGCCCAGTATCACATCAAAATCTAACATATCAAGAATCATCAAGTCACCCCAAGTCTCTGAATCACCAATAGACAACATACAGGATCTCACAATCCGATCCACTACTAAAGAATCTCCTACTGGGGTCGAAACAGAAACAGGAACAGATAATGGCTCACTAGCCAACCCCAAACAAGGTACAAAGTAGGCAGATACATATGAACAAGTGGATCCAGGATCAAATAAAGCCATAGCAGACTGATGGCACACCGAAATCGTACTTGTAATCACAGCATCTGAGGCCTCTGCCTCTGGTCTCCTAGGGACCGCGTAAAACTGACGACGACCTCCACCTGCCCGACTGCCATCCCTACCACCTGCTCTACCGCGTGGAGCACCACCTCTACCCTGACGACCACCCCCTCTAGTCGGGGGCTGAATTACCCGTAAAGGCTTGGCCAACTGAACTGTACCCTGCTAAGGGCAATCTCTAGCAAAATGACCTATCGCACCACAAGTAAAACAAGCCCCTGACAGGCTACTCAGTCGAGATGAACCAGCAGATCACGTATGACCACCGCGACCTGATGCCCCAGAAACTATACCCCTCGAAGACTGGCCGCCATAGCCCTGATGGCTGCTCTGACCAGGTTAAAGGAGGTGACGATGGTGGTCTACAGGCAACCTGGGCCCTCCACCATAACTTCACTGGGCCCTCCAACTGATAGGTAGTATAACCAACCCCGTGAGTCTCTAACAAACCCAAATAATGCAACATCTCCTCACAGGTAGTAATAAAGTCGTGTGGATCCTGTCCAGAAGTACCAGCAAACCTCGGAGGTGCTAACCTCAAAAACCTACCCAACGCCTTCTGCTCTGACTCTGTCATAACTGGGCGAGGAGCAAGGGGCTGTGCAACAGATGGAACCGGAATGACCTCCGCACGAGGAGCCATAGTAGACGACTGCGCTCCTGAGCTCTGTGCACCCAGGGCTGCCCCCTGAGCGGATGTCTGCGCTACCTCAGAAGGCCGCTCTCCAATCACACCCAAAAGCTGTAATAGTAATCCCCGAATGTCTGGAGACTGAGTTGCGGCTGGAGCTGGCACAGAAGTCGGCACTAGGGCTGGTGCTGGAGCTGGCGCTGGAGCTGGCGCTGGTTCTGAATCACACAAAACAAATACTTTCAACTGAATTCCCAAAGGCGTCTCTATGAAGCCTGACCAACCAAGGTAATGGAACAATTGCTAGAATCGAAAAGGCTGCAAGAACGAGCCATAGCCAATTGATAAGGTGTTAATGTCACACTCGCGACCAACCAACTCTAAAGCATAAAAATGAGGCCAATAACAATAACATATGGAAGCTAAATCCAACAACAATACGTTAACCACATCTCCAAGGAGCGACGAGCTCCCGAGGAACTATTTCAAGGCGTACTTCATGTCATTCAATCCAATAACCATCGTTCATGAATCCAATAAGAATCACACCAACTCCCAGTACATCCAACACCTAAACACCATCAACATACAACAATAACAACCCAATTTAATATGACAAAGGGGCTGCCCAGAGCCACAGATCCAAAATACCACTTCGTGGCTCAGAAATCCATAAAACAATACTAGAACATATAATAATGAAGGAGGGTCATAGGAGGAAGGTTACCTCAACAAAAAGCTTTGAAATACCAAGCTAAAAATGCTGTTATAAGGACCCACCACGAGCTGTAACAATATACGGCAAGAAAACACGACAAACATGCCGATAACGATAAGTTCTCCTCGAAATTGATTCTAAAGCTCAAATTAAGAATGAGTCAAGTATTTAGAACCCTTAACTTCCGATAATCAAATGATAATAGCATAAAAATATCAGTTCCACTAACTGCCTCCTTGCAGTAGCAACAAACGGAGCCAAAACGATGAGAAAACTGTACCACGATGATGAGCTCGCGACGTAGAGCAACTTCCGTTAAACTTCCAAATTGAAAGGATCAAGGTCCATGGATTATCTCTAAGGTTTGTATCTGTTTTTCTATGGTTTTGGTCTGTTTTTATGGGTTTAAAACGAAGGAGAAGCTGATTTATAAAGGCAAACCGACTTAGGATGTGGGACCCGCTTTGATGTGTCTGCTTGCGTAGTCTTACAAATATTTGAATATCTCTCTATTCTGAAGTCGTATTGACAAACGGTTTAATGTGTTGGAAACTAGACTCGTAGACCTTCGATTTGGTATATTGGGGACCACTAAATCTTTATAAATAGGGAGAAACACCCCAATACATTTAACCCAAATTTGAAGAGAATTCCTTAAAGGAATTTGCAATAACTTTTTCCGACTTTTGTTTCCCAACTTGCTTTACTTCAAAACTTATCATAAGACCATTTTGCGATTATAATACCTCATAACACATCCTTATTAGTATATTAGACACTATTAGTCTTACCCCAAAGGCACGGGTTGCTTTAAATCTACCAAACGGGCGAGGTGTTATACGAGGCATTTCTTTAACTCGAACTTTTGAGTAAGGAATTCCTTTGACCTAGAACCATGGTTTAATTCTTTGATATTACCAAGAATGTTGACGGAAGTCAACGATTTCCAAAGTTAAAGCTCTAAAATGAGGAACGGCCATAAAGACCAAACAAACGGCCCGGGCACCGAACTATCGGTCCCGACAAGCCATAAATGACTTGGGCCGCTACAAGTAAGCTCTAATGGTAGAAGAAAGGCAAAAATGTGTAAATGACCAGAAGGGTCATTACATACCTTCTATATCCACTTTCCTCTAGGTTAAGACAACTCACAACCAAATAAGAATAGGGGTCCATGTACTATGGATGCATAAAGGAAGAAAATCTAGTGATGTACCTGATACAACTTCTGGAGGAATACTCTGACCCGGTTGGCTAGGCAATGAAAGGAATTGGTTTTGGAGCTGAACACCACTGTATCTCCGGTTAGTTGAGGGGAAATCCTTGATCCTATGGCCTAACTGCCCGCACCTAAAATAGCCCTCTTTGCCAGTAAGGCACTCACCTAGGTGAAACTTACCACAACTACTACAATGAGGGTACCTCAAGGTCTTCGGAGCCCTATTGTAACAAGACTGAGAATCGAGGGCAGCTGTGCTAATTAAAGATGGGGTTGGTCTGGATGACCTCTGCTGAGAAGATGATTGGTTCCGTGTTCAGGTCTTCTTGTTCTTCCTCTTCCTCTTCTTTAGTTTCTCTTTCTCATTCAATTGTGCTATCATCGCTTAAGCTAACATGCATATGGCTTTACAAAATTCTGCATTCGTAACCTCATGATCTGGAGTGGTTGGATTAGTATTCCTAGTGGGGTTCCTTCGCAGAGACATTATCTAAAATACGTAAGGAATGGATTAGAAAGGTAAGTAGAGTCAAACTCTATCGCACGATAGTGAACATAAAGAAGTGAAGTTTTTCCTAAAACACCTCGTAGCCTCCCTCTCATCAGTGTGGCGCACTTCACACCCATGAAAGAGACTCTACTCAGTGCGGCTTTCAGACTCCCTAAGACTTTTGAACCTGAGGCTCTGATATCAAGTTTGTCATTTCCCGAGGTTACCCCTTAGATGTAACATGGGACATGGGACCACAAGTGCCCCAAGCTAACCCTTGTTCATAGTATTCTCAAGCATAACAAAAGATAAACGAAAGAATAATAGATAAATTCGGAATCACATAAATGGATAATCAAGTCAAATAGGAATACAAAATCAAGAAGGAGACTCAAAAGCTCTCTATGTCTTAAAAGCCTCTATTCATAACATAAAGAGTTGCTAGTACAAGACCCTAGCTAACTCGAAGTGGGGAAAATACAATAGCTAACACTGACTAAGAACCCAACTAGTCCTCGATCTAAGAGAACTCACCAACAGCTGATAGAAATTGGCCTGGAAGCTCTAGCCACGGGTCTGAGAAGGAACATCTGAATTTGCATCATCAAAGGATGCAACACATGATATGCGTCAGTACTATAGGATGTACCGAGTATGAGAGCGATGCATGAACATGATAAAAATCGTTAAAACATACATAAAATAACTTGTCACATAAAGAAAGGACATGAATAAGTATTAAGATAAAAGACATAATACATGAAGGAAAACTTAAGTTCAAAGTATAGAATCACATAATTTCATAGTTTAAAAATGATCATTTGGGAGTTTCTATTAACCGAAATAAACCATGCTGAGCTGCATGAAGTCCAGTGTCATGTACCCCCACTAAAAAGGGTTGTCCTAACTGGCCAAAGTTAAAACCATGTCATACCAGGATCCTGTCATAATAAGCCACAGAGGGCAACCTACGGTGGCAACGTAGTTTTGGACTTGGGTTATCTGAACCCTCATCTGTCGGTGCTAAATAATACTCCCAAAACATATAACATGAGCTCATATACATGTGACATATTTCATGCCAAACTTGTTCATAAAATGTTCTTACCCCGGATCATCATACTACTCATGAATTATAGTTTTACAAATCGATTCATGAGCATTGATGGAACATCAGGTGTCTTGTCTTGAATAATACTTCATGACATGGAAAATTTGCATGGCTCTAGTTCAATTTCATAGGACGTATATTTTCATAGAACAGAGGAACTAGGCATGTACATACTTGAAAATTCATGGAAAACATGCTATCAAACCCAATTTGCTTAAATCCATCTCATGCATGTAGAAATTGTCATGGTTAGACTTCAATTCATGATATACAAATTCCCATGTAAAAACCCATGTAAAATCATGCAATTTAGTAGAAATTTCATAATCAAATCATGAGAAGATAGTATATAGAAAAACCTATAAGAATTTGGGTAAAAATACTAATTTGAAGATTTATATAAATCAAAATAGGATTTGGGGATTTGGGCACAAGGGCGAACATAACCCATTGTCTAATACCCATATACCTTGATTGAAGTTAACCCACTTGAAATTGAAAAGAAGATGAGGCTTGAACTTGGAGCTTGAAACCCTAACTTGAAGCTTGAGAAGATGGAACTCCTTTTCTTCTTTTTGAATTTTATTGAAAGAATGGGAGTGAACTTAGGCCAAGTGGGAATAAAAACCCTTCTAAATAGGCTTAAAACGACTTAGTATAGGAGCTAAAAGAGTGGGAAATTACAAAAATACCCCTGGACTTAATCTTGGAAAAGTTGACTTTCAGGGACCACAAATGGAAATCATGAACCGTAGACTGAACCATGGTTCGTGGTTTCCACTCGTGGTTCCTGGCCAATCAACCAGGATGCAGAATGCAAACCACAGGTAAACAGGATGACTTTTCATTTGAAAGATGGCTTATAGACCTGAGCCGTAGTTCCATGAAACCATGCAGTACTATGATCAATTTCTATGAATTAACATGACGGTCCGTCATTTGAATGACGGGCCGTTGAACCAAGTCGTGGAACTTGGGAAACTTGTCAACCCTCAAATCTGATTCCACGAGTTGACAATACGGGCCGTGGACTAAACCACGGTCCATAGAACTAACTCGCGATTCTCAAACCACAGGCTAAACCAATAGGAGGAAGCCACGGTTCCATTCCATGACTCGTGATTCAAACCATGATCCGTGGTTTAGACCCGTAACTCCTTCGAACATGAAATTTTCCAGAGATTTCAACTTAGAAATCTAGTTTGATTTCCGGGGTGTTACATAGAAAAGCCTCAAAAATTGTGCGGTTAACTAAGCACCCCTCTTTGAAATGATAGAAAAATGAATCCCATGAAGTTTGACTATCTCACAAATATATAGCTTAGCATAATCCTTGGCTGAGTCTTTCATCTTCACGGGCAAGAAGCAAGCTGACTTGGTCATTTGATTTACAATTACCCATATCGAGTTATGTTATCATCACAATCGTGGTAAACCTATTATAAATTCCATATTTATCATCTCCCACTTCCATTTACGAAGATTTGTATTATGATCTATACCACCTAGCCTTTGGCGCTCAACTTTAACATGCTGATAGTTGGGACACTTAGCTATATATTCTACGATATTTCTCTTCATGTTATTCTACCAATTGTATTTTCTTAGGTCATGGTATATTTTCATGGATCCTGCGTGTCACTCCCCAAGATAAGGGAGGCGAGACCGCCATTCGGTGCCCCAAACGGCTGAGAGTGCTAAAATTGAGTGTATCTCTATTGAACCTGTTGGGGGTCTAAGACTGACAAGGTCTTTTAGTATAGCAATTAGAAAAATTGATAGCTCAATAGTAGGTAAACAACTCAAGGCCTACAAGGCTAATATCATAGTAGATAGCTAATAACAAGGCTGACAAGGCCATACCCAACACTGATATACATATACACGTCTACAAGCCTCTACGAGTAAGTAAAATATCTCATATCTAGGACAGGGATTGGACTACCCATAAACGGTACATATACATAACCTGGTCAAAATATAAGCTAGACCTCTGACTCGTCAGCTCCAGAAAGAATGGAGCTTATCAAAATGGCTAAACTCTGCAACTCCTACTGAAGAGGTCTATCTGCGTTTTTTTCTGGACCTACAAGCATGAATGTAGTGCCCCCAGGCAATAGGTATGTCAGTACGACAATAATGTACTGGCATGTAAGGTAGAAACATAATAGTAAGTCGCAAGTAGTATATCTGAACAAATATAATATGAAACTTGTAAACTGTAATTGGTAAGACGCGTTAAGCATTTTTATCCTTTATTATTTTTAGAACACAACCCATGCATTAACTCACACCGCAACTCACTCTTTATAACCCACATGGAACCAGAATAACGCTTCGGCGCACCCTATATATAATAGCCTCATTATGGTAGTAGCGCCTCGGCGCACGCTATGTATATAATGGCCTCAATATGGTAGTAGCATCTAGGTGAACACTATGTCTATAATATCCTCAATATGGAAGTAGAACCTCGGTGCACACTATGTATATAATAGCCTCAATATGGCAGTAGCACCTCGGCACACTCTAACACGCAATCCATGCGTAATAAGTGTATTACTAGATTGACATTCAAAGCTACTCTTGTTAGTTATAGAGGTTCATTTAGATAACTTCTTTAGGCTTGACTTACTAGATGTTGGACTCAAATTTCTAAAAACATATGAATGGGATTTGACTTGCTAACGTTCCTTTTATACTTTATAAAGCTTGATTAGAGACCACAATACAAAGAAGAAACTCGACAAAAGGATAACTTACGTTTTATGATAAAAAAAAAGGTATAAGATTTTTATAAGGCGACTTGAATCACCATAATGTATCACTTAGTTCCTTAAGACTTGTTAAATTACAAAATCATCTCTCTTACAATAGAATACTCAAATTTATTTTTTCGGAGATTTAGAGTTCCATTTCTAGATTCATGCCGATAAGGAATAAAGAAGCCTTAACGTACCTCGTTCCTTCCAAAGATTGTGCTTACCAGAACTTGGCCTTTCCTTTATTAAGTTAATCACAACACAAGGTTATAATGAAGCTAATATTAGCTCTTAAACCTGATACAACTTTGCCAAAATAGTAGCTAAACATTTCACGGGCAAATTACTTATTGGGCATTGATTAAAGGGTGTATCATCACACCTTTCTCCCCTATTTCAATACACATCACACAAACAACAACCTACTACCTCCAACAATACAAAACACATCAACCATCCCTTACACAACTCACCATAGCGAAATAAAATAGCAATACATTGAACCCACGGTTTTCGATCACTGTCTTGTGAGTTCTTAACAACATTTCAACAACATTTGTCCATCCGAACTTCAATACAAAAAGATAGTTATGGGCAGAGTACTTACCACACTTAAAGGATTGTTTTTATCTTCTTTTTATTGATGCCTTGCAAAGCTTAAGTACCCCCTACACATACACCAACAAGAGAAGAATAAATCTCTTAGTTGTTACGTAACTTCTAAGTGTCAAACCTTAAGGAAGGGGATGCCATAGTTCATGTATTTCTTATCATAGGATATCCTAGATATATGTAGTAGATTATTACCACGATAATAACTTGTTTAACTCACCTTAAGCTTGAATTAATCTTGATCTTCTTAGAACCCTAAAGGGAGAGAGGGGCTGGCAAGAGGAAAGAAGATAAGAGAGAATTGTTTCAGCTTTTTGTGATCAATATTGATCAACAAAAGGTCTATATAAGGGGACCTTTTTGGAAGTACTTTTTGAGTATATTTGGGTATAAATGGGTCAAGAGACTTTGGCCAAAATTATCCTTTTCTTGGGTCTCAAAAAGGTTAAGTTTTGTGGCTGATTTTGGGCTTCTCTTGGGTCAAAATGTGGTCAACATTGGTGGATACCTTTTGTAGTTGTTTGGGCCAGATTTGATTTTGATGGGACAAGTTTAAGCTTCATTTGTTCTACCATTAGGTCTAACAATCGATGGTGTTGCTACCCCCAATCGGCCCTCGTAACTTAGTTTGTTAGCGTAGGTAGGTGATGCACCTACTTGTCACCTAAGAGCTCAGATAAGTCGAGTAAGCACCTCACTTGTTTTATCTCATTTTCAAAACTCTCATCCTTATACTTTAACTTAACACTAACATACATTTGACCATTTCAAATTCTAGGCCAAAGTACCCCTTCACAATCTCGAGCTCAAGTACCTTCGTCGATATTAACTTAGTCATATAAGTTTTGAAAGGTACGGGGTGTTACATCCTTCCCCCCATAGAATCATTAATCCTCGAACGAGGGTAATGCGTATAGAGCTCTAGTCATTTAGGATTTTTTTAGAAATTTTGGAAGAGTTTCCTTTATAATTGGGACTATCCAAAAACCTGAAACTCAGTAAAAGTCCAGCACAATGCCTCACAGGGCGAGACAACGATATACAATTAAATGCAATCATTTGCACATGTTCAAACCTGATCGTATTTGCACAATAGGAAAAAAATTAAGAAGATAAGGATATGACTTACCTCAATACTATCTTCATGGCATAAATAAATGGGGATACTTTTTCCTCATTTCTTTCTCGGTTTCCCACGTTATTTCCTCGATATTATTATTTCTCCACAACACCTTTACTGAGGCTACTTCTTTGATTCTAAGATTTATAACTTGACGATCTTGGATAGAAATTGGTACTTTATCATAGGATAAGTCTTCAGAAAGTTGAATATCTTTGATAGGCATAATACATGAAGTATCTCTTATGAACCTTCGTAGCATCGATAAATGAAATACAGGATGGACTACCTCCAATTCTGTGGGTAACTCTAGCTCATATGCCACTTTTCCTACCCTCCGAATGATCCTGTATGGTCCAATATATCTTGGACTAAGCTTTCCCTTTTTACCGAATCGCATAACGCCTTTCATAGGCGAAACCTTTAGGAAAACCCAATCACTAACATTAAATTCCAAATCCCAATGTCGTAAATCTGCATATGATTTCTGCCTACTCTAGGCTGTTAGTAATCTTTCTCGGATTAGCTTCACCTTCTCCATTGCCTGATTAACTTGGTCTGGCCCTAATAATTCTGCTTCCCAAATTTCAAACCATCCAATTGGTGATCTACACTTTCGTCCATATAAAGCTTCATAAGGAGCCATCTGAATGCTTGCATGGGAGCTATTATTATAAGCAAACTCAATTAGTGGCAAATGGTAATCCCAACCCCCTTTAAAATCTAGTACAAAAGCTCATAGCATATCTTCGAGTGTTTGAATAGTGTGTTCAGCTTGTCCATCTGTCTGTGGATAAAAAGTTGTACTGAGACTTATTTGATTACCTAAGCCTTTCTGGAAAGACCTCCAGAAATTTGTTGTAAACTGAGAACCCCTATCTGAAATGATGGAAATTGGGACACCATGAAGTCAAACTATTTCACTAATAAACAACTTGGCATAATCTTCAGCAGCATAAGTTGTCCTGACCGGTAAAAAGTTAGCTGATTTGGTAAGTCTATCTACAATCACCCAAATGGAATCATACTTCTGATAAGTACGAGGTAAGCCTGTAATAAAATCCATGTTGATCACCTCCCATTTCTAGGTAGGTATCACTATAGTTTGAGTTAGCCCTACGGGTCTCTGGTGTTAAATTTTTACCTGTTGACAATTTGGTCAAATTCAAACAACCATAACTTCTAGATATTTAGAGTTAGGTAACCTAGTACCCACCATATTAAAGGTCTTTAAATCTTATTTCCAACACCACCAACCTCGCATTAATATGAGTCCAGAGCAAAAAGTTATCAGCGTTTTACTAAAGGGTGTATGTCTGTCAAAATGACAGACAACAACCACGAGAAGGTTCCCCGGGTCATGAAAGTTTCCACGAGTCGTGAAATCAACTCGTGGAAATCAGTTTTTTACTTGAAAACCACGAGAAGGTTCCACGGGTCATGGAAGTTTCCACGGATCATGAAACCAACTCGTGGAAATCAGTCCAGAGGTCGGAAACATCGCCCATGAACCACGAAAACTTTCCATGAGCCGTAATCCATTTCACGGGTCGTGATTCATGTTCGTAGAAGCCTGTGATGACATTTTCAGCAGTTTTTCAGACTCTTTTCCTTGGGGTATTTTTTTAATTTCTCACTCTTTTAACTCATAAGTTAAGTCATTTTGGGCAAATTAGAAGGGATTTTATTCCCACTTAGCCTAAGTTCTCTTCCATTCTCTCAATCAAGTTCCAAGAGAAGAAAAAGGTCTCCATTCTCCAAGCTTAAAGCTAAGGATTCCATCTTCAAGTCTCCATCCTCAAGTCCCAAGTTAGGAAAGCTAAATTCAGGTATGTGGGTATTCAATAAGGGATCCTTCACCCTTATGCCCAAAACCCCAATCTTCTAAATTGAACTTATGGATTTCTATACTAGGGTTTTTACCCAATTCTTATGGGTCCTTCTAAAATTGTTTCCTCATGATTCTTCTATGGATTCTAACTCTAAATTTCATGATTTTGCATGGATTTTTATGAGTGGTTTCTTATTCATGATTTTAAGGCTAATCCTTGTCTAATTTATGAAACTTGGGTTCTTATCCAAATTGGGGAAAATTAATGGGCTTTATTTTAAAGTGTTAATTCATGACTTCTTATTCATTACTCATGTTTTGATTGTGGTTCCTTGAATGTTTACAAAAGTCCATATGTTGATGATGAATTTTATCATGATCTCATTAATTTGCATATTTTCAAGCAAAATCAGCATGTTTAGATAACATGGTCGCTATTATCATGAAAATTCATGCCTAATTCTTCAAGCTATAAATTTAGAAAGAAAAATATATTTTGAGTTATGGCTATGCAATGTTTTAAGACTTATGAATTGAAATTGCATGACATCATATATGTCCCTATATTTTATTAGAGATTTGGCATCTAGATATGTCTACCTAAGCTATGAACAGATTTGACATCATATATGTCATTAGTTATGATCAGTTTTGGCATCAGATATGACCCAGTACTATATGAGCTATAAGTATGTTTTGAGGGTAATATTGAGCATCGAGTTGGATTGGGTGAGCATACCCCTTGTATATCCTAGAACTATATGCCCTCGTAGGTTCTAAGTCGCCTCTGTTAGGCATCAGATTCAGTGATCATGCCACAGTCATGCCTTTATACCCTAGCAAGGTATATTGGGTCCTTTCGATGGGGCATATACATCGGATTCCATTTAGCTCACAGGGTCAATGTCGGTTAGAGAACCTCCCACAGAAACGGTTTCAAGTTTAAAAATGTATTGACTCTTTGCCTTCAGATTTCAGACTTACTACTTATGATTATGTTTTTAGCTTATGATATTGCATTGAGTCATTACATTACATATTTTACTATTACCACATGATTTCAGCTTCAAGGATAGTTTAAGCATATTTTATCACAATTTATGCATGATCTCAATTTTAAACATGCTTTCAAGTATATTTTTATCATAACCTATGCATATCTCATATACTCAGTACATTCGATAGTAGTGACTGCATACTTATTTGTGTTGCATCCTATTATAATGTAGATTCTGCCTACTACCTAATCTATGGCTAGTAGATCAACAGCACATCCAGTCAGCTTGGTGAGTCCTCCTTCTTCAAGGACTTAGAGTTTAGTCTCATTTCAGTATTTAGATTGTGTATTCAATATTTCCGTATTTAGAGTTAGCTGGGGGCTTGTCCCAGCAACTCGCCAGTAGTAGAGGCTTTCAGACATGGAGTCAGATGTTCAGTAGTAATTCAGATTGTCATTTTTAGTCTTATATTTATATAACTGATCAACTTGGTCATCACTTCAATTAAGCTTTTGTACTTATGTTTTGTCCAGTTTTTAAGTCATGATAATGCCAGAGGTTAATTTTGAGATCACTCGTGATCTTGGGTCCCATTTTACATCCAGGGGGTAGACTCGGGGCATGACAAACTTTGTATCAGAGCATCTAGTTCAAGAGTCCTAGGGTGTCTGAAAGCCGCATTAAGTAGAGTCTCTTTCATGGGTGTGAAGCGCGCCACACTTATGAGAGAGACGCTATGAGGTGTCTTAGGAAAAACTTTGCTTCTTTTATATTCAATATCGTGCGATAAAGTTTAACTTTATTTATTATCCAAATTTATGCATTGTCCCAATTCCACCTGCTTTACTTCATATTTGCGGTGCAAGAAGTAGTAAATCTCAGAATATCTCTTAGCGAGGTGCTCTCAGATCCTTTTTCAGATCCTTGTTACTAATTATTATGTAAGAGGGGGAAATGTGTACCTAGATCCTTGGGTATTGTTTCCACCTAACAGATGTTGTATTGTAAGCCATTATTAGTTGAATGAACCTAGAGCCAGAAATATGAAGTCAGAAGTGTGGTAGCCTAGACGGGGGAATGATAGTTGAATGGAGTATGTATTTAAAGCTGTGTTTTACTAGATTGATAATGGGATGATACTTCCCTTGGTGTGGATTAAAGTTTGGTAATTTCTTGTGCTAGTATAGACTAGGTATAGGATGTGAACAAAATGATGATAGTATAAGAGTGAGAATGATAGTTTTATGGTATTTTCTGGTAGGCTTGGTCTAGTGTATGCAAGAGTTCAAGTGATGAGTTGTAGTAAGTGTGAATGTGTAGGCATGATATATATATTTATATGAGTTAGAGAAGGATAGGCAATTTTCATCCTCTCGATATAGGCTTTAACGTATTTGATTTGGTAGGTAGTAGAAAGAAAGAGCTTTGAGAGTTAGAACCATGTAAGCTTGACATGTCTTTGCAAGGGATAGGTTGGAAGTTATTGAATGTGATATGTACAACCCTTATATGAGATAGAAAGGTTGAGGCCAAGATTCTTAGGTAAGGGTGATCCTTAGGCTATAAAAGGAAGTGTATATTCAGATTAACTCCTAGAGTAATGTTTGCTTTGTTAGATTAAAATGATCATAGTTCCATTTATAGGTTAGCGAGAGGTCCACAGACTTAGAACGTAGTATGAATATAAGAGGGAGATGGTGGGATGTAGAATCAGTCAGATTTTGGAGACTCGGGTAGTGATGCTAATCGGTGTCATAATGAAGTTAGGAGGGGTGCAAAGACTTATTTCTATGCTAGCACCTTAAGTATACTTCCCTCATTACAACACCCCATTCATGTATTGTATTCCAGTGCCATGTTCTTAATTCAAATTCACATACTTCATGCAGATTCACATCCATACTCAACTCCCAGAATGAAAAGAAATTGCACCAGAAAGAGATTCCAATCTTACTCTATGATTCTATGAATTCCAGCTTTACACCATGATACTTTTCATATATGAAAGCTCATGTCTCACACTATGCTCAGTCTACATACTCAGTTCTCAAGATATGCCTTAATGGCTAGTGAAAACATGCTACATCATGTATATGCTCATACCAGATTTCTCTAATAATTCATGCTTGTGATTTTCTTACTCTAACCATGCTTTGTATGTCCAGGATGTGGGACACTCATGCCCTATTCACTTGACTTCTCAAACCCCACCTTGAGTGGCTAGATCAAACTAAGTATAAGTTAAGACCGATCAGTATTCCTACATTCGTGATGCTCAGGCTCCCACTCTATTCTCTTAGTCCTCTTGGTTTGTGTTGTCATAGCTGTTAGTAGAGAAAGCTAAGTAGTAGCCTAGATGGGAAGTAGTAGGTTGTAAGTGTGGAAGAAAAGTTAGGTGAGGATTATTCATGTGAAATAGTTAGATGAGGAATTTTGCTATGTCCCTTTGTAGAAGTTCTTCAAGTTACATCTCCTAGATATGCTAGGAAGAGAGGAGAAGTCTTGGATAGTATGAGCTACAGACCATAGGGTGATCATAGTGATAGGCTTAAAAGTCATGATTAAATACATGTGGGCTTTTGCTTTGTGTGCCTAGTGACCAATTGATTAGAGCTCAAGCTTAGTTGATTTTCGTGATAAGGAGTAATATCATTCTTGGAAGGTAACTCTAGATGTAAGAGATTTAGTCAAGATAGGCTTGAACATAGTGAAAGTAAGTACTTAGACTAAGACCTTAGTATTCAGAGAAGTTAGTGTAGTTGAAAGGTGTTTCTAAGCTTAAGAGTTGTCACCATAGTAATAACGACAAGAATAGTCGTTTTCTTACTCCTAGCCTAGGGTGCTCATATCTTAGGTCCAGTAGCTTCAGCTTTCAATATATGAGACTCCTCATATCAGATTAGTTCAGACCTATTGATAATCATTCCTAAGGCTAGAAGGCCCTACATTCAGTTTATTCCAAGGTAGTAAGTTCAGTTTAAAAGAGAATGGTTTTCTCGTATGGTTATCCCTCTTAGGTTGATGTCATTTTCAGTTAACTACGATTTCTATGAATGCACTCATTCCTTATGACTTTCATCTAAGACACTACGCTTAACGCAGACCAGTTATCATGTTAGGTATTCAGTTCCATGTCCCATCAGTTATGCTTATGCTCTCCGTATGCATACATGCCCCCTGGATCTATCTCAGTTTATATTTCAGTCAAAAATCAGTTACCATGAAATATTTCAGCTCTTAGAACTCAGTTGATAGGATTGCAACCCTTTATCTCCTCCAATCTCTACTTAGTAGTCTTCATTCGAGGACGAATGATCCCAAGGGGGAGATATTGTAACACCCCAGAAATTCTAAGCCAAATTTGAACCGTTCTTCATGTGTTGTTACACCTGAACTGGATAAATTTTCTATGTATCTAAGTATTAAGACCTATTCTTAAGTTTTGAAGGTGTATTAGATATGAATAAGGGTCATAAAGAACCTCTAGCTCAAAGTTGAGTTGAAAGCTTCCTTACCGATTGAGTTTTAGTGTAAGATTTTTCAAGGGTCAACTTCAAACGATCATAACTCCTAGAATATTAAGAGAGATGTTCGCAATTACTACCACAAGAAAGCCGCCCCCTATCTTCTAAAGGGGCCGATTTATGTGACCTAGTACCCACCAAATTAAAGATCTTTGAACCTTCTTTCCAACGCCACCAACCACGCATTAATATGAGTCTGAAGAAAAAGGTTATTAATGTTTTACTAAAGGGTGTCTGTCTGTCAAAATGACAGACAACAACTAAGAGAAGGTTCCACGGGTCGTGGAAGTTTCCACGGTTCGTTAAACCAACTCGTGGAAATTAATTTTTTACCTAAAAACCACAAGAAGGTTCCACGGGTCATGGATGTTTCCACGGGTTGTGAAACCAACTTGTGGAAATCAGTCCAGAGGCCAGAAATATTGCCCAGGAACCACGAACCCTTTCCACGAACCGTGATCCATTCCACGGGTCATGATTCATGTCCGTAAAAGCCTGTGACAAAATTTTCAGCAGTTTTTCAGACTCTTTTCCTTGGGGTATTTTTGTAATTTATCACTTTTTTAACTCATAAGTTAAGTCATTTTGGGCAAATTAGAAGGGGTTTTATTCCCACTTAGCCTAAGTTCTCTTCCATTCTCTCAATCAAGTTCTAAGAGAAGAAAAGGGTCTCCATTAACCAAGCTTCAAGCTAAGGATTCCATCTTCAAGTCTCCATCCTCAAGTCCCAAGTTAGGAAAGCTCAATTCGGGTATGTGGATATTCAATAAGAGATTCCTTCACCCTTATGCCCAAAACCCCAATCTTTTAAATTGAACTTATGTATTTCTAAACTAGGGTTCTTACCCAATTATTATGGGGCCTTCTAAAATTGTTTCCTCATGATTCTTCTATGGATTCCCACTCTAAAAATTATAATTTTGCATGGGTTTTTATGAGTGGTTTCCTATTCATGATTTTAAGGCTAATCCTTGTCTAATTTATGAAACTTCGGTTCTTATCCAAATTGGGGAAAATTGATGTGCTTTTATTTTATAGTGTTAATTCATGACTTCTTATTCATTACTCATGTTTTGATTGTGGTTCCTTGAATGTTTACAAAAGCCCATATGTTGATGATGGATTTTTTCATGATCTAATTGATTTGCATATTTTCAAGCAAAATTGACATGTTTAGATAACATGGCCTCTATTATTATGAAAATGCATGCCTAATTCTTTAAGCTACAAATTTAGAAAGAAAAGTATATTTTGAATTATGGCTATGCTAAGTTTTAAGACTTATGAATTGAAATTGCATGACATCATATATGTCCCTATGTTTTATGAGAGGTTTGGCATTTAGATATGTCTACTTAAGCTATGAACAGATTTGACATCAGATATGTCATTAGTTATGATCAGTTTTGGCATAATATATGCCCCAGTACTATATGAGCTATAAGTATGTTTTTGGGAGTAGTATTGAGCACCGAGTTGGATTGGGTGAGCGTACCCCTTGTATATCCCAGAATTACATGCCCCCGTAGGTTCTAAGTCCCCTCTGTTGGGCATCTGATTTAGTAATCATGCCACAATCATGCCTCTATACCCTGGCAAGGTATATTGTGTCCTTTCGATGGGGCGTATACATCAAATTATATGTATCTCACATGGTCTATGTCGGTTAGAGAACCTCCCACAGAAACAGTTTCAAGTTTAAAAATGTATTGACTCTTTGCCTTCAGATTTCAGACATAGTACTTATGATTAAGTTTTTAAGCTTATGATATTGCATTAAGTCATTACATTACAGATTTTACTATTACCACATGATTTCAGCTTCAAGGATAGTTTAAGCATATTTTATCACAATTTATGCATGATCTCTATTTTAAACATGCTCTCAAGTATATTTTTATCATGAATTATTTATATCTCATATACTCAGTACATTCCATAGTACTGATCGCATACTTATTTGTGCTGCATCCTATTATGATGTAGATTTTGCCCACTCCCTAGTCTATGGCTAGTAGATCAGCAGCACATCCAGTTAGCTTGGTGAGTCCTTCTTCTTCGAGGACTTGGAGTTTAGTTTTATTTCAGTATTTAGATTGTTTATTCAACATTTCCATATTTAGGGTTAGCTGGGGGCTTGTCCCAGTAACTCGCCAGTAGTAGAGGCTTTCTGACATAGAGTCAGATGTTCAGTTGTAATTCAGATTGTCATTTTTAGTCTTATATTTAAATAACCTATCAAGTTGCTCATCACTTCAATTAAGCTTTCGTACTTATGTTTTGTTCAGCTTTTAAGTCATGCTAATGCCAGAGGGTTATCTTGAGATCACTTGTGATCTTGGGTCCCGTGTTATGTCCAGGGGGTAGACTCGGGGTGTGATATCTGCTATCGTTAATCACTTAATCAATTCATCCTTAAGGCCACCCACATATCGATTAACTCTAGCTTGCATCGTACTCACAATATCGAAGGCGTACCTGGCTAATGAATTAAACCTGAGGTTGTACTCTCAAACACTCATATTGCCCAGCCTAAGGCCTAGAAACTGATCAAGTTTGGACTCTCGAACCTCTTGTGGAAGATAGTGAGCAAGGAAAGCCTCTAAAAATTCCTCCCATTCAGCTGGGGGTACATTTGATCCCCTAGACCAATCCCAAGCCTCGAACCACAAAATGGCTACATCTCTTAACCTGAAAGATGCAAACTCTACTGCCTCCACTACTGTTACATACATGACACGAAGTACCCAATAAGTCTGATCAATAAACTCTTGAGGATCCTCACGTGGGTCATATCCTGGAAATATAGGAGAACTTACGCTAATAAACTCTCGAGCCCTAGAACTTTTTGAGCCACCTGACCTAGCACTCGCCGATGCCCTTATTTGTTAATGCTGTATGGTTACTATCTGGGTCAATAATTGATCTTCACTTCTGATGTCCTGGTCCTCTGCTTTAGGTGGAGGAGCTGCAGGTGTTGGTTCATCTCTAGCTATCTCAGGTGCCACTGGAGCAGGTGGGGTTGAGGGTGCTGGATCCCCTCTAGTATCTTCAGGTACTTGATGAACTGGATCTCTGGTGTCGATAATTCACTTTGAGCCTCCAATCTATCCATCCAGATAGGTGGGGAACGACTAGTACCTCCCCCGCATGCGTGGCAACCTGTCGGCTAGTCATTTGTCTGGTCACAGGAATTTTTGTAAACAAGGAATAGAAAAGCATGAATTAGACTTCAAATATCTTATGACCTTGCTTTATTGCACGATCTAGAAGATGAAAGACGGATAACAATTCCTAGATGTCCCGTAGCCTTATGATTATAGGCATGGTGCACAACACACCCATAAGCAAGACTCTACTAGACACGTCCTGTAGACTCCCTGGGATTCAACGTGCTCTGATACCAAGTTTGTCATGCACCAAGACAGGGGAGGCTGGATCGACACCCAGAGCCCCAAAAGGCTGAGAATGCCAAAATCGAGTATATCTCTATTGAACCTATTGGGTTTCTGAGACCAACAAGGTCTCTAAGAATAGCAATTAGAAACACTGATAGATCAACATTAGGTAAACAACTCAAGGCCGACAAGGCTAATATCATAGTAGATAGCTAATAACAAGGCCGATAAGGCCATACCCAATACTGATATACATATACATGTCTATAAGCCTCTACGAGTAAGTAAAACATCTCACATCTAGGACAGGGCCCTGGACTACACATAAACTGTACATATGCATAACCTGGTCAAAATATAAGGTAGACCTCTGACTCGTCAGCTCCAGGAAGAATGGAGCTTACCAAAATGGCTGAACTCTGCAACTCCTACTGAAGAGGTCTGTCTGGACCTGCAAGCATGAATGTAGTGCCCCCAGGAAATGGGGACATCAGTACGACAATACTGTACTGGCATTTATGGTAGAAACATAATAGTAAGTCAAAAGAAGTAAATCTGAACAAGATATAATATGAAACTCGTAAACTGTAATTGGTAAGACTCGTTAAGCTCTTTTCTCCTTTATTCTTTTTAGAACACAACACATGCATTAACTCACACTAAAACTCACTCTTTATAACCCACACTAAACCACAATAGTGCCTTGGCGTACCCTATATATAATAGCCTCAATTTGGCAGTAGCGTCTTGGCGCACACTATGTATATAATGGCCTCAATATGGTAGTAGCACCTCGGTGCAAACTATGTATATAATGGCCTCAATATAGCAGTATCACCTTGATGCACACTATGTATATAATAGCCTCAATATGGTCGTAGTACCTCAGCGCACACTAACACGCAATCCACGCGTAATAAGTGTATTACTATATTGACCTTCAAAGCTACTCTTGTTAGTTATAGAGGTTCATTAAGATAACTTCTTTATCCTTGACATACTAGATGTTGGACTCAACTTAACAAACATATATGAACGGGGATTTGACTTGCTAACCTTCCTTTTATACTTTCTAAAGCATGATTAGGGATCACAATACAAAGAAGAAACTTGACAAAAGGATAACTTACATTTCATGCAAAAAAAAAGGTATTAGACTTTTTTAAGGCGACTTGAATCACCATAATGTATCACATAGTTCCTTAAGACTTGTTAAGTTACCAAATCAGCTCTCTTACAACAGAATACTCAAATTCCTTCTTTTAGAGATTTAGAGTTCCATTTCTAGATTCATGCCGATAAGGAATAAAGAAGCCTTAACATACCTCGTTCTTTCTGAAGATTGTTCTTACCACAACTTGGACTTTCCTTTATTAAGTTAATCTATAATACAAGGGTATAATGAAGCTAATATTAGCTCTTAAACCTGATGCAACTTTGCCAAAACAGTAGCTAAATATTTCCCAGGCAGATTTATGTATTGGGCATTAATTAAATGGTGTATCGTCACACCTTTCTCCCCCATTTCAATACATATCACACACACACACACCAACCTAATACCTCCAACAATACAAAACACATCAAACATCCCTTAAACAACTCACCATAGTGAAATAAAATAGCAATACATTGAACCCACGGCTTCCAATCTCAGTCCCCTGAGTTCTTAACAACAATTCAACAACATTTGTCCATCCGAGTTTCAATCCAAAAAGAGGGTTATGGGAAAAGTACTTACCACACTTGAAGGAGTGGTTTTATCCTCTTTTTATTGATTCCTTTTATAGCTTAAGTACCCCCTACACATACACCAACAAGAGAAGAAGAAATCTCTTAATTGTTACGTAACTTCTAAGTGTCAAACCTTAAAGAAGGGTTTTCCATAGTTCATGTATTTCTTACCATAGGATATCCTAGATATATGTAGTAGATTAGTACCAAGATAATAAGTTGTTTAACTCATCTTAACTTGAATGAATCTTGATCTTCTTAGAACCCTAAAGGGAGAGAGGGGCTGCCAAGAGGAAAGAAGATAAGAGAGAATTTTTCCAGCTTTTTGTGATCAATATTGATCAACAAAAGGTCTGTATAAAGGGACCTTTTTGGCCTACATTTTTGAGTATATTTGGGCCAAAATGGGTCAAGTAACTTGGTCCAAAATTATCCTTTTCTTGGGCCTCAAAAGGGTTAAGTTTTATGGTTTATTTTGGGCTTCTCTTGGGTCAAAATGTGGTCAACATTGGTTGCTACCTTTTTGTAGTTGTTTGGGCCTGATTTTGTTGTACTTTGATGGGCCAACTGTAAGCTTCATTTGGGCTAGCTTTAGGTCTAATAATCCATGGTTTTTCTACCTGCAATCGGCCCTCGGAACTTAGTTTGTTAGCATAGGTAGGTGATGCACCTACTTGTCACCTAAGAGCTTAGATAAGTCGAGCAAGCACCTCACTTGTTTTATCTCATTTCAAAATCCTCATCCTTATACTTTAACTTAACACTTACATACATCTGAACATTTCAAATTCTATGCCAAAGTACCCTTTCACAATCTCGAGCTCAAGTACCTTCGTCGATATTAACTTAGTCATATAGGTTTTGAAAGGTACGGGGTGTTACACTGGGTGAATCAAATATCTGGATAAATGAGCTTCAGCCATGATCCTTTTCCTGAGACCATCCATGTCGGGAACACATAAGTTACCTTTGTACCTTACGACACCATCTCCCCCTTGTTCAAAAACCATCACTTTCTACTTGTGGACTTCTTCCTTTAAGTAAAGCATGATGTGATCACTATTTTGTTTCTCCTTGACTTTAACCACTAAGGACGATTCGGCCCCGTCCTAAACAACTGCACCACCATCCTCGGAGTCTAACAGACGGACTCGAAAATGTGCAAGTCTATCCATATTCCTTGCAAGTTCTTTCTTTCCTTCTTCTACATGAGCAATACACACCATAGACAACATACCAAGAGCATCAACAACCACATTTGCCTTACCAAGGTGATAAAAAATTCTCATATAGTTGTCTTTAAGTAACTCAAGCCACCTTCTATATGAGATTTACACTTTTTCTGATTGAAGATGTATTGAAGGCTCTTAAGATCTATGAAAACATCAACATGCACAACATAGAGGTAACAGAGACATATTTTCAACACACAACTGTTGACGTCTATAAAAGTTTCAGGGGCATTAGTAAAACCGAAGGACATGACAAAAAACTCAAAGTGATTGTAGCGGGTCTTGAAGGCTATCTTTAGAATATCATATGCTCTAACTTTTAACTGATGATAGCCGGATCTGAGGTCTATCTTAGAGAAATAGGTAGCATCCTGAAGTTGGTCAAGCAGGTTATCAATAAAAGGATGGGGATAACTATTAATTATGGTGAACTTTTTCAACTGACGATAGTCAATGCATATTCTAAGAGAACCATCTTTCTTATGCACAAAAAGGTCTAGAGCACCCCATAGAGAGACACCTACTTTGATGAACTCCTTATCAAGGAGATCCATCAACAGTTCTTTTAGTTCCTTTAACTCAGTTGGAGCCATTCTAGATGGAGGAATAAAGATAAGTAGTGTATCGGCAAGGATATCTATTCAGAAATATATCTCCCTATCAAGAGGGACTCCATGAAGATCATCTAAGAACAGTTCTGGGAACTCAGTAACAATTAGGACTAACTGAAGGGGTGGAATTTTAGCACAAGAGTCTCTAACTCAAACTAAATGATAAATAACCCCTTGGAAACAATTTTCCTAGCCTTACAGTAAGAAATGAATCGACCCTTAGGCACAACTAGACTACCTTCCAAGACTAAGACTGGCTCATTTGGAAACTAAAACTTCACAGCTCTGGTTCTACAATAGACTGAGGCATAACAAGAATATAGTCAATCTATGTCTATAATAATATCAAAATCCACCATGTCTAACTCAACTAAGTCAGTTCT
>QJPP01003726.1:0-139493 GCA_003996215.1 Jaltomata sinuosa
CCGAGCCTTTACGGGTAGTTCATCCCCCGGCTAGAGGGGGTGGTCGTCAGAGTAGAGGTGGTGCGCCACGCGGTAGAGCAGGTGGTAGGGATGGCGATCGGGCAGGTGGAGGTCGTCGTCAGTTTTACGCGGTCCCTAGGAGACCAGAGGCAGAGGCCTCAGATGCTGTGATTACAGGTATGATTTCTGTGTGCCATCAGTCTGCTATGGCTTTATTTGATCCTGGATCCACTTGTTCATATGTATCTGCCTACTTCGTGCCTTGTTTGGGGTTGGCTAGTGAGCCATTATCTGTTCCTGTTTCTTTTTCGACCCCAGTAGGAGATTCTTTAGTAGTGGTTCGGATTGTGAGATCTTGTATGCTATCTGTTGGTGATTCAGAGACTTGGGGGTGATTGATGGGTTCTGATATGCTAGATTTGATGTGGATACTGGGCTTTGGATCTGGGTGTATTGCCCCCTCACACGTGTGGTTTTGGATTGTTATTCCAAGACCATTACCATAGCTGTGCCCGGTGTATCCCCGGTTGTGTGGCAGGGTTCTGTTAGCCATGCACCATCTGGGATCATCTCTTGTCTTCGAGCTAGAAAGTTGATCTCCCGTGGGTGTTTAGCTTATCTAGCATATGTCCGAGATGTTAGTGCTGACCCTACTTCTCCTGAGTCTGTTCCTGTGGTTAGAGACTTCCTCGATGTGTTTTCTACCGACCTGCCAGGCTTTCCACCTGAGAGAGATATTGATTTTGCTATTGAGTTAGAGCCGGGCACTAGGCACATTTCTGTTTCTCCTTACCGTATGGCTCCTGCTGAGTGTGGGGAGCGAGGAGCAGCTCCAGGATCTGTTAGCTAAGGGGTTTATTAGACCTAGTGTGTCACCTTGGGGTGCTCCTGTTCTCTTCGTGAAGAAGAAGGATGGGTCGATGCGCATGTGTATTGATTATCGGCAGCTGAATAGGGTGACAGTGAAGAATAGGTATCCGATGCCGAGGATTGATGATTTGTTTGACCAGCTTCAGGGTTCAGTCGTGTTTTCGAAGATTGATTTGAGGTCTGGCTACCATCAGTTGAGGATTAGGGCGGAGGACATCCCTAAGACAGCATTCAGGACACGTTATGGCCATTATGAGTTCCTGGTGATGTCTTTTGGGTTGACTAATGCCCCCGCAGCCTTTATGAACTTGATGCACAGGGTTCTTGGCCCGTATTTGGACTCATTTGTGATAGTTTTTATAGACGACATCTTGGTATACTCGCGTAGTAGAGATGAGCATGAGCAGCACTTGAGGGTTATACTCCAGACTTTGAGAGATCATCGGCTTTATGCCAAGTTCTCAAAGTGCGAGTTTTGGCTTGAGTCAGTTGCATTCCTAGGGCACGTGGTGTCTAAGGATGGGATTAGGGTTGATCCGGGAAAGATTTCAGCGGTTTGTGAGTGGCCTAGACCTACTACTGTTACTGAGGTTCGCAGCTTTATTGGGCTAGCAGGTTACTACAGATGGTTCGTTGAGGGAATTTCTTCCATAGCAGCACCCTTGACTATGCTGACTAGGAAGGATGTCCCATTTCAGTGGTCGGATCAGTGTGAAGATAGCTTCCAGAGGCTTAAGGCCTTATTGACTTCAGCTCCAGTTTTGACTTTGCCGGTTGAGGGTCAGAGCTTCTCCGTGTATTGTGATGCTTTTGGGGTTGGTCTTGGTTGTGTGTTGATGCAGCAGGGTCGAGTAATAGCATATGCATCGAGGCAGCTGAAGGTTCACGAGTGCAACTACCCCACTCATGACTTAGAGTTGGCGGCGGTAGTTTTCGCGCTCAAGATCTAGTGGCATTACCTATATGGAGTTCACTGTGAGATCTTCACCGATCACCGTAGTCTTCAGTATATCACGAGTCAGCGGGAGTTGAACTCGAGACAGAGGAGATGGGTCGAGTTACTGAAGGACTATGACTTCACTATTCTGTATCATCCGGGAAAGGCAAACGTGGTAGCGGATGCCTTGAGCCAGAAGGCAGTGAGTATGGGTAGCCTAGCTTCTCTTTCAGTTTCAGAGCGACCGTTGGCCTGGGACATCCAGTCCTTGGCTAACCGTTTGGTTAGGCTTGACTTGTCGGATCCTAGCAGAGTTCTCGCCAGTATTGAGGTTCATTCTACTTTGATTGATCAGATTCAGAGCCTTCAGTTTGAGGATCAGCAGTTGTGTGACCTTCGTAATCGGGTTGTACATGGTGAGACCAGTCGGGCTACTCTAGATTCAGATGGGGTTCTGAGGTTGATAGTCGCCTTTGTGTTCCGAGGATTAGTGATTTGATTCAGTTGATACTTCATGAGGCACATTGTACTAGATACTCCATTCACCCTGGCATAACAAAGATGTATAGAGACTTGAGACAGCTTTACTGGTGGAGTGGTATGAAGCGGGATATAACGGAGTTTGTATCTCGGTGCTTGAACTGCCAGCAGGTTAAGTTCGAGCACATGAGACCTGGTGGTTTGATGCAGCGACTTCCCATTCCTGAGTGGAAGTGGGAAGGGATTACTATGGACTTCATTGTTGGTTTACCTCGTACTTCTCATGGGTTTGATTCCATATGGGTGATTGTTGATAGGCTGACTAAGTCAACACATTTCTTGCCGGTTCAGACTTCTTATGGCGCAGAGAGGTTAGCTCAGATCTACCTTCGTGAGATTGTTCGGTTGTACGGGGTCCCAGCTTCTATCATTTCAGACCGCGGCACTCAGTTCACATCTCAGTTCTGGAGGGATATTCAGCGAGATTTGAGTACAGAGGTTCATCTTAGTACTACTTTCCACCCTCAGACAGATGGCCAGTCCGAGAGGACCATTCAGATTCTGGAGGACATGCTTCGGGCCTGTGTTCTTGACTTTGGAGGTTCTTGGGATCAGTTTGTTCCCTTGGTATAGTTTTCTTATAATAACAACTTCCATTCGAGTATCGGCATGGCACCTTTTGAGGCTTTGTATGGCAGGCGTTGCAGATCACCGGTAGGTTGGTTTGATGGTTTTAGTGCTGGGACACAGAGCACAGATTTGCTTCGAGATTTCTTAGACCGAGTTCGAGTGATTCAGGACAAACTTCGGGCAGCTCTGAGCAGGCAGAATAGTTATGCTGATCGTAGGCTTCGTGCCTTGGAGTTTAGTTTCGGTGACTTGGTGTTTCTCCGTGTATCGCCCATGAAGGGCGTGATGAGATTTGGTAGGCGGGGCAAGCTTAGCCCCAGGTACATTGGGCCATTTGAGATTCTTTAGAGGGTTGGTAGCGTTGCCTATCAGCTAGCCTTGCCTCCGATGTTTTCGGCTATACATCCTGTATTTCACGTTTTGATGTTGCGTCGGTATGTCCCAGATGAGTCTCATGTGTTGCAGTGGGATTCAGTTCAGTTGGGTGAGGATTTAGCCTTTGTTGAGGAGCCGACGGCTATTTGGACCAGAGCTGTCAGGAGATTGAGGTCTCGAGAGATCCCGGTTGTTAAGGTTCAGTGGAGGCACCGTCCAGTCGAGGAGGCTACCTGGGAGACCGAGAGAGATAAGCGGGCCCAATATCCGCAGCTATTTTAGCCTTCAGGTACCTCCTTGACCTTGACTATTGAGGACGAAAGTCCTTTTTAGTAGTGGATGATGTAATGACCCTTCCGGTTATTTCCACGTATACGTTTTCCTTGAACCGTTAGAGTTTGTTTGTAGAGGCCCCAAGTTACTTAAGGCTCATCAGGACTGGTAGTTTGGTGTCGGTTCCATTTGTTTGGTCGCATTATAAGTTTTGAAGACAAGTAAGTCGGTAAAAGTTATCGTAAGCTCCTTTAATAAATTTTCTGAACTTTGGGTAAAATGTCTCGGAGCTTTTCTCCCAATATATAAAGAGTTAGAAGTCCCCCGAAATACCAAATCGAAGGTCTACGAGTCTAGTTTCCAACGCACAAAACCTCACGTCCAACTGATCTCGGAGTAAAGAGTTATGACTGTTTTACCGTGGACTGTCTGGCAGAAAATGGGTTGCGAACCGGGTCGCGAACCGGGTCGGGTTAAACTCGATTTAAGCCTCAACTTCACATTTTAAAACGCCATTTCAGTTCCAAAACAGTGAGAAAACATAAGGGAGGGTTCCAAGAGAGTTCTTTAGTATCTAAATCGTGCGATGGTGAGTTGCAAACTTAAATTTAAGAATTTTATTAACATCGCGTGTATTTGAAAATATTTTATTTAAAAGTCGAATGTGGAAGAAAATTATATTATTATTACCTTTTCAAAATATTTTAAAGGTTTATGGAAAATATTTTTGATACGTTATAATTGTATATGTATTTATTTTATTAGGTTTTTATACATTGTAATATTTTAACGGAGATAGTAAATTTAGTTATGTTGAAATTTATTATTATAATGTAGTAGGTTTTATTCAAAATAATTTTCTAATGATTATGGTATATTCAAAAATTATATTTATTATACTACGAAATTATGCAATACCCGAATATATACGTATTGGGGAATGAATATCTTGGTGCCACCTCTACCTCCACGTGGAAGTGAGGGAGTGGACACCATAACCATACCTAATTGGTGGCATCATTGGAACTTGCAGCATTAGCATGGATAACTTCAGCAAGCATTTATTGCCTTTTGCTCCACATATCTATACGGTATATAAATATTAGGCATAGAGGTGCATATCTGCACGTTGATTAAAAAGGGAAGTTAATTATCTACGTCAAATTATTCAAGCCCGAGTTCAAGTTTGATTTTGTTTCGGAGCTTCTTTTTCGGAGAGGTTCGAGCTTGTCATCGGACGACAGGTAGGTTACCGGTTATTTTTCCTAGACTCCGCATATATAGAATAAAATTGTATTAATGGGCATCCTTGGGTTGGTTTATTAGGTTGGTACCACAGACCTCGACCGCTTTATTCATGTCCGCCTTCTTTTGTTCCTCCGTTGCTTGTAGTATTTGCCGATATATTTTATTTACCCTTGTGGTCCTGTGAGGCCTTGTTGACTCTGGAACATAGAAGGTGGGATTTTGGGGAATGTCCGCGAAGTCCCGGGCATAGAATTATCCTTCTAGGCTGGTTATGCTTGCTGAGTAGCTGTGGGCCTGTGCAGGGTCGATAGGTTGATTGTGAGCTGCTGGGCAGCTATTGTGTTTGATCATACCATTTTCATGCATATAAAGAGGTTTTATACAGGTTTTACTACGGTTTGGGCTTCAGGCCTACTGGCACCATTTTCTAAACCTTGCATGCCCCGGGGGGCCCGTTTTTAATGGAAATGATTTGGAAATGGTTTGATTTAACTTGTGAATATTCCTGGGTAAAAGGAAGTAAAATTATGTTTTAAATCATCAGTTTTATGATTAACGCTAGACTCGGCAGGGCCGGGGTGCTAGTTGAGTTTTCTTGTTATTTGAGATGATTTTTAGCCTCGGTCGGACCGAGCACTTGAAATGACCTTCTACTGTTTAGACCCGGTTATGCCCGGGCACCCTTGGAGGGGTTTTGTTTTGAGGTATTTTCCTACTACTTTAGTCCTGGACAGGGTCTGGGCATGCATATTCGAGACTGGGTCTCTATCTTTATACCGGACTTGCTTCCGGACGACATGTTTTGATACTGAGTTTTAGTATGGGGTCTGGGACCTCCATGAACCTTGCCATCCGGGCCAGGGGCTACGGGCTGCATGTGTCGGAGGAGGGGTATACGGTGGAGTAGAGGTATACGGGCAGTGTCCTTCCATGGAACCTACCTGCTGGGCCGGATAGACGCCAGAGGAGGTACATACAGAGATACCATTTCACTTGAGATCTTCATGTATCATATCATTCATTGTTTGAGGCTCCACCCTTGTTTGTTGTTTGTTGATTGTACGCTCCGGTAGTATGGGATATCGGAGGGTTTGTTTTCACTTGTTTGTGTTCCTCGGTTGTATGGGCGGCCGGGGGACTGTAGGTAGACTTTTGCTATTCACTTACAAAATTGTTCTCTATTATGGATAAGTATGAGATTGGTTACTGCTAGACTGTTAGTTTCTGGATTTGAGATTGATATGACTAGTTGAGTTTGATTCATGTCTCTGAGCATGCCTATTATTACTCTTTCTCTCTTCTTCTTACACTTGAGGTTACCGGTATACCGTCCATTTCGTAAACTTATTCTGTATACACTGTTGTTGCAAGGACCCCAGGTGCGTTGTTTCTTACTGTCACCTGTGCCTATGGTGTGTATATTCTGCTTACTAGCCTCACATGTGGTTCTGTTGATTTCCCTCTAGGCTAGTTCCTGTGTACCTTTCATTGATTTCTGTGACTGCTTGCTTCTATTCTGTCTATTACTACGCTTTTATCTTATATGTGCCTAGTCGGCCTATGATACCTACTGGGTACTTTATGCTTTGCATTTGGTGCTCACCCCTACCCCCCTGCATCTTTGGGTGCAGATCCTAGCGTGGGCCATCGCCGTTAGATCGCTGTGATTCATGCTTGGAGATCTGTCGGGGACTACTTCAGACTAAGGGTGAGCTCTTGGCGATCGGAGCTTAGCTTTAGTTTATCTTTTGCTTCATGTACTCTGTTACCATCCAGAGACATCTGTATATGTTGTTTTGGATTATTTGCACTCCATGTATGTAGTTTGGGCTCTATACTATGATACCAGGTCTTGGGGTTTGGTTTAGTTTCCGCATATGTATATATTTATAGTCCTTTTATCTGTTCTATTCGTCTTGTTCTCTTATTTGTTAGATAGTATCCCATTACTAACTGTTCTGGGCTACGGGGATTGGTTCACCTACCGGGAGTTGTAGGTGCCATCATGACCGAGAAATCGAGTCGTGACAAAAGAAGACCAACGATACCCATATTGCTATGATAATATTCGGGTCAAAATCTGGGCCACCGATGGGCCCCGCAATCTGAGGTCAGAGATGGAAGAGTATAAAATGATCATGACGATCAAACGAGTGCATGCCCAGAAAATTGAAGGATTTAGGCATTTAAATCGGGCTTAAAATAGCCCACCCACTTCATGAAATCGAAGAGGGAATTAAGAGAATGAAAGGTTTGGAATTTAACAAAAGCTTACCGGATTAATGGCGGAAAAGTGCTCACGAAGCTATGGTGAGTTTGCCCCAAGAAATTGATGGTCAAAAGTATAGAAATTAGTGTTTGGGAGCTTTTGGCAATGGTGGAACGCAGTCAAAATCAACCTCAGGACAACTATTTCTAAGACGGAACCCAATGGCCGAAAATAAGTCCGGAAGCCTCAAGACCTGAACCAATAGTCCCTCTAGCCTAAACTCGACGTTTCAAAGCTAACCGCGCTGACAAAATTTTCATCCGAGTTTGTCTTCTCCGAACGTTGATCAAAGTCAACCCTACCAGCCAAACTGGCTTGAAAACACAGAAAATAACAGAATTTCAAACCAAAAGTACTCAGATCCAGACCAATGGTCCCACTAGACAAAAATCCCTATTCCGGAGCCAACGGAACTGTCAGAATTTGATTCTGAGCATGTTTACCAAGAAGGTTGACCAAAGTCAAAGATTTTCTAAGTTCAAGTTTTAAAATAGGGACATGGTCATAACGACCTAACGAATAGTCCGGGCACCAAACCGTCACTCCTGGCAAGTCATAAATTACTTATGGCCGCTAAGGGAAAGCTCAAAATGTAGAAAAAGGACTAAAAACCAAAAATGACCTGGAGGGTCATTACAACATCCACTACTAAAAGAACTTTCATCCGCGAAAGTTAGAGAAAGGGTTAGTGAACGCACCCGGGTCGTCTCTCTTTGTAGCCACATTGCTAGTCATCACCGCACTACAACTATGTGAAATCTCAACCATGCCCACTTCAACCACCTTTTTATTTTTAAGTAACTCTTTCATAAACTTGGAGTATCCTGGCATCTGTATTAGATCTTTGACCAAAGGAATGTTTATTGATATCTTGTTGAACATGTCAACAAACTTGCTAAATTTTTGCTCTTCCTTCTTCTTATTTAGCCGATGAGGATATGGAGGTGGTACTTTGGGTGTTGTGGTTGGAATGCTTTGTACAAGAGGAGAGTCCACCTTGTCATCAATGACTTCTTGGGGAGAGGTCTTGACCTCTTCCTTGTCTTTATCACTCCCAGCATTTCTCAGCATACTCGATGCTTCAAGCTCTTTCCTTATCTCCGGGGTGTCAATTACATTCGCATGCTCCACCTCGTCATCTCTTAGTTTCTTGCCTATTTCAACTGTCAGCTCTTTTGGTTGTGCGACCAGTTCCATAACGGGTTCCCTTATCTCACCGGTTGTGCGGCCACTCCTAGTAATAATGGACATGATGTTCCCGTCGTGTTTAGGATTTTTAGTGGTGTCAAGTAATAAGTGAAGATGATCCATTTGGGATTCAAGTTGCTTGATGGAGGTTGAATGATAGCTCACGGTTCTATGACGTATGGAGACTTCTCTCTTGAGCTCATGTATCCCGGCGTGTGTGGTATCCATCTTTTTAATCACGAAGGACAACATGTCCTCTAACTTGGAATGCTAGGGATTGCTTGTGGTTGATTGGTGGAGGGAATTTGATTTGTTTGGGGTTTCATAAGCACCTCGATGGTTGTACCGCTCACCATACCTGTCCCGATCATCTTGTTTCCAACCTTGGTTCTCTTTTCTTGGGCGATAATATCTGGGATGAGAACCCTCCGACACAAAACACAACTTCCCGTCAACCACCATAATAAGCTCCTCATCACTGGCTCTTATTTTCGGGGTGTCTACCATACTCGCCCCCTTTGTACTAATCGCATGCTTTGCCAAGAGGTTGATTTGGGCCATCATCTTGGCCATTGTTTCATCTTGAAATCTTCCCCTCTTTCTAATTTCATCAACCAAGATAGAGGGAGTTACTCCTGAGGTAGGTACATCTGCCTCCCGGGTATACCAAGCTTGATGGGTTTTGTCATCCATTCTAAGAAAGTCGAGGCAACAGGGAATGTCATATCCATGAAAATGCCACCTCTGAGGCTATTAGCCATTGCTTTGTTCATGGAATTCAATGACCGGTAGAAGCTTTGAAGAAAAACATTGTCCTATAGCTCATGGTTCAGGCATAAAATAAGCTTCTTCTTGAAGCGCAACCAAGCCTCATGTAAGAGCTCGTCCGGAAGTTGCTTGAAGTTGGTGATCTCATCTCAGAGTTTCATCATGCGAGATGTAGGAAAGAACCTTGAAGTGAACGCTTCAGCCAACTCAGCCCAAGATGTGATAGATCCATCCGTCAATTCTTCCAACCACGTCGTGGCTTCCCCCGTCAAAGAGAAAGGGAATAGGCGTAATCGGATGGACTCTTGGGAGATATTTTGGATCATGTATGTTTGTAAAATCTCCACGAAGTTCCGAATATGCCAATTGGCATCCTCATGGGTAGCTCCACTAAATATCCCCTTCATTTGAATCAAATAGAGCATGGTTCTTGTCACATGAAAAATAGCAATTCCCACTGTGGGGGGTACGCGGATTGCACCTACACCTCCTTGCATCATAGGCTCAGCGGTGTTGGCGTTGTCAAAGCTGCCAATGCTCTCATTGTCCTCGGCTTCTTCCATAGCTGGCCTGCTCAATCAACACTCAAAAACAACAAAAGGTAAAATAAAACAAGCACTCTCAAGTTGACTTCACAACAACAATCAAAAACTAGCTAATACTCAAGTCCCTGGCAACGGTGCCATTTTTTATGAACGCTCAAATTGTGGCTCTCCAACTAGGAGATCACGGTCATCGCATAGTCAAAACACATTTATAAACCCAATGGATGTCGGGGTCATACCCAAGGGACCTGATTTAACTAATTAGAGATTGTGTGAAGTGATTTCAAAGAGAGAATAATTGTTCAACAAAACCAAAAAAAAATAATAGGGGAATTGGGAAAGTTGTCACTACTAAATCAATTCAAATAAAAATTATAAAATTGAGATGGGTGTACCAATAAGAACTAGATGACTAGGGGTGCATTTTCGATGGGGAATTCGCTATAGGATAGGGTAATCACTAATTCACTTAAATTCACACCTATTGACACGGGTAGCGTTGGTTATGGGTGTAGAATGTTATCTCTCGATCAACATCCACATATCTAATGATTTCGGTTAGAACATCATTCGGTGTGCTAAGTAACCAACCAACATTTTCTTGGGGAGGTCGTCCTATTTCTAGCTCGGACACTTAAAGGGGAGATTTCGCGATTGGAGCTATGTCTAGCCTCCAATCTAAGTAGATTCCCAAGTACCCACTAGCAATTTCACATCCATAACTACAAAATTCTCTCTCGAGCAATTACATAGCTAAGTAAGGTAAATTCATGTTTGCAATCATAAATTATTAGATTAAAACATGGTGAAATTACTAGACCCACATCAAATAAGCAATTATAAGAGTGATTTAGCAATACCCACACCCATTAGCTAAGCACCCATCATTAATACACCCCTAGACAAGAGAAATTATCCACTCATAGAAGGGTGAGAAGATATACCAGCTGGGTAAATCAAATTCTCATCCATTGTAGTTGATTCTCAAGTTCAAGAGTCAAATTAGGCACACAATTTGTTAACCAAAAGATTGGATTCAAAACCCTCTCTCAATGGAGATGGAGAAAATGTTTACAAGCCAAAAATATCTCCAAGTTCTCTCTCTGAAATTCTCTGCTAAAAATTGTATCTACAAAATAAGCCTAAAATTACCTTTTATATGCTCCAAAATTGTCACATAAATTTAGGACAAAATTACCCTCTGGGTGGTGTGCGATGCAATGTGCTCTTTGTACATCGCAGTGTGCGCGTCGCACACCTTCTTCAGATTGGCCAGTGACTTCAGCTGCATAGGTAAGCTTTGTGCGAAGGTGGTGCATTTTGCACCACGGGATGTGCGCATCGCATGGCGACCGCACTCCTTAGCAGAATCTTCAGTCATCTTTGCAGCTTCATGCGGAGGAGGTGCAAACCATACCTCGGCTTGTGCGTGTCGCACAGCCACCGCACCTCCTGGTAGATTCTCCAGCTTTTCTCAACTCTTCGCACTTAGCTCCTTTTTGGCTCTTTTTGGCTCTTTTTGGCTCTTTTTTGCTCTTTTTGGGTCCATATCCTTATTTTTCCTCTTATAACTAAAGTACCTGCATAGACATCAATAAAGGCTATAAGAACCTCAAAATCGATTCAAAATATAACAATAATTCATGGATATAGGCTCAATAAGTTTGTAGATTACCGACTTATCAATGGTCTTCATGTTCTATCACAAAATCAATCAATCCCTTACACAGACGATCTCTATGTGCCCAACTCACAATCAATCCTAGCACAGATGATCATGTGCCCAACTCATAATCATAGAATGATTGCATCATGAAACGTCTCCACGTGCTAGACATTTACTCACACTCGAACTCAATGCCAATACATGTGCATGATATAATATCAATTGAATAGAAGATGATGATGCATGTTATTTCAATTAAATAACTAGAAGAAAATATATTTACCTCGACTATCACAAATATATACGGGTTAAATGAAGAAATATGAATACATAAAAAATAACCAAGTCAACAATTCATCACCTAATGCCCATATTCTTTGGCATTCTAGAATTATAATTCGTCATTTTATAGTAATTAACTTTTCCTTTTATAACACCGGTACTTGTACCAATACCCATCACACCACGGGTATGAGGCCCCTATATTTTGTGCTTAACCATTATCTATCTTATTTTTTATTTTTAATTAGCCAAATGTCCCTCAACAAAGTCTAGGAAGTCCCAACATACATCAAATATCAAACAACGTATCACAAACCCTTAATATTTTGCCTTTCCTTTCTGCTAAGCTTCAGAACGTTCCCAATCTATCAAATATGCATTATTTATAAGCACACGAGTTTGTAGGCATTTGTATTTCTATACTTCTCGAAATCATAAAATAAACAAGGATAAGGTTGAAAACCTCTCCCAAGTAGAGTTCTCAGACATAGCAATCAAGAATGATGTAAACTTGTGATGTACAATTTAGACACCTCGGGGGGAAATCAAATACAATACTACAACAAATGAAATTCAATATAATAACTAAGATTTATCACTCTTCGAAGCCTAAAATAAACATGACCATCTGCTCCATATGAAAGCTTCGAATACAACCTTATTAAAAAGAAAAACAAAAACCCCAAAAAGCAAAATTTTACCACTGCTATATAATAATTATCCAATTATTACACAATCATTAGCAAATCATTGTGCCATAACTACACCATAATATGACCAATACTTTTGTCCCTTAACTCACGTGGCAGCAACAAATTTTCACTAGAATTGGCCACAAACAGTAGACTCTACACACAAGAAATATGAGCAATACTCTCTTCGATCATTGGCCTAGATTACTACCCACTAATTAATACAAACCCATGTTGGTTGCAGAAATTCTCAATCTTAAATTCAGAACTCAAATAAATGTTTTATCACCTCCTCAATCCCATAGCAAAAATATGATAATAAACAGTAAATCCAATGGATACACAAAGGAAGTAGACAGACATAATAAGAAAACATGAACAGATCCCTTCAATAGAATAATAATTTATATTCAAAGATCCTAGAAATAATTATATCTAACACAATCTTGGAGCTTTGGTGAGGATTTGTTTTACCTAAAGTAGTTCATCAAAGAGAAGTTCCAGTTTGTGGGTGCCGCAGTATTTTTGTGAATGACAAAAGAAATATTAACCTCATTTATTTATTTATTCATCTTATTTTATTTTATTTTTCTTACTCATAGGCCAAGTGATTTTGGGTATTAAATGAAAATGGATTTATCATGTTAACCATCAACTAAATTAATTATATGCAATATCTCATAAACTATATCCCTAGTTAAACAAATGGTTCAAATTCCCATTTAAAATTTATGAGAAGAGTTGTTTAGGGAAAAGGAGTTCTAGTGCTCAAAATGACCTAACGAGTTGTTACACAAGTACACATTGATTATACAAATCATATTAAGATGTGATTTTATAATTTAACAGCTTATTCATACAAGCATTCTCAAGCTAACAATTATCAACCACAGTCTATGTTCAAAGACTAATCATGCATGCTTTATCAACTCATAATACATACAAATGACTAATCAAAGTCTAACTTCAAATAAACCGTAATCTACATTGACAATAATCTACTGCCATAGCATTCCTGGAACTTTACCCCTTGCTCTTGATCCAGGGTTCTTGATGGAGACTCGAAAAGGAAGATGGTGGAACTACTTTCTTAGAGAGCTAATCCTCTCTGTTCTTGGGTGTTCTATTTTGAAATTATTCTAGGGACATTTTTAGGAGGAAACCCTTCTTAGAATGGGAGTGTATAATATTCTAAGAAGGGTGTGTTATGAGGTATTTAAATATCTTAATGGGCGTATGTTTGAGTTCGGAAGTCAAGCAAGTTGTAAAATAAAAGTCAGCAAAAGTTATCGCAAGTTACTTCAATAAATTCTCTGAAATTTGGGCCAAATATCTCAGAGTTTTTTGCCCAATCATAAAGAGTTAGAAGGTCATTGACCTATCAAACCAAAGATCTATGAGTCTAGTTTCCAATTCACTAAATCACTCATCCATACGACTTCACAGTAGAAAGATATTTATGTTTTTGTAAGACTGCACAAGCAGGCATGTGGAGGCAGGCCCTCTAGCCCCTAGGTCGGTGGACCTTTATAAAATCTGGTTCCTCTTTATTTAAAACCCATAAAAAGAGATGAAAAACTATAGACAAACATACATAAATCCTAGAGATTATCCATGGATGTTGGTGGTTTCAACTCAGAAGTTTAACAGAAGTCGCTCTACATTACGAGCTCGTTATTTTGGTATAGTTTACCCCATTAATTTTGTACCGTGTCTATGTGGGTGTTGTGGTAGTGAGGTTGCATCTATGTGCTTTGTTTTTGGTAGTGTTTTAGGTGTGTTTAGCAAGGTAAGAATATTCTTTTATCAGTTTTTATCTACGTTAGACCTCAGGTAGTATTTTATGATAGAAATCCGTATATTTTGTTGAATTGTCATAGTAACACATATTTTTTTGTGTTGATTGAGATCCTACCATGTTGTAGTATTATGAAGGTACAGGCAGAAGCTGATAGATATCTCAGAATCATCAGAAAAGGTATGTTAAGGATATCCTTTCTTCTTAGCATGATTCTTTTGAGCCTACGAGCGATATGACTAGTATGTTATAGACAAGATATTTATAGTTATCGTTGTTGATTGTGTTGGCTTCCAGAGTAGACATATTTATCCTTTTCCAAGACTCTTATTCTATGGATAGTGACCTCTTGCTAGACACAACTTATATTACTGGTATAGGTCGCTTGTAGCTTATCTTTCTCACCTTTGGGGCTGCTTGAGTGTTGTGATACTATAGGCTATTTGATTATTTGTTGTTTCACTCGGGGATATTGTGGTGAGTTGCAGGAATTTTACTATGCCTTCAGGGCTATATGCAGGTTTTGTAAGGGGCTATTGAAGTTTATTAAAGCCTATAGGCTATTTTGATTGCCTAAGGGGATATAATGAAGCTTGTTCACTCATGGGCTATAATGTTTGTTTAAAGAGGACTAGATTGAGTCCTATGGCCCAAAGAGTTGCCTACAGGGCTATAATGAAGCATGTTCACTCACGGGCTATAATGTTTGCCTGAAGGGGCTATATTGAGGCCTACGGGTGAATGAGTTGCCTATGGGGCTATAATAAAGCTTGTTCACTCACAGGCTATAATATTTGCCTAAAGGGGATAAATTGAGGCTTACGGGCCAAAGAATTTCCTTCTGGTCTATATGATGTGCCTTAAAGGCTTGATATGAAGTTCCTTAGGGGCTAGATATGTTTCCAACGGGGCTAGATATGTTGCCTATGGGTCTAGATATAGATACAAGAGCCTTGTGTGCTCAGATACAGATACATGAGCCTCGTGTGCTTAGATACAGATACATGAGCCTTGTGTGCTCAGATACAAATACGTGAGGCTATATTATGTGAAGAGTGGTTAGGCTATATTATGACAATTGTTAATCTTCTTCCTTGGGTACTTCATTATTTGATGACATTAGTTAGCTTGATTCAGGCAAGCAAACTGCTCAGTTAGTTATGGTTTGTAAGGCTCAAGTCGAGAATAGGTTTCACTAATTCCCTATTTGAGTATTTACAGTACTTTATGATATAAGTCTAATTGCTTATAGATTCAGGGTCTGTGAGTACATTCAAGTTATCTTTGGTCCCTTATTTGTATCTACATTTAGTACTTTATGATACCTGCTCAGTTATTATTCTCCTTGCATACTTGGTACGTTATTTCATATTGATACCCCGTTGCTTGGAGGCACTGCATTCATTCCTGCATGTCCTAGCAAATGACTAGATAGGGCCTCCAAGTATCACAGTCGAGCTCTGATAGGTTGGCTAGCTCCTTTTCTTTCAGAGTTGCTAGAGTTTCTGAGGTTTGTTACTTTGTACGGTTAGTAGTTGTTGGGTAGGTCAGGGCCCTATCTTGGCTAAGTTTATTACTCTTAGAGGTGTGCAGACTTTGGGTTCTATAGATCTACATCGTTATTTGTGTTGGCCTTGTTGCTTTCTCCTTTTAGCACAGCGTCCTATCGACCTTGATCATATATGTGTTTAGTTTATATATTTCTAGACAACATAGTGGCCACAATGAAGTATGCAGGATTTAGTTTCTATTCTATATGAATTTCTGAGGTTTGATGAATTTATTACAAGTTTTGTTGACAGGGGCCTTGCTAGCCGACGGATTATTTTTAAGCCAAGACATACTTATTTGTTTCTTGGATTATGTGGCTGGTATTTTGCTAGTAGCATAGTTATCTAGGAAGAGTCAGCTCAGGTCTAAGCTAGAATTAGGTGCAAGTTACGTCCCTAAGTTGAGGCATGACAAATTTGGTATCAGAGCAATATCGTATCCTAGGGAGTCTGCAAGCTATGTCTCGTAGAGTCTTGTTTATAAATATGTTCTTCACCATATTGTATAAGCAGGAAGCTATAGGGCATGTAAGGTTGGTTACCTTTCTTTTATCCAAGTCGTGTCATAAAGCTAGGCCAAGAGGGGCTATTTGTGATTCAACCTTAGTTAAGAGTCACCCATGTTCTGCCTATTATGGGAAAACTCAGACTAAACCAAGAGGCCAAGTGCTAGTACTTTCATGAAGACAACTCTCTGTTTATAACCATTAGTTGAAATGGTTACTTCTATGGATTGCGTGCTTCAGCTATCTTGGATTAGGTAATGACCTATGTGGGTCTGTTTATATCGAGCTCAAAGGTAAGTATTTTGAGATTATTGTATGCAAATTTTTATGTACAACTTGATCCTATTGTGTTTTTACCAAAGTTTAAAAGAATTATTATTTGACCTAAGTAGGAATGGAAAATAAATAAAGGCTAGATATATTTAAAGTGCACGGAGGTGTCCAGAATAGCCAGAGGTATATTAGCAGATGATTGTTCAGATAAATCGTAATTATACTTGATAAATGCCGGCATGGTACCTAAATAAGTTGGTCTAAGATTCTATCTCCGAGATCATAGTATTGAATGAATTTCTGATGCCCGCATGAGAAGAAGAATTTCATTAACATACTAAAATAAAAACACAATTTATATAAGTTAGTAACTTATAACAATTGAAAAGATACAACAAATGGCTCATATGTTATAACAGATGAGTCATCTGTTGCAACATATCTCTGAATCTGTTAACATATTACCTATCTACTGCAACTTATGCAATAAATGGGTAACCTGTTGCAACAGATGAATTATCTGTTATAACAAATGAATTATCTGTTGTAACAAATGAGTCATCTGTTGACTCATCTGTTGTAATATATATCTGAATCTGTTAACAGATTATCCATCTACTGCAACTTATGCAATAGATGGATAATTGGTTGCAACAGATGATACATATGTTGCAACAGATAGGTAATCTGTTGCAACATATTGGTCATCTACCCATCTGTTGCAATGTATGTCTCATCTGTTGCAACAAATCTCTAAATCTATTAACAAATTACCCATCTGTTGCAATAAATGGATCATCTATTGCAATATATGAATCATCTAAATAAACATACCAATGAAATTAAATAAATAGAAGGTTAAAAAAAGTAACTTACTCAGTCGACATACCATTACTCCATATCAGTAATGTTTTTGAAGTCTTGTGCACCAAATAAATGCATGGAGTAGACTTCTGGGGATTTTTTGGAATTCATCAGAATTTTCAACTTAGCCTTTCTTGTGTAACTTAACAACTTGAAAATATTTACCTTCTTCAGCTCTCCTTGCTCTCCTATGGCCCTTGGAACTTCTCCAAAAGTCCAAGAAAGAGGAGTTACAATTTTCCTTGACTTAATATCTGATATTGCCTTGGATTTTTTTTTTATCCTCTTAATCTTAACTTGTAATGGAGTGAATGGCTCGGTAATCTTCTTTTATTGAAAGACACCCCTTTTAGATATCAATTCCTTAACAACAGAAGTTAATGCATCAAGAGCATTAATCACTTTATTATGTTTTTTCGAGCATTAATCACTTTATTATGTTTTTTCTCGCACTCTTTGCATTTGCATGTAGAACAGGAGCTAGAAGAGGCAACACCACCAAATGACTGTCTACCCATGCTGTGTGGTAGATTTGTAGCATGCTCACTAAAAGGAGTGTTGAGACCATATCCATCATCACCATCAATATAAACAAAATCAACACCACCATGTGTAGTATGGTCATCCCTTACTTCAACAACTATAAGATGAGCATCAACACTACCAGCAACACCAACACCAGCATCATCACCAACAACATTAGTAAGAACAAGCTCACCCTCCCCGAGTGTTTTTCTTTTGATGGTTGTTGCTCCAGCCAACTCTTTTTTTATCCTATCAATTACCTTAGGGTCAGGTAGAGTTTCCACCGACCTTAAAGTAATAAGGAATGACATCTTTAACTTTTGATTAGTCAGGATAATCCATGGATGCACAATCTAAAATCAACAATTAGATGTATTAAAATGGTGTTTAACTCATAATTGAATTTTATTGCAACAGATGTGTAATATATTACAACAGATGTGACTTTTAAAAAAATAAATTCAAGTTAATCTCTGTAAAGTAAACTTACTGCTTTCTCGGGGGGGTTGAAGAGATCAAGAACTTTTACTTTTTTATCGTTCTTGGTCGATAACCATCTCAGAATTCTAGGACTAGAAACCTCTTCTTGGTAGTCCTTCACTTATTGTCGGAGATAAGGAATGACTTCAAATGCCCAAGTCTGTAAAAATTATGCTAACAAATCAAAAAAATTATTCAATAAAAAAAAATTAAAACACAAAAATAAAATATTTACCATGAAAGCCCATAGAAAGCCATATAAGTTGATTGTCTTTGGCATTAATGGAGTCAACAAATATTTAATAGTCATTATGAAGCATTCATGACCCCAAGTGTAGTTGTTGAATGCCTCCAGATCTTCCGAGAGCTTTATTAAACCAAGTGGTATGTTGTTGTTAACGGCTCTCGTCCAAAGAATATTATGTACAAACCAAACCAAGCACAATGATTATTTCTGGTTCTTTGAAAGACTTTTACCTTCTAACTATTAAAGCAAATTTACATTCTTGAAGCTTGAACCAACAAGGGATACCAAGTCATTACTATCAGTTGACTTGCCCTTTTGGATTTTCTTGACTGCTGACTTAGCTCCTTTCTTTGTTGTTGTCTTTGGTGTGCGGGGTGCTTTTTTTGTGTAACAATAGAAATAGGTTGTGAAGGCGGATGACATTTTAATCTAGTAACTATGGCAAACTCCTTCAACCCAAAATAAAGTGGCATGCCACAGTATATTATCCAGACTTCATCTATCTTATCATTATTCTCATACATAAACCTACGTTTGAGAAGATCATACACCATGGTCATTTGAAAACGAGCATTATTGTCCTCTAAAAAATCAAGATATTTCCCAAAGCAGCTGCTCCTGAAATAAACATCTATTTTTTTCTCTCAAAGTATTGTTGTGAAGGTGACAAAAGATTTTCTCATGGCTGACTTTATCACACAATCACCAATTAAATTTGTGGCACCATCACACTGCATTCTAACAGAAAAATTATCAATGCAGAAGGTTTTGACAAACTCTTCAGTGGAAGGGTTGTTAGGATCAATACTAACATTTAGATTATGTTCCTCATGTTCCTCTTCCTCATGTTCATTTTCATTATCTTTTCCTTCCTTTTCTCCTCCTTTATCATTTTTATCATCTTCTTCTACTTTATCATCTTCTACATCCCCTTTTTTATCACTTTTTTCTTCATATTTCTCATCTCCCTCACTTTCCTCATCTCCTTGTTCATCTTTATTTGAACCTCCAGATTCTTCACTACTTTCTACTTCATTCTCATTCTTTTTTTCTTTCTCTTTTTCTATATCTGAAGCTGATTGAGAAGGGACTTCTGCTTCTAATTGAGACATTGCTTGTACAACAAGATCCTTTAGTGGTGAGTGTACCCTAGATACTTTATTTCTTTTTTTTTCTTTTGGAGTTGATTCACTTCGTTTTCTTTTAGGAGTCATTTTATCTACAAAAAAAGAAAATAACAAAGATTATAATTGATTTGGGCATCATTATAAAAAAGGGTAACATCCAGTGAATTTAATATGTACAACATAGTAAAATAATAGTTGTAACAGATGACCCATTTGTTCCAACAAATGAGTCATATGTTGCTGTTGCAACAGATGAGTTGTCTGTTGGAAGAAATAAAAACAGTTTCAATACTATTATGATTCCATTCAACAACAACAGATCACTCATCTATTGGAACAAATGGGTCATTTGTTGGAAAAATTAAAAATAGTTTTAATACTGTTTTGATTTCATCCAACAGATGACCCATCTGTTGAATAAAATCAAAACAATATTGAAATTATTTTATTTCTTCCAACAGACAACCCATCTGTTCCAAAAGATAACTCATCTGTTTCAATAATATTTTTATTTCATCCAACAGATGACCCATCTATTGCAACATATGAGTCATCTATTGGAAGAAATAAAAATAGTTTCAGTATTGTTTTGATTTCATCCAACAGATGGGTCATCTGTTTCAATAGATGGGTCATCTGTTGGATGAAATGAAAACAGTATTGAAACTATATTTATTTCTTCCAACAGATGACCCATCTGTTGCAACATATGAGTCATCTATTGAAAACATAAAAGATTAAATGAACAGATGGTATAATTCTTCCAAACAGATACTTAATATGTTCCAATAGATTCTTATTCTGTTGCAACATATTATACATCTGTTGGGATATTAACAACATTTTTACCATATATACTATTATCACCAAGAACACTAATATACACCAATATTTACCACTTCAACAACAATTTTCAAGAGCAATACCAATATTTATCAATACAACAACACCAATAACACCAACAAAATGTTCAAGAACAACAACAACAACAACATTAACCCTAACTTTGAGGAGAATACTTAGTTTAAGTACCTAATTCCAAATTCAAGGTCCAAATCCTAATTCCAAATTCAAGTACCTAATTCAAAGCTCCACATTTTCTTAACAATAACACTTATATACAAATATTCACATAACTCACAAGACTAACCTAAACTAATTAAGGTTCACAAGACTATCCTAAACTAACAAGCATTATTCAAGGTTCACAAAAAAGAACCTAAAGTTGAAAACTAACTCAAGAGTATAAAATCTAAACCCAAAACTAATTCAAAAACCTATTTTAAACTTCACTATCAAATTCAAGAACCTAATTCAACAACCTACGTTGAAAACTAATTCAAGATTATAACCCAACAATATAAACTAATTCAAAATTTCCAACTTCCACTATCAAATTCAAGAACCTAATTCAACAACTTAAAGTTGAAAACTAATTCAAGATTATATTTATAACTCAACAATATAATTTCCAACTCCACTATCAAATTTAAGAACCTAATTCAACAACATAAAGTTGAAAACTAATTAAAGATTATATTTATAACTCAACAATATAAACTAATTCAAAATTTCTAACTTCACTATCAAATTCTAGAGCCTAATTCAACAACCTAAAGTTGAAAACTAATTCAAGATTATAATCCAACAATATAAATTAATTCAAAATTTTCAACTTCACTATCAAATTCAAGAACCTAATTCAGCAACCTAAAGTTGAAAACTAATTCAAGAACCTAATTCATACTTAAAATCAAGAGCCTAAGATATTTACTATGCTCACAAATTCTAAAATCAAATTCAAGTTCAAACTTCTCAATTTCAAGTTCAAGTTCACAAATTCAATTATATGAATTATAAAATGGTCATAACCATTATTCAAGATTCACAACTAGCAATGTTCATACTCTAACACTAACTTAAAATAAATGATAAAAAATAATTTAAAGATTAAAAACTAACAAACTTTCTAATAATAAAAAAAAAATCAAATAAACCCTAACTTAAAATTTTAAATACTACTAATTCAAGTTCTAGTCTACATAACAACTAACAATGTTCTTAATCTAACATTTATCTAAAATAAATGCAATGTAATTGAAAAAAAAGTAAAAAAGCCTAACCCGAAAATTAATGATGGAGGAGGAAGGAGGCGGCGGCGGTGGAGGCAGCAACAACAATGATGGAACGTGTGGAGGTATGGAGGTGTGAAGGTGTGGAGGTGTGGAGAAGAGAGAAGAGAAGAAAGAAGAGAAGAGAGAAGAGGAAAATGGAGGAGTGCCGATCTGGGTAACTTTATTTTTTAAAAAGCGACGGACACCATCACTTTTGTCCGTCGCTTTTTTAAATGAGTTGACCGCGTATTGACCGAAAAGCGATGGACAAAAGCGACGATGTCCGTTGCTTTTCTATTTTTTTAATATAAATTAAATTTTAAAGAAAGCGATGGACAACGTCGCTTTCTTTAAAATTTTTTTTTAATTATTTTTAATAATTTCGATGCTAACAGTCGCTTAGAATAAAAAATAAAAAATAATTAATTGTAAATAATTTTAGCGCAAAAATCCACCAAAAAAAGCGATGGAAAAAGAGACGCTGTCCATCGTTTTTGTAAAAAAATAATTATAAATTAAAAAAAATAGAAAAGCGACGGACAACGTCGCTTTTCAAAAGCGACGTTGTCCATCGTTTTCCTATCCGTCCCTTTTTGAGCTATTTTTAATAGTGAGAATACAAGTGCTAGAAGTAACAAAAGATAAGTACAACTGTCTCCGAATATACCAGAGTAACAGTACAACATATGAGACGTAGACAAGCCCCGACCGTCAGACACTCACCCTGGTCGCGAACCTCCCAAAAGCTGCATGAGTTTCCAACGGGATCAACATCAAAAGTTCAACTAGGATCTACAGCAGAAAGATGCAGAAGTGTAGTATGAGCACCAATTTCTAAGCAACGGGTACCCAGTAGGCATCATCGGCCAACTGAGCACATATAAGATATAAAAACAGTAATATAGCAGACAACATGAAAGTAGTCACAGAAAGTAATAGAGAAAGCACAAGGAACTAGTACGGAGAATAGACAACCAAGAGTTATAAGCAAAAAATGCTAGCAAAGAAGATATATCACACATAGAATGCAAGTGAAGGAAAGAAAAACGCACCTGGAGTCCTTGCACAACAATACAATTAACGAGAGAGAGTTTAGAATTATGGCGGCATACCGGTAACCTCAAGTAAAAAGAAAAGGAGGAAGTAAGTCCACATAAACAACTAGAAGTCATACAGTAACGTAATCATTCTTAAAACAACAACTTCCAAGAGAAACATGAACCGAGATCAATCTCACAATTACAAGCCTAGAATGGTATAATTAAGACATAAGGACCAAGAGTCTCTAGCCAGAATAAGAAAAGGAACAATATTCGGTAACCCACAACCGCTCAGAAGGACACATAAACTGTGCCTCAGAATACAGGACTCACTAGCCCCTCAATACTCAAGTCCAGAACTCACAACCTCAACAGGATAACACTTCCCAATCCAGAAGAACCAAGGACCATAACAATCTCTATAAACTGACAAGAATAATATAATCTACCTATAGTCCCAATAGCCGCCCATACAATTGAGGAACACAATCAAGAGAAAACATACCCTCCGGCCGCCCATACAACCAGAGAGTACACTGAACACACAACAAATAAGGGTGGAATTTGAGTGAAATATGCATGATAATGATAATAATGGAATCGGTAATAATAACTTTGTATGCACCTCCCCTGGCACTATGGAAGGAGGACCCATGGCGAGACCTGCTATACCTCATCCTACGATGTATACCCCTCCTCCGACATGCTCGGCTCGCAGCCGAGTCCTGGAACGGAGGGCCCATGGAGGTCCGCGACAACATACAGTAACGAAGGCAAAATCTTAGAGAATTAGAACCATGAAGTACATGCCCGGGATTTAACCAGGTCTAAAAAAGTAGTCAAATCTCAATAACCCTTATAAAGAGTTCCCAGAGTATTTCCAGGTCTAAATCAGTAATCAAGTCTCAAAATCCCTAAACAGGGTGCACTTGTATCCGGGTCTAAATCCATAGAAAATAATGTTTAGCACTCTGGACTCGCTGAGTCTAGTATTAGTAAGAAAACCAGAGAGAAAAATCATAGCACCACTTTTATCATGAGAAAATCCACCAGTCAGTTCCAAATCTAAATTTTATCATCATTTAAACCAAAAAAGGGCCCCTCGAGCCATGCAAAGTTGATAAAACTGGTGATAGTCGGCCTGAAGCCAAAACAGTAGTAAAACATGCAGTAAAATCCTTTTTCATGAATGATATGCCCGCGGACAACAAGTTTAGCCTAAAATGGCTCACAAACATTCCTACCGGCCCTGCAGAGGCTCAACAGCTCTACAATTGATAATAACCAGCCTAAAGGGATATCTTTATGTTCGAGACTCACATTCATTTCCAAAGAACCCACCATCTATGTTCTAGAGTCAATACAAGGCCACATAGGACCATAAGGGTAATGTATAATACTACATGAATACTACAATCAACGTATGAAATAAACAGACAGAAAGACGGGAAAGGTCCTGGGTACCAACCTAAAACAACCCACCCAAGGATACTAATTAATGCAGTTATAGCCTATATACGTAGAGTGTAGGTAGGGAAAGCCATAACCAACCTATCATCCAATGACTAGCTGCGGGAACGACGTCGTCCAAGCTCTAACTGCTTCGAGAAGCTCCAATTCATGAAACCTCTATAAATACAATAATATACACATTAAAATGAGACTAATGATACGCATAATGCTATAAACATAACGGGGTTAAAATTCGGGTCACAAATGGGCCCGTAACCTTGGGGTTTGAAAGTACTCAAGGTATATATGTTTCTTTGGTTGAAAGATGATTGAACATAGCTTTAACCAAGGCTATGCGCACTATTATCAAACATAAGTTGAGTGATTAATCCCAATTTTAATGTTATGACCCCATCATAAGCACACCTCTAGATCCTCCAACTTGATATTAATAATCGTGTTACCTCATTCTTATTGCCTACATATTGCATTTAAATTGCTAAAACAATTTCCGCTATGTTACTTTTATGCTGATACATTACGCTTTCTTGTATGAATAAATATACAAATCTTGGTAAATCTTTGCTCCAATCCTCATGGATTTGACCCCGACTCTTGTTGGGTAACTTGTTTTGCTATGAGCATAGCCACCTTCTTAATCGGAGTGTTATTTTTGGATGTTATCAAAAATGATACCATTGCTAGGAATTGGTTTTTGATTGCCATCTTTTTTTTATTGATTCATATTAGTCTTGCGTTTTATTTTCCTTTTATGTTGTTTGATGTTTTTGTGTTGTGAATAGGTGAACCATGAGCCAAGCTAGCACCTATGCTAGTGTTGGTGTCCATATTGACGAGGATGACCCAATGGATCGAGGTGATATGAGAAGATCCATTCGTCTACCACTATGGTAGAGAATGTCATCTTTCACAATACAAATACCATGCTCCACCTTTTACAAATCAAGGGCCTATTTGTAGGATTCCAACATGAGGATGTTAATCGGCATATAAGGAACTTCACAGATGTATTCCAACCTTTTTCCATAGCTAACATTTGCCATGAATCAATTAAGTTACATCTATTTCCCTTTTCCCTAATGGGATAAGCAATAATCTGATATAAAGAGCTTCCCGTTGGCACAATATTATCTTGGAGGAGTTGCTCAATGATTTTCTTGACAAAATTTTCCCTCTTACTAGATGTTGAAATTATGGGATGTGATTACTAATTTTGAGCAAGAACATGGTGAACCTCTCCATGAGTCATGGATAAAGTTTAAAAGGAAAGTGGCAAAATGTTCGATGCATGGTCTTCTGGATGATATTCTTCTCCAACATTTCTACCATTCTTTGGATGCTACCAACAAGACCGTTATTAACAACCTAGCTGGGAGAGCTTTGATGGATCAAATGTTTGAGTGTGCTAATGTTTTGCTTGAAAGGTTGACTAGAACAAATCATGCTTGGGAAACATAGGGAGCCGAGGGGGCATCGGGTGCAACCTTTGCAAATGTGCTTGAAGAATGAATGAGAAAAGATGAATGGAGAGATAAAAAAATGGAAACGATCATGACACTTTTAGAGATGCTTACTAAGCATGTGATGGAAATAAAGGTAAGGAGTGTGAATGTTATTGGTATATGTTAAGGGGAAGAGCTAGTTGAAAATGAGGTTTACTTTCTCAATAATGAAGGAGATTCCATTGTTGCAAATGAAGGTATGGGTTTCCACTATAATCCTCAAGGAGCAAGTCAAAGCTCATTGAGACATGAATATGGGAATCAAGGTCGGAACTATGAACATGTAACCTAGAGGGGTAACAGGGGAGAGAAGAATCCTCAAAATCAAAAATTGAAATTATGCTCGAGAAGGTGTTAGAGAGAGTTGTATCAACTGACATGGGAGTCCGTGAATTAAGACATGATCTTGTGTCCCTCACTCAGACCGTGGAATTTCATTCCATCTCCATTAGGCTACTTGGAGAAAGAATGAATCGAATAGCCTCCCAAATTGAGTTGGGAGTGGATGTATAATTTAAGGATTAACTTGTTGAGGAAGCCCCAACAAATCCTAAGGGTGACAAATTTTTTAGGACAATGATCACTAGGGGTGGAGAAACCCTTGGAGACAACGTTTAAGATGCTAATAGCCAAGAAAATAAGACCCTAAGTTGTACAAGCCCTTTCCTGAATGTCATCTTCATTTCCCATAACGTTTCAAACATAAGAAAGAGGAGGCCCAATATAAGAAGTTCGACTCCATATTGAAGCAAATCTCAATCTATGTTCCATTGGTGGATGCGCTAACTCAAATACCTAATTATGCAAGACTTACGAATGAATTATGTACCAAGAAGAAACCTATGAAATATGGAGTGGTTGACATATCTTATCAATGTAGTGACATTATGACAAGTCAATTTGTGGCTAATCAAGATGATCATGGTGTCTTCACCATTTATTGTATTGTTGGCTTGTATGAATTTGCAAAAGTCTTATGTGATGATGATACAAGAATTAATCTTATATCTCTTGCTACTTTTAAGAAGTTGGGACTCAGTTTCCCCACACCAACGAGGATGAAGTTACTTATAGAGGATAGATCTATGAAATGTCCTATGGGGGTCTCATGTGATATTTTGGTGAAGGTTGACCAACTCATTTTCCCTGTGGATTTTGTAATACTAGATTGCACAGGTGATTTTGAGATACTATTAGGGCACCTGTTCTTGAGCACCGGGTGTTCTTTGATTGATATTAAGTATGGGTAGTTCAAGTTCTGAATTAATGATGAAGAAGTAACCCTTGATATATGTAGATCGATGAAGCAACCCAATGACTTACAAATTGTATCAACCATTCATAGAATTAGAGAAAGTGACGAGCACAATTCAGAGGTATTGTTTTTGGAAAAGTCATTGAAAATAGTCTTGTAAAATCATGATAGCGTGGGCATTGAAGATTATGAAGAAGTGTGTAATGCCTTTTTATCATTGGGTTACTATTTTTTACCAACCAAAGAAACTCCATCTTGATTTAAAAAACCCATCAAACTCCCCCGTCTAAACCCTTAATAATTGAACCTCCGGTGTTAGAAGTCAAACTCTTGATGTCATATTTGAGGTATGTGTATCTTGGTTCTAATGAAACTTTACCAGTGATCATTTCTATCGAGTTGGAAGAATGTCAAGTGGAAGCTTTGCAGTCCTAAGAAAATACATTCGGGCACTTGAGTGGATCATTGTCCATATAATTGGCATACCCTCGGGTATTTGCACCCATAAGATTAATATTCAAGAGAATTGTACACCATCTATTGAGCATCAAAGAAGATTGAATCAACCTATTCAAGAGATAGTTAAAAAGGAAATTATCAAATAGTTGGATGCAGGGGGTGTGTTCCCATTATCTGATAGCACTTGGGTTAGCCTGGTCAGTGTGTACCAATGAAAGGGGGATCACTTTAGTTCCAAATGAGAAATATGAACTGATAGCCCTTCGCTCGGTAGCCGGATGAAGGGTATGCATGGATTACAAGAAGCTAAATGCATAGATAGAGAAGGATCACTTCCCTCTCCCATTCATGGATCAAATGCTTGATCGACTAGTCAGGTGAGGTTACTATTGTTTTCTTGATAGAGATTCGGGGTATAACCATATCTTAATTTCCCTAAAAGATCAAGAGAAGACAACTTTTACTTGTCTTTTAAAACATTTGCATTGAAGAGAATGTCACTTGAACTGTGCAATGCATCAGCCACTTTTCAACGGTGTATGATGTCTATTTTCTCGGATATGATAGAAGACACCATGGAAATTTTCATGGATGACTTTTTGGTAGTGGGAGATTCATTTGAAGATCATTTGTCACACTTGACTAATGTGTTGAAGTGATGTAAAGAAACTAATTTGATCCTAAGCTGGGAAAAATGTCATTTCATGGTGAAAAAAGGTATTGTTTTGGGTCACAACATATCAGAGAAAGGGATCGAGGTTGATCAAGCAAAGATTGAAGTCATCTCCAAGCTACCCTCTCCAAAAACTGCAAAAGGGGTGAAAAGCTTCTTGGGTCATGTAGGCTTTTATAGGAGATTCATCGAGGATTTCTTAAAGGTGGACTATCGTTTGTGTAGGTTGTTGGAGAAGGATGCTAAGTTTTACTTTGATGACAGTTGTATGAATCTCAGCTTGAAAGAGAAGCTCACTTCTACTCCTATCATTATAATGTTCGACTGGTCGAAACTATTTGAATTAATGTGTGATGCTAGTGGTGTTTCCATAGGGGCTGTGTTGGGGCAAAGAAGAAACAAAATATTCCATCCAGTCTATTACACTATCAAGGCATTGAATGATGGTCGAATGAACTACACAGTAATGGAATAAGAGTTACTTGCGGTCAAATTTTGCTTTTGAGAAATTTTGGGCTTATCTATTGGGAACAAAGGTGGTGGTGCATATGGATCATGCTGAAATCCGATACCTAATAGCCAGGAAAGATGCTAAACCTAGGATCATCCGATAGGTCCTTTTGCTATAAGAGTTCAACTTCGAGGTAAAGGATCATTGGGGTTGTGAAATCAAGTGGCGGACCATCATTCTTGATTAGAGGAAGAAGGCAGACCCATTGGTGGTATTGAGATAAATGATGAATTCCCCAACGAGCATATCTCGGTGGCATCTTATGATATAATTCCATGGTTCGCTGATTTTGCCAATTTCTTGGCTAGCAATGTTATGCCCAAAGGCTTGACTTTCCACAAAAGGAAGAAATTCTTACATGACGTCCTAAAAATCTATTGGGATGAACTTTATCTCTTCCATATTTATGCAGATGGAATGATTTGCCGATGCGTCCCAGAGATAGAAATGATACCTTTCATAGAAGCATGTCACTCTTTGGAGTTAGGGGTAATCATGGTAGTATGCAAATGGATTTGAAGGTTTTGCAATGTCGATTCTACTGTCCAAACATTCACCAATATGGAAATGGCATGAATGGACACCCTGTGCCAATGGAGAAATTTCCAAACTATCAAACAAAGCTGACCCTATTGAACTGTGCTAAGTTTGAATCAACTGAAAATGAATGAACCAGGGCAACCTTGCCCAAAAGTCCCAAACCAAGACCAAGCCTCTGCAAGGAGGGTAGTAAGCCTACCACGAAGTCTGTAATATCAGCCAAGCTCCAAACTCTAAGAAGTACTACTGCTACTCAAAATACTCAAACACCATTTGGATCTAAAACTGTCTTACTAATCTCACCTCAGGAAGAAGTCCACCTCACCACGAATATCAAGCCAAAACACTAAGGCAAAGGAAAAAGGTTCTTGGGTTTCAAGGTTGCCATCTACCTATAGAAATTTTGCATAAACCTTCAAATCATTTCTTTGGCTTGAATCAACCGCTCTACTACACCAGCACACAAAACCACCAACTCTGAAGCATACAACATACCGAACTTCTATCCCATACCAACCGAGTCTAACCAACACTGGAACCCCACATAAAAGACAACCTTTGAAGGAACAACTAATCAGCTTCCCCAAACCCTTCGAATACAAAGGCGGCCACTAACCTCAAAGTATCATTAGAACCTACAATAGCATCGCTAGTCTCAACCCACACAATCTGATCACACATAATACCCTACAGCTGAATCTCAAATTTACGCTGCTGAGTTTGTCCAACCATAGTAGAAGGTACCTCGTACTAGCTAGAAAACTATCAAAAACTGGAATGTCCAGCCTAGCTCAAAGGTTAGCCAAGGACTAGGTGTCCAAAGCTAACTGTCACTCCATAACTGAAATACGGAAGCTAAGTTGTCCGAACTCGTCGCCTCCCAACTATAGAAGCTACAACCGAAGAGAACCAACCATGAACCATCCGCAGTAGTTGCTTGCCCACAATTCTGAAACCCAACTCTAGTTGACAACAAATACCTCTATCGAACCTCTGCGTAGACCTATACACTGTTGATGAACACTTAGGAACTGGAGTCAGCTAGGCTCTGAACATACAGTTTGCCCAAACCATAATGCTACAAAGACTTGGATCGTTTACCGAACAACACAGTAAATCACAACTGATGCAATGAGTCCACAAAGGTAGTACTAAAAATGACTACTACCTCGATCCCTCACCAACAAGAATTCTAACCTCGGACCAATCGAAGAAAAGCTACTCCAATCTGTAGTCAGTCAAGTCATGTCCACACACACAAACCCAAGCAACTCTCAACCGTCACCTCTGCCAACTACTAAAACACATAAGCACGAACAAGGAGTCATCACCCACCTTTGCAAACCCAATAACACCCTTTCCAAGGAAACACCGAACCTAACAAGCTCTCTCTCAAATGCAACCTGGAGCTATTCCCTTAGCTCCCACAACTCCTATCGATAACACTTGATACGACGGAACGAGGGTAGGCCGAATGCCTAACTCAACCAAAGAAAAAAAATGCTATGATAAAAAATCCAACCGTAAAGTCACAATTCCACAGTCAAACCTCAGTCACGACACTACAACCAACACTTAGGCAAATAGATAAAGCCAGAACCCGACCACAATGCCATACTCAAACTCGATTATATCATCCAGAACTGGAGAGGGCAGAAAGAAACTTATCTAGACTCAGAACTGAAGGAACTATGAAAACAAACCATACCTGCTAACTTACCAAACCTAACACTAAGGAAGGTCGATTCAGATCACCCGAGAAATAAAACCAACCAATGCTAATCAGCATAAACAACACCACCAGACTTAAGACAGGAGTTCAAACTCTGGCACTACCACCGGTACCACACCATACTAACAGAACGACTCCTAGCACATGATATATAACGGCCTTGGCAACAACCACCTGAGGCCGCTAGACAAAAGAAATCACTCAGCCCAATCCTAGAACCATGACTAAACCAGAAACAAAGCTATCAAGACCTGCCCATGAGTCAAAACCCCAGGTAGTTGCTTCACAAGGTCAACACACCCCATCTACTACTAAATAATTTAACTACCGAGAACTCAGATACATATACCCCAAAATTGCAAGTACTACCCTAGGATGGAATAAGTAAATCTATAACTGATCGGAAGGATGCTACCCAACACTATAAGAAAATAGCCTATGCTAAAGCACCTACAGTCCTGACAAGCGTTCGTACACCCAAGGAACTCACACGAGAGTACACAATCCCTCTGGCATCCTATACTACCAGAGCACACAATGAACAACCAGCAAATAAGAATCCGAACACAATATGAATGATATGATGGAACTAGGTGTGACCGTAGTACTGTATGCACCTTCCCCGGCACTCGCAGCTCATGGACCATAGTCCGGATTGGAAAGATCCATGCATGTCTAAGTGACCACATACAGAACATCCAGGGATCTCAAAGCATAATTGCCCAGAGTCTATCCATGTCTAAAATAGTAAACCACAAATCTCAGACCCTTATATAGGTTGCCCAAAGTGTATCCGAGACTGAATCCATAATAAAAACATATCTAGCGCTTTGACACAGCCGAGCCTAGTATCAGTATGAAAATCGGTGATAAAATCATCATAATACTCCTTTTTACTCCAAGAAAATCCATAAAGTCAGTTCCAAATCCCCCCCTTTATTTATACCCATTTTACCGAAAATGGGCCCTCAGGGCCATGCAAGTTTTATAAACCATTTATAGTAGGCCCATAGCAAAAATAATAGGGAAATATGCAGGAAAACCTTTGCATGAATGATATGATCACAACCAGACAATAGCCCAATGACTCACAATCAACCTATCAGCCCTGCACAGGCACAATCAGTTCTACAACATACATAACTAACCTAAAATCACAACTCGATATACGAGACTCGTGGACATTCCCAAATACCCCACTATCTATGGTCCAAAGGCATATACAAAGGCCACGCAGGGCCATAGGTGTAATACTACAACCAAAGCAAGAAATAAGACGACGGAAGAAGCGGGCAAGGTCTGGGGTGCCAATCTAGAATACCCAACCCAAGGATTACAATTAATACAATTATAACTGATAAACGTAAAGTCTAAGGTAGGGGAAACCGTAACCTTAAACCTAGCCAAAGCACCTCTCAAAGAACTGGGTGCTGCCTGTATCCATGGTACAGATACACCCTCTAGAAGAATCGGAGTCCAAGCCATGGTGCCCTGAAGAACTGGGGTAGCCATATATCATACCGAAAGTTGGGCTTGCCCCAAACCCCTCTCTTAGTCGAAGTGGTAAGCCCACACTTTGAAATCCCAGGGCTGAAGGAAACACTGAAGTAACATGCACCGAAGCCTCATCGTCGCCCATTGCCGTACTCATCCTAGGTTTCTGAGGAGGAATGAAACAACTGAAGTTTTAGAAGTCGATAGAGTCAAGGACGCATGATCAGGAATCAAACAAGATGGTATCTTGACTAGGAATGTCCTATAGCCTCTCGCAGATAGGATACAGACGTCATTGTACCAATCCACGAGACTCTACTAGACACTTGCTGTTGTACTGGCGAGATCGGTGAACCTAGAGCTCTGATACCACTCTGTCACGACTTGAAACCAGGCCATGATGGCGTCTACATAACCCCCCAGTAGACAAGCCAAAACCTAACAATACAGAAGACAATAATAAATCAGTTTAAATAAATAAGGCGGGACAAAATATAAAGAGGATAAGGACAAAAGTATAGATATATACCCACTGTAATAAATATACAAAGGTGGCCCTAAAGTGACCGAGAAGACGAATATACACAAGAACCTACCCCGGACCTGGTGTCACCGATACAAGAGCATCTAAGGTGAAGAGTAGTTATAACAATAGAATCTATCTATCCAAAATACAAAAAATACAGATAAAAATGTAGAAGGAAATCAGTAAAGGTCTCCAAAACGCTGGGAGCTCACCACGATCCAAACAATAGCTGGCCTCGAATAATAAGAAGAGTGACGAGGGTGGCTCGTATTAAGTACTGTATCACAAAATAGATGTAGAGTGTAGTATGAGTACCAAGATAACGGGTACCCAGTAGGCATCATAGGCCGACCGAGCACAGAAAGATAATATATAAAATGAATTATAGGAAAGTACACAAAATATAGGGATCCACCTAAATCTAGTTATAAAACCAAAAACAGGGATAATCGAACCAACACGAGGGCAACAATAATGAAATCAATACAAGCAACCGACAATCCAAGTACACTCAAGTGAATATGATGCTATGAGATATGATGTGATGTATAAATGGATAATATTATAAACCCGGAATACCGCATCGGACTATGCATATATATGTATGTGTGCATATAGAAAGTAAAAATCTGAAATAATATATTGGGGGTCCGGAATACCGCATCGGACTATAAGTATATATATGTATGTAAATAAGACCCGAAATAATGCATCGGGGGTTTGGAATACCGCATCAGACTATGCATAAATATAGGTAGAAAATAAGACCCAGAATAATGCATCGGGTGTCCGAAATACCGCATCGGACTATGAGTATATATATGTATTTGAAAATAACAGAGAAGGGTCCAAGAATATCCCTTGGACCGGCATAAAATTAGTACTTTCTCTTTGCTTTCCAAAATCAGTAGTAAAACCAGTATAACCCTTCAAACATCGAAGAACCCCAATATCCATAGTAAATCTCCAGTTTCAAAACCAAATCCTTGAAAACCTTCCCTTTTTGAATCGATAATATGCAATGCAATAAGCATGAAGTATCCATAATCACAGAAAGTAGCACACCACAAGGTAAAACAGGGCAAAATACCCTCCAAAACAAGAGAACTGACCTGGAGACTCTGTCCAAATCCACGCTATGGCCTCGGGCCCATAGTTACACACAACAAATAATTTAAAGCGAAAATAGCAGAAAATAATTATGGAGACCACTACGAGCATCTACTCTACCTCTAAAATCTCCTAAAAGCATACTAAGGATTCTAGGCTAGGCATAACAATATTACGGGCTCCCAAACTAAGGATAGCATGAAAAGTTCTAATCTATGATCCGAAATGGCCAAAATAATATAAGTCACAAGATTTAAGCCTAATACTACATAAAGTCCAACCTAACATTCCAGTAACGTATAATTTATAAAACCTAACTAAACTCAGTCTAGAAAGTAGACCGTACCCTACCTGTTGTCCGATGACTAGCTGCGGGAACATCATCGTTCAAGATTGAACCGCTTCGAGAAGCTTTAATTTGCAAAAACACTATCAAAACAATAATTTACAAGTCAAAAAAAGGCCAATGATACCCATATTGCTATGATAATAGCCGACTCAAAATCCGAGTCACCGACGGGCCCGTGGGCCCTGCAACCCGAGGTCAAAGATAGAAAAGTATAAAATGACCATGACGATCAAATGAGCTCATGCCACAAAAATTGAAGGATTTAGGCATTAAAATCAGACTTAAAATAGCCCACCCACTTCAAGAAATCGAAGAGGGAATTAAGAGAATGAAAGGTTTGGAATTTAACAAAAGCCTACCGGACTAATGACGGAAAAGTGCTCACGAAGCTATGGTGAGTTTACCCCAAGAAATTGATGGCCACAATGGTGGAACGATGTTGGAAATGAGGAAATGAAGGATAAGGTTTACTTTTATACACTGCCAGCAGATACCGCAAATGCGATACTTTTATCCAAATTGCGGACTTCGCAAATGCGGCCAAAGCACTGCAAATGCGGAAAAACACCCCAAATGTAGCATTTCATAGCAATTGCGGTGGCCGCAAATGCTGTCAAATGTCCGCAAATGCGGACCCAACATGTACAACAAAACTCACCCAAGCTAAAAACTTTGAATGGATCCTTGGGATTCATCTGGGGTCCCATGGACACAAACAAACAGAGAAATTTGACTAGAAACGTCATTTTGGATCTAATGGAATTAACGAAAATCCCATCGGAGGTTGATTTAACAAAAAGTGGGCTCCACCCCCAAAATCAACCTTAGGCCAACTATTTGTAAGATGGAACCATGGCTAAAAACAAGTCCAGAAGCCTCGGAACCTGAACCAATGGTCCCTCTAGCCTAAACCTGATGTTCCAGAGCTAACCGCATTGACAGAATTTTTATCCTAGGTTGTCTTCTCCAAATGTTGACCAAAGTCAACCCTACCAGCCAAACTAGCTTAAAAACACAGAAAATAACACAAGGTCAAATCGAAAGTACTCAGATCCAGACCAATGGTCCCACTAGACAAAATTCCCTGTTTCAAAGCCAACGAAACTGTCGGAATTTGATTCTGAGCATGTTTACCAAGAAGGTTGACTGAAGTCAAAGATTTTCTAAGTTCAAGTTCTAAAATAGGGACATGGTCATAACAACCTAACGAATATTCCTGGCACCAATTTGTTAGTCCCAGCAAGTCATAAATGACCTGTGGCCGCTAAGAGAAAGCTCAAAACACAGAAAAAGGATGAAAAACAAAAAATGACCTGGAGGGTCATTACACCATCATAGGAGCAAAAAGGTGAATACCTCTCTCTCCTAGGACCAATTTTACAATTCTGCCAAATGTGGGTCCCTCCATAATAACAACAAGGATTCTTATGATGCGGGGTCCAACCACCAAAGTTTCTATCATTCCAAGATGCCATGGATTCAATCAACAAAATAAAAAATTAAATAAAACAAAACAAAAACAATTATTCACAAAATTGAACTAGCGTAAGTAAACTCAAATTCTAAACAAACTCAATACGCCATATTATTCCCCAGCAATGATGCCATTTTTGATAACGCTCAAACGTACTCTCCTAGAAGGAGGTATCAGCGATTGTTAAGCAAAACATATTTATATTCCCGATGGGAGTCGGAGTCGATCCCATAAAGAATAATGTAATCGCGATTGAGCTAATAAAGAATCCAAGCAACTTATTAAAGTTCAAAAAGCAAAAAGGAAAAAGATATCGATTGGGGGGGGGGGGCGGTTAAACTAAGACTAAAGATAAAAGAAAATCAAATAAAGGATAGATATGATTAATGGCTTTCACCAAGTAAGGGCAACAAGGGAGAATTGGGAATGGGAATTTAATTCACAAGACTTTCTCCCAATTAACACATGGGTAGTCTTGGTTAAAGGTATACTTAACTGTTTTTCAACCAATCAAGCCACAATCCTCATGGGTTTTCTCGAATCACCACGAGTGAGCAATAACCAACAAATTAACTTAGGTAAGTTGGGCTATTTCTATCCCCAACTCTTAGATGGCAGTTTCTGGCAACCAAACTATCTCTAGCCTTGATCTAGAGTGGAAACCCCAAATCCCCACTATTAAACCTTTCCGAATTGAGGAACTCCTCTTTCAACCAATAACACAATTGGCATACTAAGTCAATGTTTGCAACCATCAACTATAAGATTAAAACATGAAAGATTCAATAGACCCACATGATAAATCAAGAGAAAGTACAAGATTTAGAATTAGAAACCCAAATTAAGCATTATCTCTAATACAACACAAGTCTCAAATCAACAATTTAATCCTACAAATCAGCAATTAAGAACAAGAGTTTAAGAATGAAATTTAAGATTTTTACAATACAAAGCATTCAATTTTTCACTCCTATGGTGTAGGTTGATAAACTTGCTCTCCAAACTTGCCAAAAATTGTGAGAATGGCCAAAGATCCCTTCCAAAATGGCTGAGAGGTCTTTTATGTGGATTGGGGTTTCTAAAAATGGACATTTCCAATTTTGCGCCACAACTGACATTTCCTTCATTGCCTATGCGAAAGGATCATCGCATATGCGAAGTGTCTTTTTCTGGTTTACCTTCGCATACATGATCAGTGCAGTGCATTTGTAGAGCTTTTCCTCGAGTGAACATTGCATGCGTGGAGGGGCACTGCATTCGCGTAGGTATATACAGTTGCCAATCACTTGCTTCTTCGAACATCCCCATTTTGACTTGTTTTCCTCCAAAGTTTTCCCAAACACTTCTAAAACACAGAGACATGCAATATAGAAGTAATCCGTGTCAATTGAACTATTTTTCCACTTAATATTAGAAAAATCATAAGATTAAAATCTAGATAAGTAGGTAGAATACCAACTTATCATTGATCAGAGTAGACATGGTGCAGTTCAAGTTTCTCAGGGTTTGCATTCAAGGTATGTCGGCCATGGTGGCTATTCAGGCTCAACGAGATCTTTATGTCAGACTTCATCTGGTAGAAGTTGTTTCCAGTATGGTGAGTTTGGGAACTTTTCTAGGGATTGCCCTACAATCACACCTTCCAGTCAGCAGATTCAGTAGGTTTTACTCCTAGGGATCTAGTGCCACCAGCTAGAGGTGGTGTGCAGGGTAGTAGAGGTTGTCCCTAGGTGGCTAGAGGTTGCTTTCATCTAGGTGGTTAAGATATCCACCTCGAGTCGACAGGTAATGTGCATCACAGGAGGACATCTCTGGGTTTCTATAGTTGTGGAGTGATTGGCCACTTTTCTAAAGAGTGTCCCCAACGAGGGACAATCGAGACTTCAACATTGACTACTCAGTCCAGGGATAGGCACAAATAGTTCGAGAACCCTCTTTGTAGGCAGAGGTTGAGGTTCCAGATATCATTGCTACAAGTACTACCTTTATTATCATTAGCTAAGTTTTGATATCACTTGCCTTGTGGATCTACCCTTTTCATGTACATATATATTATCTATCTACCTGTTTCTTGGTTGGATGTACTAGTTGAGTTCATAGTGCTTATGCGTGTGATTACTCGGTAGAAGGATACTTTTAGTAGTGGATGGGGTGTGTTAACTTTGGGAGGTGATTACTTGGGATTATGACTCATGGGTAGGCCTTGTTAGCTTAGTGCCTAGTCTTCGTTGTGATTCGAGAGTTGGTTTGAGTATCTCAACTTCTAGCAGTCTTAGGTGGTTATTGCCAAGCCCGTTATCTAGTGTTTTCTTGGAATATTTCAGCTTGTATGGTGCAGTACTAGTAGTTATGTACCAGGGGAAGTTGTTTATCTTAAGGAGAGTGGTGTTGGGCAAGAAAGTAGGTATCATAGGTTTTGCTTTTCTCGGGAGGTTAGAGTCGACCCTATTTATTTAATTGGTTTAGGAGGTTAGCAAGTATCTGGGTTGTTTTTCATTGTTTTTCCTTAGTTTCTAGTCTGGTTGAGTTTTAACTATAGCATTATGGACGAGTTGGGTGCTCAACCTATTCTTTTACCCACCTTAACGAGTGACGCCAATAGAGATGTGGGAGCTAAGGGCACAGCTCCAAGGTCTTCTGAGAGAGAGATTGTCAGGTCAGGTGTATCTTTGGAAGGGTTTCATTTGGTTTGAAAAAGGAGGGGGATAACTCCCTGTATGTATGTGGGGATTGCTGGTAGCTGGCTGAGGTGAAGACTGAGAATATGCTTTGGTTTTGTATATGGAGGACTCGTTCGACCAACTACAAAGTCTAGTGGCATTTTCCTAGGAAGGATTTGAGGTCAGGTTCCCTCTAGTACAAATCGAGGTATTAGGCATTCCTAGGACTACCTTTGGGGCTTGTTGCGTCCGTTATGATTATCCTTGTTGTATCCTTTGGTTAACTTAGGCCTCAATAACATTTATGGATTTGGTTGTCACACCCCGAGGCTACCCCCTAGACGTAACACGGGATTTGGGACCACAAGTGCCCCAAGTTAACCCTTGGTCATAGCATACTCAGATAAATATAAGGAAACAAAGCGGAAGCATACATAATGAAGGTAGATAATCATAACTGAATAAGAATAAGGCCTAAGAAATACCAAATCCAGAATACAAAATACAAGTCTAGCTATGTCTAAAGCCTCTAAACAAACATAAAAGTTGTTGATGGGACAAGACCCCAACTAACTCAGAAATCCCAAAAAGGAAGACATGAAAGTAACTAGCATAACTACAGTCCTCGAATGATGAGGACTCACTAATAAAATCCAGATAACTGGCGATGACTAGCCACGTGCTTGAGGATTAGAGCTTGAATCTACATCATAATAGGATGCAACGCAAAATATGCGTCAGTACTATAGGATGTACTGAATATGAAAGATATGTGCAAATATGGTAAAACATACTTAAAACATAATTGAAAACTGAGTTTATGCCTAAAAGAGATATCGTAAGTAAATCTCATAGTTGGAGCTTAAAACATCAAATAGAGTAGCATAAGTCTTAAAACCTTCATACGGGAGTTTCTTTTAACCGACATAAACCATGATGAGCTACATGGAGTCTAGTTTCATACACCCACACCGAAAAAGGTTGTCCTAACTAGCCAAGGTTAGAACCTTATCTAATAGGATCCTGTCATAAGCCACTGAGGGCAAACTACAGTGGCAACATAGTTTTGGATTTGGGTTATCTAGAACCCTCATCGCTTGGTGTTAAATACTACTCCCAAAACATACATATAGCTTAAAATATACTAGTGACATATCTAATGCCAAATCTGTTTGAAAAGCATTAGGACATATCTAATGCCAAATCTGTTTAAAAAGCATTAGGACATATCTAATGTCATGCAAATTCAAACCATAAGTTCTTAAAGCTTAGCATAGCCATAATTCAAAACATACTCTTCTTTCTAAATTCATAACTTGAAGAATTAGGCATGCAATTTCATAGATACATAAGGTCATGTTATCTAAACATGCCAATTTTCACTTGAAATATGCAATTCAATAGAATCAAGCTAGAAATCATCTTTAATGCACGGGCTTTTGAAATCAACTAAGGAACTTCAAATAAATCATAGATAAGTGATGAGAAATTAGGAATTGATGCTTTAAAATTGAACCCATAAGATTTCCCCAATTTGGGTAAGAACCCTAATTTTGTAAATTGGAAAATCAAAGTAAAAGTTTGGGGTTTTGGGCACAAGGGTGAAAGGATCCCTTGTTGAATACCCACATACCTTATTTGAAGCTTTGCTTACTCAATGTAAAGAGAAATGGAGGCTTGAACTTGGAGCTTGAAGGAGTTTTTTTCCTCTTTTAGGAGATGAATGAGGAGTAATGAAAGACTTAGGCTAATAGGAGTAGAAACCCTACTAAAAGTGGTCAAAATGACCTCACTTAAGAGTTAAAAGAATGGGTAGATACAAAAATACCCCTGTGAATTAATTAGAAGAAGCTGTTAAAAAATCTTGGCTTCAGGGATCACGGGTGCAATCCACGAGCCGTAAACTAAACCACGACTCGTGGTTTTCACTCATGGTTCCTGGCCCAGATGATCAACTACAGATCAGGTTCCAAGAGTCAACAGGATGATGCGTAGTTCAAACTATGGTCCATAGAAGCCACTCATGGTTCCTGTGGAAACATGCATCCCTCAGGTTTGATTTCACGAGTGACCAGTACACGGTCCGTAGACTGAACTACGGTCCATAAAATCTACTCGTGGTTCTCAGACCAGAGGCTGATCCTACAGACTTAAATCGTGGGTTCATTCCATGGCTCGTGGTTCTAACCACGGTCCATGGGTTGGACTCATAATTCTTGAAAAGCTAAGAAACTTCAGAGAATCTAAGTTAGAAAGCTGATTCAAATCCCATGGTGTTACATTGGTGAGCCGTGTATCTAGGGCCTAGTTAGCTTCAGTTTCCATAGTTTTCATTGGCGACATATGAGTCTACTCGAGGATTCAAAAAAAGCGTGATCAGTATTTGGGCTTGGGTTTTAGAGATAGAAGGTTACTTTAGAGGGTTAGTGGAAGGTTCTCTTTGGTCACGTCATCCTTGAGCCGAAAGGCAGTAAGTATGGACAGCTTAGCTTCTGTCTTAGTTTTGGAGCGGCCGTTGGCCTCGGACATCTGGTCCTTGTCTAACCATTTGGTTAGGCTTGACTTGTCAAATCCCAAAAGAGTTTTTTCTAGTGTTGAGGTCCATTCTATCTTGGTTGGTCAGATTCAATAGCGTTAGTTTGAGGATCAATAATTGTGTGATATTTGTGATCAGGTTGTATGGGTTGAGGCTAGCAGGGCTACTTAAGATTCTAATGGTACTTTGAGATTGATGGTCGCCTTGTGTTCCGAGAGTTGGAGGTTTGATTCAGTTGATTCTCTGGGAGGTTGTCCATTTGTATGAGATTCTAGCGTTGATTAGGCTCTACAATGGTGGGCCAAAAGTTTTGGGATGTTAAATGCTTTTGGAGTTGGTGGTTTGTGTACTGGCATAGTAGAGTGGATGTTTTGAGCCAAAGGGTGGTGAGTTGAGAGATTATGAGCTTTTCAATGGCTAAGCAGCAACTATGGACTCCATGCATCCTTTCCCTTGCCTACAGGTTGGTTTGGCTTGGTATTCGTAGCGTGGTGGACTTCTTTCTAAGAGTCAAGGCTAGTAAGGTGACCATAAATTTGGATTGTGTTTTGAGGATTTGGAGCAACAACGGTATTCTTAGAGTTTGGAGTTAGTTGATGGCTACAGACTTTGTGGTAGACTTGCCATACTCCTTGAAGAGATTGGGTTTTGTTTGGGTCTTTTTGGATAGGTTTCCCTAGTTCATTCACTTTCAGCCGATTCAGACTTGGAACAATTAATGAGGTTGGTTTCATTCTACAGTTGGGAGATTCTCCTTTGACACAGAGTGTTCATCCATGTCATTCTCGACCCTGGTGTACATATTGTAGTTGAGCTTCGATGGTTGGTACAGTTGGGTTTAGGTATCGAGGTTGATCTTAGCATAGGTATCCATCCATTAGTTGAGGGTCAGTTGGAGCAGAAAATTCCAGTTCTTGAGGGTATGCTACGGTTGGTATTTTAAGTGTCAGAGGCCCATTTACTATAACTTGGCATGGATAGGATTTGAATATGAAGGTGATCTCATTCGAGGTTGAGTGTAGCGGGAACTGTAAACCTCTGGTGGGTAAGTTTATATTTTAAGGGTGGACTGAGTGTGTGAACTGTGTGAGGCTTCATGGTTAAGGTGTGGATGATTCACGATAGATAGAAGGGTTTAAGGTGTGGATGATTCACGATAGATAGAAGGGTTTTACATATCAAAGGATTCATGAGTTAGAAGGTTGGGTTGTAGCTTTCTGAGTGAACCTAGTTGTGGTATCAAGGTTTCTAGTTTGGTGTGTTGATCGCCGTGGTTCACTTGGTACTTGTGTTGTGTCAGTGCTTTCCGGTTGAGTTTCTTGAGGTTCGGTTCAATTGATAGACCTTTAGAGCTTTTGAGTTTGAGGTTCTTGCCTAGTTTGGCTGGTAAAGAGTTAGGGTTTTAGTAGCTTTTATTTGGTATAGCTTTGTAGGGTGCCGTACAGTTGAGAAGGCTACTCGGGAGACCGAGAGTGGGATGCAGGCTTAGTATCTGCAGTTGTTGAGCCTTCAGGTGTTCCCTTTTCTTGACTTTCACGGATGAAAGTCCTTTTTAGTAGTGGATAAGTAATAACCCTTTCGGTCATTCCCGCATCTTCACTCTTTTATACTATTAGAGCTTGCCTGTAGTGTCCCCAAGTCATTTATGACTTGATGAGTCTGGTGGTTTGATGCCGAGGCCATTTGTTAGGTCGATATGACCATTTCCCTATTTTAGATCTTTAACTTAGGAAATCATTGACTTCAGTCAACATTCTTAGCAAGCATGCTCAAAATCAAATTTCAACAGTTTCGTTAGCTCTGAAGCATGGATTTTAGTCTAGTTGGATCCTTGGCGGGGTCTGGGAGCTTTCAGTTTTTATTTATCTTATTTTCTGTTCTTTCTGGCTAGTTGAATTTGTAAGTTTGACTATGGTCAATATTTGGAGAAGACGACGTTGGATGGGAATTTTGTCAGTGCTGTTAGCTCTATAGTATCGACTTTAGGCTAGAGGAACCTTTGGTTTAGGTCTTAAGGCTTCCGAAATCATTTTGGGCCATTGAGTTTCATTGTGGAAAGATTGGCCAAAGGTTGGTTTTGGGCGTGGGGCCTACTTTTTATTAAATCAACCTCCATTGGGAATTTTGTCAATTTCGTTGAGTCTGGAATGCCATTTTTAGTTGAGTAGCATAGTTTGTTTGTGTTTGTGGGATCCGGGATGCTTTCTCGAGGGTCCATCTGAGATCTTTTTGTAGTTGGGCTTGCAGCTGGTTGCTGCTGTCTTCTGGCATGGTGCAGCGGCGGGTGCCTTGGACGCGCTTGCACTACTGTTCTTGTGCCCTGGGTGCTGTGCCTGCGCTGCTGCACTTCCGCCCTGGGTTCTGCACCTGCAATGCTTGGCGGCTTTGGTAGAGGGTGCGCTTGTGCCTCATCACTCGCTTGTAATGACCCTTCCGATCATTCTCGTGTTTTCGCCTTCTTTGTATTGTTAGAGCTTTCCTGTAGCATCCCTAAGTCATTTATGGCTTGTTTGGACCGGTAGTTCGGTGCTCGGGTCATTTGTTTGGTGTTTATGGCTGTTTCCCTGTTTTAGAGATTCAACTTTAGAAATCATTGACTTCGGTCAATATTCTTGGTAATCGTGCTTGGAATTAAATTTTACAGTTCTGTTAGCTCCGAAGTGTGGACTTTGGTCTAGTTGAACCTTTTGTCACGCCCCAAGATTACCCCCTAGACGTAACACAGGACTTGGGAACACAAGTGCCCCAAGCTAACCCCTGGTCATAGCATTCTCAAGCATAACAAAAGATAAGCGGAAGCATAATAGATAAAGTCAGAATAGCATAAATGGATAGTCAAGCCAAATAGGCATACAAGATCCAAAACACTCGTACACTATCTATGTCTGAAAAGCCTCTACATGACATAAGGAGTTGCTAGGACAAGACCCTAGCTAACTCGAAGTACGAAAATGAAATGCTAACACAAACTGATAACATAACTAGTCCTCGACCTAAGAGGACTCACCCACAGCTGATAAAAAAGTGGCCTGGAAGCTCTAGCCACGTGTCTGGAAAGGGACACCTGAATCTGCATCATCAAAGGATGCAGCGCAAGATATGCGTCAGTAATATAGGATGTACCGAGTATGTGGATTATGCATAAATAATATGAAAGCATGCTTAAAACATATATTTGAAAACTAAATTCATGCAAAATCAAAGAAGTCATAAGTAAATGTCATAGTTTGAATAATAAGCATGAGTTCATAGTCAAAACTTTAACATGAGATATCATAAAGCTTAGAAAACTTGAAATCATTCATACGAGAGTTTCTTATAACCGACATTAGACCATGTGAGCTACATGGAATCTAACTATATAACCCTAGTTAGCAAAGCTGACTTGAACCGTGCCAAGGAATGAGTCACCATACCCAACTATATAACCCTAGTTGGCAAAGCTGTCCTAATGCCCGCTAAGCATAGGACACCACGATCAATATGTGGTACCACTCTCATAAGACCATAGGGCACTTCATTTCATTACCTACGCTGGCAACATAGTTTTGGACTTGGGTAATCGAACCCTCGTCGCTCGGTGCTAAATACTACTCCAAAAACATATACATATAGCTCATAATTTCATAGTGGCACCATCTCATGCCAAATCTTGTTTGAAAAGCATGAAAATACATCGGGCATCATACAATTCTTATAGCTTAGGTAGGCACATCTAGATACCAAACCTTTCATAAAACATAGAGACATATCATATGTCATATTGTTCATACTTCAAAATCCTTAAAACTTAGCATAGCCATAATTCAAAACATACTTTTCTTTCTAAATTCATAACTTCAAGAATTAGGCATGCAATTTTCATGATAATAGAGGCCATGTTATCTAACATGTAAACTTTCACTTGAAATCATGCAATTCAATGGAATCATGCTAGAATTTAACTTTAATGCATGGGCTTTTGAAACCAATTAAGGAATCTTAATAAAATCATAGATAAACCATAAGAAACCATGAATTGATGCATAGAAACTGATTTCATAATTTTCCCTCAATTAAGATCAAAACCCTAATTTTATAAGTTCATAATTCAAAATAAGATTTGGGGGTTTTGGGCACAAGGGTGAAAGTAACCCATTGTTGAATACCCATATACCTGATTGGAGCTAACCCACTTGAATTGGAAAGACTTAGGAGGCTTGAACTTGAAGCTTGAGACTTGAAGCTTGGAGAAGAATTTTCTTCTTTTTGGAGATGAGTGAAGTAATGAGAAGGAACTTAGGCTAATGAGGGTGAAAACCCTTCTTGAAATAGTCAAAATGACACCATTTACGAGTTAAAAGGGTGGGTAATAACTAAAATACCCCTGGGACTTAATTAGGAAAAACTTAATTTTAAAATGCGGCTTCAGGTTCCACGGGTGGTGTCTATGACTCGTAGACCTAACCACGACTTGTGGTTCCTTCTCGTGGAAACTATTCAAAATTTTAGACTGCTGAAGGTTTCCTATGACTCAACAGGATGACTCGTGCAAGCTTCCACGAGTCGTAGAACTGAGTCATGGAAATCCGGGGACTTGACCACTCTCTGTATGAGTTCCATGGTTTGGTTCCATGACCCGTGGAAACCTTCACGAGTCATGAAACTGACTTGTGGTTCTCAGACCTAAGGATGGTCTGTAGGACTGGAATCATGAGTCACTTCCATGACTCGTGGAACCACCCACGGCTCGTGGACTTGACCTGTGATTTCTGGAAGTTCAAATTTTCTGCAAGTTCTTAGTTTTAAAAGATGGGTCTATTTATGGGGTGTTACACCTTTGGTCGGGATATGAGAGCTTTTCATCTTAGAATTCTCTCTTGTTCTGTGTTTTAAAGCAGTTGGGCTTGTATGGTTGACTATGGTCAACATTTGGAGAAGACAACCTCAGATGGAATTTCCATCAGCGCTGTTAGCTCTGCAATATCGAGTTTGGGTTATGTAGGTGGTTAGTTTGGGACCCGAGTGTGCCGAGCTCATTTTGGGTGTTCGGTTGGTTTTAGCTAGTGTTGACTTGGGTTAACATTCCTCAGAGACAACCTCGGATGGGAGTTTCTTCGATTCCGTTGAGTCCAAAACATCATTTCCACTCTAATAGCACCTTTGGTTTGTGTGTATCGGGTTTCAATTGTTCCCGGAACCTCCCATGGAACTTTTTCACTTTGCTGGGTTTTCTACAGGAGAATTGTTCAGCGCCAACGGTGCCCGAGCAGTGCGATTGTGCTAGCCTGTGATTTTCCCTTCAGCGCGATCGCACTAGGATAGCACAATTGTGCTGGTCTGCGACCTGCAACTTAAAAAGCATTTTCCTCAATTATTCAGACTTCTTCTCTCATTTCCTCACATTATAAACTAATTTCCCTCTCCTTAAAACTTGCCCTAAGTAAATTTCCCACCATGGGACTTCATTAAATTGAGGATTTCGTCTTTACCCTCTTTGTTTGGTAAGTGTTCTCCTTGAATTTCTTCCTTCCCATGGATAAAACCTCCATGGATGTGTTTTCTTAAAGCTTGGGTTTCCTTTGATTGTAGATGCTCCTTTGGGATTGTTCGTTCGCTATTGCCAGGATTTAATCGTTAGACTTGATTCCTCTCCTTGTGGTAAGCGAATTTTTACTTTAATTTCCAGTTTATTTTCTAAAATTCCACATTTAATCCTCTAGTTGAGCGGGCTATTTTGAGCCCCTTTTCTTGGCTAAAATCACTCAAATTTGGAGCATGCACTCATGGGAGTAGTATGTTCGTCATGTATTTTTTTTTCCTGATTTAGGTTGTGGGTCTCACAGGCCCGCTTATGACTCGAACTTTGACCCGGCTATACTTATAGCAATATGGGTATTGTTAGTCTTATTTTAGCATGTAGAATATTGTTTTGATAGTTTATTCGCGATTTGGAGCTTCTCGGAGCAGTTTGAGCTTGGACGATGATGTTCCTGCAGCTAGTTGTTGGACGACATGTAGGTTATGTCTTCCCTACCTAGACTCTACGTATATAGGCTATAACTGCATTAATTAGTATCCTTGAGTTGGATTTCTAGGTTGGTACCCCCAGACCTTGTCCGTTCATTTCATACGTTGTTTGTAGTACTTGTTGTAGTATTGTATTATTACCTTTGTGGCCCCGTGTGGCCTTGTATATGCCTCTGGACCATAGATGGTGGGATATTTGGGAATGTCCCATTGAGATATTATTGTAGGCTGGATATCTGTGCTGTAGAGCTGATTGTGCCTGTGCAGGACCGATAGGAATGTTTGTGAGCCATTGGGCTAATCCATTATTTGCGATCATATCATTCATGCAAAGGATTTTTCTGCATATTTTATTACTGATTTGGCTTTGGGCCCACTATATTTGGTTTTCTAAGCGTTACATGGCCTCGAGGGCCCATTTTTGGTAATATGAGTATGAAAGGGTTTTGGAGCTGATTTTTATAAAACCTCTTGGAGTAAAGAGGATATTACAATGATTTTATCACCAGTTTTCACACTGATACTAGACTCAGCTGTGCCAGACTGCTAGGCATGTTTTTACTATATATTTAGACCAAGATACACTTCGGGCACCCTTTATGAGGGTTGTTAAGACTTGATTACTTATACGCTTTGTACACCCTTTTCTATAGGGATTTTGAGATCACTACTACTGTTTTAAACTCATTTTGAGTAAGGGCATGTACTATGAGATTTTGATTATTGATCTAGACCCAGATACACTCCGGGCAATTATACTTTGAGATTTTGTAGTTTTAGTATGTGGTCTACGTGTAGACCTCCATGGACCATGCCGATCTGGACTAGGGGCTATATGCCAAGTGTGCCGGAGGAGGGGTGTACAGTGGAGTTGAGGTGCTCGGGGGAATCCCTTCCATGGACCCTAACTCTATTGGACCTTTTAGGTACCATAGGGGGTAACATACGACACTACTATCACACCTGGTACCATCATATATCATCATCATGCATATTGTATTTGGATTCCACTCTTGTTTTCTGCTTTCTCAGTGTACGCTCTGGTAGTATGGGATGCCTTAGGGTTTGTTTTCACTTGATTGTGTTCCTCGGTTGTATGGGCGGCCGTTGGGACTTTAGGCAGATATTATTGCTTATATCAGATTATAGAGCTTGTTATGGCCTTCAGTTATTGGTGGTTTAGTGGATTCTAGCCTGTTGAGGCTCTGATTATTGGACATTTGATTACTGATGGACTAGTCGTTCCTAGATTATTGAGGCACTATTTAAGTGGCCTTCTGAGTATTTATGGGTTAGCGGATCTTGCCCTTCTTTCTTGGTGCTGATTCGTTGTCTCAGTTTTCTTGTGGCTTAACTTATTTCATCCTAGGGTTGTTATTGTGGGACTGCTATCTGATTTCTCTGATCTTGAAATGGTGTATAAGCATTATTCCGTTAGTTATATTGCTCTAGCTTGATTACATTTACTTGCTTTCCTTCTTTCCGTTTCTACTTGAGGTTACCGATATAGTGCCATCTTTCTAACTCTCTTTTTATATATATTGTTATTGCAAGGACTCTAGGTGCGTTCTTCTTTCCTTTACATGTGTTCTGTTTTTTTTATATATATATATATATATTGTGGCTAGCATAGCTTGTTTGTAAATCTTGTTGATTTCTATCCGTGCTAGTTTCCATGTGCATTCTCTATTGTATCTATGACTGCTTCCTTGCTATCTGCTTCTTACTATTTTTATATTTTATATGCGCTCAGTCGGCCAATGATGCCCTGGATATACTTTGGGCACCAAATATAGGGGTCTGAGATTTGCGGTTTACTGTTTTAGACCCGGATAGACTCCGGATAATTATGCTTTGAGATCCCTCAATTTTTGTATGTGGTCACTTAGACCTGCTTGGATCTTGCCAATCCAAACTAGAGGCCATGAACTGCGAGTGCCGAGGGAGCTACATGCAACATTATGGTCACACCTAGTTCCATCATATCATTCATATTGTGTTCGGATTCTTGTTTGCTCGTTGTTCAGTGTGCACTTTGGTGGTACAGGATACCGGAGGGATTGTGTACTTTTGTGCTAAGTCCTGGGTGCACGGATGCTTGTCGAGAGCATAGGTGCTTAGCATAGGCTATCTTTTTATAGTGTTGGGTAGCGGCCTTCTGATCAGTTGTAGATTTACTTATTCCATCCTATGGTAGTACTTGCGATTTTAGGGTGTATGTATCTGAGTTCTCGGTAGTTAAATTCTTTAGTAGTGGATGGGGTGTGTTGACTTTGTGAGGTGGCTACCTAGGGTTTGGACTCGTGGGTAGGTCTTGTTAGCTTTATTTTTGGTTTAGTCGTGGTTCTAGGATTGGGCTGAGTGTTTTTTTTGTCTAGCGGCCTTGGGTGGTTGTTGCCTAGGCCATTATCTATCATGCGCTAGGAGTTGTTCTGTTAGTATAGTATGGTACCAGTGGTAGTGCCAGAGTTTGAACTCATGTCTTTAGTCAGGTGGTGTTGGTTATGCTGATGAGCATTGGTTGGTTTTGTATTCTCGGGTGATCTGAATCGACCTTCCTTAGTGTCGGGTTTGGTAAGTTAGGAGGTACGGTTTGTTTTTGTGGTTCCTTCTATTCTAAGTCTAGATGAGTTTCTTTCTGCCCTCTCAAGTTCTAGATTATATAATTGAGTTTAAGTATGGCATTATGGCTGGAATCTGGCTTTAATCTTTTTGGCTAAGTGTCGGTTGTAGCATCGTGACTGAGGTTTGACGGTGGAATTGTGGCTTTATGGTTGGATTTTTAATTATAGCATTTTTATTTGGTTGTGTTAGGCATTTGGCCTACCCTCATTCCGTCGTATCAAGTGTTGCATGTAGGAGTTGTGGGAGCTAAGGGAATAGCTCCAGGTTGCATTTGAGGGAGAGCTTTTTAGGTTCGGTGTTTCCTTGGAAAGGGTGTTATAGGGTTTGCGAAGGAGGGTGATGACTCCTTGTTTGTGCTTATGTGTTTTAGTAGTTGGCGGAGGTGACGGTTGAGAGCTGCTTGGGTTTGTGTGTTCTGACATGACTCGATTGACTACAGATTCCAGTAGGTTTTCGTCGATTGGTCCGAGGTCAGAATTTCTGTTGGTGAGGGATCAAGGTAGTTGTCATTTTCAGTACTACCTTTGGGGACTCATTGCATCAGTTGTGATCTCCTGTGTTGTTCGTTAAATAATCCAAGTCTTTGTAGCCTTATGGTTTGGGAAAACTGTATGTTCAGAGCCTAGCTGACTCTAGTTCCTATGTGCTCATCAGCAGTGTATGGGTCTACGTGGAGGTTTGACAGAGGTATTGGTTGCTAACTAGTATTGGATTTTAGAATCGTGGGCTAGCAAACTACTCCGGATGGTTCGTGGTTGGTCCTTTTCAGTTGCAGCTTCTTGAATTGGAAGGCAATGAGTTTGGATAACTTGGCTCTCCTATTTCAGATTATGGAGTGACAGTTGCCCTTGGACACTTAGTCCTTGGATAACCTTTGAGTTAGGATGGACATTCCAGATTTCAGCGGTGTTCTAGATAGTACGAGGTTCCTTCTACTATGGTTGAACAGATTCAGTGATGAAAATCCAAGATTCGGCGGTAGTGTATTATGTGTGATCAGATTATGTGGGTTGAGACTAGCGAGGCTATTGTGGGTTCTAATGATACTTTGAGGATAATGGTCACCTTTGTATCCTGAGGGTTTGAAAGATTAGTTTGTTGGTTCTTCAAGGTTTGTCTGTTATGTGGGGTTCCAATATTGGTTAAACTCGGCCAGTGTGGATTAGCAGTTCGGTATGTTGCAGGCTTCACAATCGGTGGTATGGTGTGCTAATGTAGTAGAGCAGTTGATTCGAGCCAAAGAAGTGAATTGATGGGTTGTGCAAATTTCTATATCTAAATGGCAGTCTTGGACTTCAGGCACCCTTTCCTTGCCTACGGGGTGTTCTGACTTGATATTCGTAGAGTGATTGACTTCTTCCTAAGTTGAGACTGGTAAGGTGATTTTAGAACTCATGTAGTGTTTGAGTGTTTGGAGCGTAGTTAGTGGTTACAGACCTCGTGGTAGGATTACCACACTCCTTATAGGGTCTTGGTTTTGGTTTGGGTCATTTGGGCAGGTTGACCAAGTTTATTCAGTTTTCATTATTTCAGACTTGGCTCGATTCAGCGAGGTTGGGTTTGTTCTATGGTCAGAAGGTTCTTCATCGACACAGGGTGCTCATAAATGACTTTTTCCAGCCCTGGTTTTCAAGCTTCAATCGAGTTCAGATGGTTGGTTCAGATAACGAGCTTGTTCTTAGTGAAAAAGGTTCGTCCGATGGTTGATTGTCGTTTGGAGTAGAACTACTATGGTTTTCGAGGATGCGCTTCGAGGTAGTATTTTGGGTATCAAAGGATAGTAAGTTATAACTTAGTTGGATTAAATTTGAGAATAAAGGTGACTTTGCTCGTAGTTGAGTATAACGGAAACTATGGATCTCTGGTATAACTGTTGACACTTCGAGAGAGGCTCGAGTGTTCTGCTTATTTGAAGCTTCATGATTGCGATAAAAAAGAATTCAGGTCAGAATAAAGGGTTTTTACAGATCAGAAGGTTCATGAGTTGGAGTTTTGAGCTGGTGACTTTTCTGGGTAAACTTGGTTGTGATGTTAAGGATTCTGATCCTGTGTGTTGATCACCTTGGTTCTCTGGTTTCAGTGTTATGTTGGTGTTTCTGATCGAGATTCTTGAGGGTCAATTTGGTTGGGAGATCTTTGGAGGATTTAAAAGGTTAGAGTCTAGTTTGGCTGGTGAGGTGTTGGGAGTCGGTACTTTTCTTTTGGTTTAGCTGCATAGGGTGCCACCCACCCGGGGAGGCTACCCGAGTTTCCGAGTGAGTGGTGCGGGCTTAGTATCCGTCTTTATTTGAGTCTTCTGGTGTTTTCCCTTCTTTAACTTTCACGGATGAAAGTTCTTTTAGTAGTGGATGTTGTAATGACCCCCCTGGTCATTTTCCTATTTTACATGCTTTTTTTGTGTTTCGAGCTTTCCCTTAGTGGCTATAGGTCATTTATGACTTACCGAGACTGACGGTTAAGTCCCCTATCCGTTCGTTAGGTCATTATGACCATTTCCCTATTTTAGAACTTGAACTTAGGAAATCATTGACTTTGGTCAATTTTTTTGGTAAACTTACTCAGAATCGAATTCTGACAGTTCCGTTGGCTCTGAAATAGGGATTTTGGTCTAGTGGGACCATTAGTCAGGGTCTGAATACTTTTAGTTTGATCTTGTGTTGTTTTCTGTGTTTGCAAGCTAGTTTGCTGGTAGGTTTGACTTTGGTCAACATTCGGAAAAGACAACATCGGATGAAAATTCCGTCAGCATTATTGGTTCTGGAGTGTTGACTTTAGGCTAGAGGGACCTTGGTTTCGGGTCCCGAGGCTTCTGCACTTGTTTTGAGGTTTTGAGTTCCGAGTAAATTTTGGGCACGGGGCCCACTTTTCATCAAAACAATCTCTGTTGTGAGCTTCATTAATTCCATTGAGTCCAAAATGCAGTTTCTGGTAGGGTAGCATGGTTGGTTTGTGTTCACGGGGTTCCGAATGAATCCCGAGGGTTTGTCACGTGAACTTTTGGCCTTGGTGAATTGCTGGTTGCTGCTATAAAAGTTGCAGACCATTTTGGTCATCGCGAGGTGGCCATCGCGATCGCGATGGTCAAGGAAAGTTGCTATTCGCGTTCGCGATGAAGTAGGCAGGGGCTTGATCTACATGATCGCGTGGCTGGCCTGTCGCGACCGCAATGGTTTGACTCGCTCTTCTTTGCGAATGCGGGGGGGTCTTGTCGCGATAGCCATGAAGGACCCCAAACAACTATTTAAGCTGTCCACTTTGTTTTCCAGCCACTTTGTTCATTTCTCCAAACACCTAAATACAAAAACACTCTTCTAAAGTGCTCCAAATCAGTCCTTGACCTGGGGAAATCGTTTGTTCATCTGGAATTTGCATTCTCTCGATAATTGGTAAGTTCTCTTTCCCCAAAGCTCTTTTTTTTTCCATTTAGTAAAACTCCGTTGTTGATTAATTCTTGGAGGTTAGATAAATGCTTGTAGAATCTGTTCCTTGGGCTGCATGTTCGTGAGTTCATGGGACTTGCTCTATTGGTATAATTTTCTCCCTAATTGGTAAGCCTCCGTCTTAAAACTCTTGTAATTCTCGGTCTTAAATCCTCGAATTAGTAGAACTTCCGGGCTTTTTTTGGGCCCTGAAACAAGCTCCATTCGAGCTCAAGTTTTGAACATGGGTTCCTTAACCCACCACGACCTTAATTGTGAATTTTATTTTCTATTTCATTGCGCGGGCTGAGGGTCATTTTCCGACCTGATTTCCAGCCTTGTTTTCCGTATAACAATATAAGTGTCGTTCTTCTTGTCTTGACACCTAGTTTATGTTCTTGATAGCGTGACAGTTGTCTGAGGCTGTTCGAAAGGGAAAGGTACACGAGTGACGATTCATGTTTGCAGTTCGGCCCCGAGGTAGGTTACGATCTACTTTCTAGACTGAGTTTAGTTAGGTTTTATATATTATATGTTACTGGAACGTTAGGTTGGACTTTAGGTATTATTAGTCTTAAATCTTGTGACTTATATTATTTTGGCCATTTCGGATCATAGATTAGACCTTTTCATGCTATCCTTAGTCTAAAATCCAGTAGTATTGTTATGCCTAGCATATAATCCTTAGTATGCTTTTAGGAGATTGTAGAGGTAGAGTAGAAGCTCGTAGTGGTCTCCGTAATTATTTTCTGCTATCTTCTACTTTAAATTGTTGGTTGTGTGTTACTGTAGGCCTGAGGCCATAGCTTGGATTTGGACGGAGTTTCTAGTTCAATTCTTTTATTTTGGAGGGTATTTTGCCCTGTTTTGCCTTGTAGTGTGCTACTTTTTGTGATTATGGATACCTCATGCTCATACTGCATTGCATATTATCGATACAAAAAAGGAACGTTTTTGAGGATTTTGGTTTTAAAACTGGAGATTTACTATGGATACTGTGGTTCTTGGATGTTGAAAGGGTTATACTGGGTTTACTACTAATTTTGGAAAGGAAAGGAAAAGTACTACTTTTGTGCTGGTCCAAGGGATATTCCTGAACCCTTTTCTCTGCTATTTTCAAATATATATATATACTCATAGTCCGAAGCGGTATTTCGAACACTCGATGCGTTATTCAAGGCCTTTTCTCATTCATACAAATACTTATAGTCCGATGCGGTATTTCAGACCCCCGATGTGTTATTCCATGTTCTTACTTCCTATATACACACATACATATATATATATATATATGTATAGTCTGATGTGGTATCCCGGACGCCTGATGCGGTATTCTGGGTTTGTACTATTATGCATTCATACATCACATCATATCTCATAGCATTGCATCAACTTGGGTGTACTTGGATTGTCGATTGCTTGTATTAATTTTATTATTATTGCCTTCTTGTTGGTTAGGATATTTTTGTTTTCAGTTTATAACTAGATTTAGGTGGATCCATGTATTTTGTGTACTTTCCTGTAATTTATCTATATATTATCTTTCTGCGCTCGGTTGGCCTATGTTGCCTACTGAGTACCCGTTGTCTTGGTACTCATACTACACTTTGCATCTTTTTATGATGTAGTACCTAGTATGAGACACACTCATTGACCCTCCTGTAGTTCGAGGCCTGTTGCAATTTGGATCGCAGTGAGCTCCCGACGCTTTTGGAGACTTTACATGCTTTCCATCCTATATATTCTGTCTATATTTTTGTATTTTGGATAGACAGAGTCTGTTATATAGCTACTCCTTGCTTAGTCGCTCTTGTACTAGTGACACCAGATCCGGGTTAGTTATCATGTTGTTTTGTCTATTCAGTCACTTTAGGGCCATCTTTTGTACGTTGGTATGTATATATGCTATTGGCCCTGTCTTTTCATTTATATCTTCTACTTTTTCTTAGTTTAACTATTATTATCGTCTTTCGTATCATTGGGTTTTGGCTTGTCTACTGGGGAGTTATGTAGACGCCATCATGTCCCGGTTTTGGGTCTTGACAAAGTAGTATCAGAGCTCTAGGTTCACCGGTCTCACCAGTACAAGAGCAAGTGTCTAGTAGAGTCTCATGGATCGGTACGATGACATCTGTATCCTATCTGCGAGAGGCTATAGGACATTCCTAGGAATGATTCCATCTTGTTTGATTCCTGATCGTGCGTCTTTGACTCTATCGACTTCTTATACTTCAGTTGTTTCATTCCTCCTCAGAAACCTAGGACGAGTACGACAATGGGCGATGATGAGGCTTCTACGCCTGTTACTTTAGTGCTTCTTTTAGCGCCAAGATTTTAGAGTGTAGGCTTACCACTTCGGCTAAGAGAGAGGTTTGGAGCTACCATAACTTGGTGCAATATATGGCTACCCCAGATCTTCAGGGCACCATGGCTTAGACTCTGAGTCTTCCAGATGGTGTATCTGTACCACGGGTATGGGCAGCACCTGGTTCTTCGAGAGGTGCTTTGGCTAGGTTTAAGGTTACAGTTTCCCTTACCTTTGACCTTGCGGTTATCGGTTATAATTGTATTAATTGGCATCCTTGGGTTGGGTATTCTAGGTTGGCATCCCAGACCTTGCCCGCTCCTTCCGCTGTCTTATTTATTGCTTTGGTTATAGTATTACACTTATGGCCCCACGTGGCCTTTGTATATGCCTTTGGACCATAGATAGAGGGATATTTGGGAATGTCCACGAGTCCCGTCCATCAAGTTGTCATTTTAGGTTGGTTATGTATGTTGTAGAGCTGACTGTGCCTGTGCAGAGTTGATTGGTTGATTGTGAGTCATTGGGCTATTATCTATTTGTAATGATATCATTCAAGCAAGAGTTTCCTACATATTTTACTACTGTTTTGGCTATGGGCCTATGATAAATGGTTTATAAAACTTGCATGGCCTTAAGGGTCCATTTTTGGTTAAATGATTATAAAAAGGATTTGGAACTGACTTTATGGTTTTGTTTGGAGTAAAAAGGAGTATTATGATGATTTTATCATTGATTTTCATACTGATACTAGGCTCGGCTATTCCATAGCGCTAGATATGCTTTTATTACATATTTAATCCTGGATATACTTTGGGCACCAAATATAGGGGTCTGAGATTTACGGTTTACTATTTTAGACCCGGATAGACTCCGGATAATTATGATTTGAGATCCCTCAATTTTTGTATGTGGTCACTTAGACCTGCTTGGATCTTGCCAATCCAAACTAGGGGCCACGAACTGCGAGTGCCGGGGGAGCTACATGTAGCATTATGGTCACACCTAGTTCCATTATATCATTCATATTATGTTCGGATTCTTGTTTGCTGGTTGTTCAGTGTGCACTTTGGTGGTACAGGATGCCGGAGGGATTGTGTGCTTTTGTGCTAGTTCCTTGGGTGCACGGACGCTTGTCGGGAGCATAGGTGCTTAGCATAGGCTATTTTCTTATAGTGTTGGGTAGCGGCCTTCTGATCAGTTATAGATTTACTTATTCCATCCTATGGTATTACTTGCGATTTTAGGGTGTATGTATCTGAGTTCTCGGTAGTTAAATTCTTTAGTAGTGGATGAGGTGTGTTGACCTTGTGAGGTGGCTACCTGGGGTTTTGACTCGTGGGTAGGTCTTGTTAGCTTTATTTCTGGTTTAGTCGTGGTTCTAGAATTGGGCTGAGTGTTTTTTTTTGTCTAGCGGCCTTGGGTGGTTGTTGCCTAGGCCATTATCTATCATGCGCTAGGAGTTGTTCTGTTAGTATAGTGTGGTACCAGTGGTAGTGCCGGAGTTTGAACTCATGTCTTAAGTCAAGTGGTGTTGGTTATGCTGATGAGCATTGGTTGGTTTTGTATTCTCGGGTGATCTGAATTGACCTTCCTTAGTGTCGGGTTAGGTAAGTTAGCAGGTATGGTTTGTTTTCGTGGTTCCTTCTATTCTAAGTCTAGATGAGTTTCTTTCTTCCCTCTCCAGTTCTAGATGATATAATTGAGTTTGAGTATGGCATTATGGCCAGAATCTAGCTTTATCTTTTTGGCTAAGTGTCGGTTGTAGCATCGTGACAGAGGTTTGATTGTGGAATTGTGGCTTTACGGTTGGATTTTTAATTATAGCATTTTTATTTGGTTAAGTTAGGCATTTGGCCTACCCTCATTCCATCGCATCAAGTGTTGCCGGTAGGAGTTGTGGGAGCTAAGGGAATAGCTCCATGTTGCATTTGAGAGAGAGCTTTTTAGGTTCGGTGTTTCCTTGGAAAGGGTGTTATAGGGTTTGCGAAGGAGGGTGATGACTCCTTGTTTGTGCTTATGTGTTTTAGTAGTTGGCGGAGGTGACGGTAGAGAGCTGCTTGGGTTTGTGTGTGCTGACATGACTTGACTGACTACAGATTGCAGTAGGTTTTCTTCGATTGGTCAGAGGTCAGAATTCCTGTTGGTGAGGGATCAAGGTAGTTGTCATTTTGAGTATTACCTTTAGGGACTCATTGCATCAGTTGTGATCTCCTGTGTTGTTCGTTAAATGATCCAAGTCTTTGTAGCATTATGGTTTGCACAAACTGTATGTTCAGAGCCTAGATGACTCCAGTTCCGATGTGCTCATTGGCAGTGTATGGGTCTACGTGGAGGTTCGACAGAGGTATTGGTTGCTAACTAGTATTGGATTTTAGAATCATGGGCTAGCAAACTACTCCTGATGGTTCGTGGTTGGTCCTTTTCAGTTGCAGCTTCTTGAATTGGAAGGCAATGAGTTTGGATAACTTGGCTCTCCTATTTCAGATTATGGAGTGACAGTTGCCCTTGGAAACTTAGTCCTTGGCTAACCTTTGAGTTAGGATGGACATTCTAGCTTTCATCTGTGTTCTAGATTGTACGAGGTTCCTTCTACTATGGTCGAAAAAATTCAGTGATGTAAATTCAAGATTCGGCGGTAGTGTATTATGTGTGATCAGAATATGTGGGTTGAGACTAGCGAGGCTATTGTGGGTTCTAATGAAACTTTGAGGATAATGGTCATCTCTGTATCCTGAGGGTTTGAAATCTTAGTTTGTTGGTTCTTCAAGGGTTGTCTGTTATGTGGGGTTCCAGTATTGGTTGGACTCAGCCAGTGTGGACTAGCAGTTCGGTATGTTGCAGGCTTCAGAATTGGTGGTATGGTGTGCTAATGTAGTAGAACAGTTGATTCGAGCCAAAGAATTGAATTGATGGGTAGTGCAAATTTCTATATCTAGATGGCAGTCTTGGACTTCAGGCACCCTTTCCTTGCCTACGGGGTGTTCTGACTTGATATTCGTAGCGTGATTGACTTCTTCCTAAGTTGAGACTGGTAAGGTGATTTTAGAACTCATGTAGTGTTTGAGTGTTTGGAGCTTAGTTAGTGGTTACAGACCTCATGGTAGGATTACTACACTCTTTACAGGGTCTTGGTTTTGGTTTTGGTCATTTGGGCAGGTTGACCAAGTTTATTCGGTTTTAATTATTTCAGACTTGGCGCGATTCACCGAGGTTGGGTTCATTCTATGGTCAGAAGGTTCTCCATTGACACAGGGTGCTCATATATGACTTTTTCCAGCCCTGGTGTGCAAGCTTCAATCGAGTTTAGATGGTTGGTTCAGATAATGAGCTTGGTCTTAGATAAAAGGGTTTGGCCGATGGTTGATTGTCATTTGGAGTAAAACTACTATGGTTTTCGAGGATGCACTTCGAGGTAGTAGTTTGGGTGTCAAAGGATACTAAGCTATAACTTAGTTGGATTAAATTTGAGTTTAATGGTGACTTTGCTCTTGGTTGAGTATAACGGGAACTATGGATCTCTGGTATAACTATTGACACTTCGAGAGAGGATCGAGTGTTCTGCTTATTTGAAGCTTCATGATTGCGATACAAATGAATTCAGGTCAGAATAAAGGGTTTTTTACAGATCAGAAGGTTCATGAGTTGGAGTTTTAAGCTGGTGACTTTTCTGGGTAAACTTGGTTGTGATGTTAAGGATTCTGATCCTGTGTGTTGATCACCTTGGTTCTCTGGTTTCAGTGTTATGTTGGTGTTTCAGATTGAGATTCTTGAGGGTCAATTTGGTTGGGAGATCTTTGGAGGATTTAGAGTTTAAGGTTTTTGTCTAGTTTGGCTGGTAAGGTGTTGGGACTCGGTAGCTTTCTTTTGGTTTAGCTCTGTAGGGTGCCGCCCAGCCGAGGAGGGTACCCGAGTTTCCGAGTGAGTGGTACGGGCTTAGTATCCATCTTTGTTTGAGTCTTCTGGTGTTTTCCCTTCTTTAACTTTCACGGATGAAAGTTCTTTTAGTAGTGGATGTTGTAATGACCCTCCTAGTCATTTTCCTATTTTTCATGCTTTTTTTGTGTTTCGAGCTTTCCCTTAGTGGCTATAGGTCATTTATGACTTGCCGAGACTGACAGTTAAGTGCCCGCCCGTTCGTTAGGTCATTATGACCATTTCCCTATTTTAGAACTTGAACTTAGGAAATCATTGACTTTGGTCAATATTTTTGGTAAACGTATTCAGAATCGAATTCTGACAGTTCCGTTGGCTCTGAAACGGAGATTTTGGTCTAGTGGGACCATTAGTCAGGGTCTGAGTACTTTTAGTTTGATTTTGTGTTGTTTTCTGTGTTTGCAAGCTAGTTTGCTGGTAGGTTTGACTTTGGTCAACATTCAGAGAAGACAACATCAGATGGAAATTCCGTCAGCATTGTTGGCTCTGGAGTCTCGACTTTAGGCTAGAGGGACCTTGGTTTTGGGTCCCGAGGCTTCCGTACTTTTTTTTGAGGTTGTTCCTAGTCAATTTTGGGCACGGGGTCCACTTTTCATCAAAACAATCTCTGTTGTGAGTTTCATTAATTCCATTGAGTCCGAAATGCGGTTTCTGGTAGGGTAACATTGTTGGTTTGTGTTCAAGGGTTTCTGAATGAATCCCGAGGGTTCGTCACGTGAACTTTTGGCCTTGGTGAATTGCTGGTTGCTGCTATAAAAGTTGCAGACCATTTTGGTCATCGCGAGCTGGCCATCGCGATGGCGATGGTCAAGGAACATTGCTGTTCATGGTCGCGATGAAGTAGGCAGGGGCTTGCTCTACATGATCGCGTGGCTGGCCTGTCGCGACCGCAATGGTTTGACTCGCTCTTCTTTGCGAATGCGGGCGGGTCCTATCGCGATCGCCATGAAGGACCCCAGACAGCTATTTAAGCTGTCCACTTTTTTTTCCAGCCTCTTTGTTCATTTCTCCCAACACCTAAATACAAAAACACTCTTCTAAAGTGTTCCAAATCAGTCCTTGACCTGGGGAAATCGTTTGTTCATCTGGAATTCGCATTCTCTCGATAATTGGTAAGTCTTCTTTCCCCAAAGCTCTCTTCTTCTCCATTTAGTAAAACTCCGTTGTTGATTAATTCTTGGAGGTTAGATAAATGCTTGTAGAATCTTTTCCTTGGGCAGCATGTTCGTGAGTTCATGGGACTCGCTCCATTGGTGTAATTCTCTCCCTAATTCTTAAGTCTCCGTCTTAAAACTCTTGTAATTCTCCATCTTAAATCCTTGAATTAGTAGCACTTCAGGGCTGTTTTTGGGCCCTGAAATGAGCTCCATTCGCGCTCAAGTTTTGACCATGGGTTCCTTAACCCACAACGACCTTAATTGTGAATTTTATTTTCTATTTCATTAAGCGGGCTGAGGGTCATTTTCTGACCTGATTTCCAGCCTGGTTTTCCATATATCAATTTAAGTGTCGTTCTTCTTCTCTTGACACTAGTTTATGTTCTTGATAGCGTGACAGTTGTCTGAGGCTGTTCAGAAGGGAGAGGCACACGAGTGACGATTCATGTTTGCAGTTCGGCCCCGAGGTAGGTTACGGTCTACTTTCTAGACTGAGTTTAGTTAGGTTTTATATATTATATGTTACTGGATAGTTAGGTTGGACTTTAGGTATTATTAGGGTTAAATCTTGTGATTTATATTATTTTGGCCATTTCAGATCATAGATTAGACCTTTTCATGCTATCCTTAGTCTAAGATCCCGTAGTATTGTTATGCCTAGCATATAATCCTTAGTATGCATTTAGGAGATTGTAGAGGTAGAGTAGAAGCTCGTAGTGGTCTCCGTAATTATTTTTTGCTATCTTCTACTTTAAATTATTGGTTGTGTGTTAATGTAGGCCTGAGCCCATAGCTTGGATTTAGATGGAGTTTCCAGTTCAATTCTTTTATTTTGGAGGGTATTTTTCTCTGTTTTGCCTTGTGGTGTGCTACTTTTTGTGATTATGGATACTTCATGCTCATACTGTATTGCATATTATCGATACAGAAAAGGAAGGTTTTTGAGGATTTTGGTTTTAAAATTGGAGATTTACTATGGATACTGTGGTTCTTGGATGTTGAAAGGGTTATACTGGGTTTACTACTAATTTTGGAAAGAAAAGGAAAAGTACTACTTTTGTGCCGGTCCAAGGGATATTCCCGGACCCTTTTCTCTTCTATTTTCAAATATATATATATATATACTCATAGTCCGATGCAGTATTTCGAACACTCGATGCGTTATTCCGGGCCTTTTCTCATTCATACATATACTTATAGTCCGATGCGGTATTTCAGACCCCCGATGCATTATTCCATGTTCTTACTTCCTATATACACACATACATATATATATATGTATAGTCTGATGTGGTATTCCGGGCGCCTGATGCGGTATTCTGGGTTTGTACTATTATGCATTCATACATCACATCATATCTCATAGCATTGCATCAACTTGGGTGTACTTGGATTGTCGATTGCTTGTATTAATTTTATTATTATTGCCTTCTTGTTGGTTAGGATATTTTTGTTTTCAGTTTATAACTAGATTTAGGTGGATCCATGTATTTTGTGTACTTTCCTGTAATTTATCTATGTATTATCTTTCTGTGCTCGGTTGGCCTATGTTTCCTACTAAGTACCCGTTGTCTTGGTACTCATACTACACTCTGCATATTTTTATGATGTAGTACCTAGTACGAGACACCCTCATTGACCCTCCTGTAGTTCGAGGCCTGTTGCAATTTGGATCGCAGTGAGCTCACGATGCTTTTGGAGACTTTACATGCTTTCCATCGTATATATTCTGTCTATATTTTTGTATTTTGGATATACAGAGTCTGTTATATAGCTACTCCTTGCTTAGTCGCTCTTGTACTAGTGACACCAGGTCCGGGTTAGTTATCATGTTGGTTTGTCTATTCAGTCACTTTAGGGCCATCTTTTGTACGTTGGTATGTATATATGCTATTGGCCCTGTCTTTTCATTTATATCTTCTACTTTTTCTTAGTTTAACTATTATTATCGTCTTTCGTATCATTTGGTTTTGGCTTGTCTACTGGGGAGTTATGTAGACGCCATTATGTCCCTGTTTTGGGTCTTGACAAAGTAGTATCAGAGCTCTAGGTTCACCGATCTCACCAGTACAAGAGCAAGTGCCTAGTAGAGTGTCATGGATTGGTACGATGACATCTGTATCCTATCTGCGAGAGGCTATAGGACATTCTTAGGAAATATTCCATCTTGTTCGATTCCTGATTGTGCGTCTTTGACTCTATTGACTTCTAATAATTCAGTTGTTTCATTCCTCCTCAGAAACCTAGAACGAGTACTACAATGGGCGATGATGAGGCTTCTACGCCTGTTACTTTAGTGCTTCTTTTAGCGCCAAGATTTTAGAGTGTAGGCTTACCACTTCGGCTAAGAGAGAGGTTTGGAGCTACCATAACTTTTGGTGCAATATATGGCTACCCCAGATCTTCAGGGCACCATGGCTTAGACTCTGAGCCTTCCAGAGGGTGTATCTGTACCACGGGTATGGGCAGTACCTGGTTCTTCGAGAGGTGCTTTGGCTAGGTTTAAGGTTACAGTTTCCCTTACCTTAGACCTTGCAATTATCGGTTATAATTGTATTAATTGGCATCCTTGGGTTGGGTATTCTAGGTTGGCACCCCAGACCTTGCCTACTTCTTCCGCTGTCTTATTTATTGCTTTGGTTGTAGTATTTCACTTATGTCCCCTTGTGGCCTTTGTATATGACTTTGGACCATAGATGGAGGGATATTTGGGAATGTCCACGAGTCCCGTCCACCGAGTTGTCATTTTAGGTTGGTTATGTATGTTGTAGAGCTGACTGTGCCTGTGTAGAGTTGATTGGTTGATTGTGAGTCGTTGGGCTATTATCTATTTGTAATGATATCATTCATGCAAGGGTTTCCTACATATTTTACTACTGTTTTGGCTATGGGCCTATGATAAATGGTTTATAAAACTTGCATAGCCTTAAGGGTCCATTTTTGGTAAAATGATTATAAAAGGGATTTCGAACTGACTTTATGGATTTGCTTGGAGTAAAAAGGAGTATTATGAGGATTTTATCATTGATTTTCATACTGATACTAGGCTCGGCTATGCCATAGCGCTAGACATGCTTTTATAATGTATTTAGTCCTGGATATACTTTGGGCACCAAATATAGGGGTCTGAGATTTGTGGTTTACTATTTTAGACCCGGATAGACTCCGGATAATTATGCTTTGAGATCCCTCAATTTATGTATGTGGTCACTTAGACCTGCTTGGATCTTGCCAATCCAAACTAGGGGCCACGAACTGCGAGTGCCGGGGGAGCTACATGCAACATTTTGGTCACACCTAGTTCCATCATATCATTCATATTATGTTTGGATTCTTGTTTGCTGGTTGTTTAGTGTGCACTTCGGTGGTACAGGATGCCGGAGGGATTGTGTGATTTTGTGCTAGTTCCTCGGGTGCACGGATGCTTGTCGGGAGCATAGGTGCTTAGCATAGGCTATCTTCTTATAGTGTTGGGTAGCGGCCTTCTGATCAGTTGTAGATTTACTTATTCCATCCTATGGTATTACTTGCGATTTTAGGGTGTATGTATCTGAGTTCTCGGTAGTAAAATTCTTTAGTAGTGGATGGGGTGTGTTGACCTTGTGAGGTGGCTACCTAGGGTTTTGACTCGTGGGTAGGTCTTGTTAGCTTTATTTCTGGTTTAGTCGTGGTTCTAGGATTGGGCTGAGTGTTTTTGTCTAGCGGCCTTGGATGGTTGTTGCCTAGGCCATTATCTATCATGCGCTAGGAGTTGTTCTGTTAGTATAGTGTGGTACCAGTGGTAATGCCGGAGTTTGAACTCATGTCTTAAGTCGGGTGGTGTTGGTTATGCTGATGAGCATTGGTTGGTTTTGTATTCTCGGGTGATCTGAATCGACCTTCCTTAGTGTTGGGTTTGGTAAGTTAGCAGGTATGGTTTCTTTTCGTGGTTCCTTCTATTCTAAGTCTAGATGAGTTTCTTTCTTCCCTCTCCAGTTCTAGATGATATAATTGAGTTTGAGCATGGCATTATGGCCGGAATCTGCCTTTATCTTTTTGGCTAAGTGTCGGTTGTAGCGTCGTGATTGAGGTTTGATTGTGGAATTGTGGCTTTACGGTTGGATTTTTAATTATTGCATATTTATTTGGTTGAGTTAGGCATTTGGCCTACCCTCATTCCGTCGCATCAAGTGTTGCCGGTAGGGGTTGTGGGAGCTAAGGGAATAGCTCCATGTTGCATTTGAGAGAGAGATTTTTAGGTTCAGTATTTCATTGGAAAGGGTGTTATAGGGTTTGCAAAAGAGGGTGATGACTTCTTGTTTGTGCTTATATGTTTTAGTAGTTGGCGGAGGTGACGGTAGAGAGCTGCTTGGGTTTGTGTGTGTTGACATGACTCAACTGACTACAGATTGCAGTAGGTTTTCTTCGATTGGTCTGAGGTCAGAATTCCTGTTGGTGAGGGATCAAGGTAGTTGTCATTTTCAGTACTACCTTTGGGGACTCATTGCATCAGTTGTGATCTCCTGTGTTGTTCATTATATGATCCAAGTCTTTGTAGCATTATGGTTTGGGAAACTGTATGTTCAGAGCCTAGATGACTCCAGTTCCGATGTGCTCATCGGCAGTGTATGGGTCTACGTGGAGGTTCGACAGAGGTATTGGTTGCTAACTAGTATTGGATTTCAGAATCATGGGCTAGAAAACTACTCCGAATGGTTCGTGGTTGGTCCTTTTCAGTTGCAGCTTCTTGAATTGGAAGGCAATGAGTTTGGATAACTTGGCTCTCCTATTTCAGATTATGGAGTGACAGTTGCCCTTGGACACTTAGTCCTTGGCTAACCTTTGAGTTAGGATGGACATTCCAGCTTTCAGCGGTGTTCTAGATTGTACGAGGTTCCTTCTACTATGGTTGAACAAATTCAGTGATGTAAATTCAAGATTCGGCGGTAGTGTATTATGTGTGATCAGATTATGTGGGTTGAGACTAGCGAGGCTATTGTGGGTTCTAATGATACTTTGAGGATAATGGTCGCCTTTGTATCCTGAGGGTTTGAAATCTTAGTTTGTTGGTTCTTCAAGGGTTGTCTGTTATGTGGGGTTCCAGTATTGGTTGGACTCGGCCAGTGTGGACTAGCAGTTCGGTATGTTGCAGGCTTCAGAATCGGTGGTATGGTGTTCTAATGTAGTAGAACATGTGATTCGAGACAAAGAAGTGAATTGATAGGTTGTGCAAATTTCTATATCTAGATGGCAGTCTTGGACTTCAGGCACCCTTTCCTTGCCTACGGGGTGTTCTGACTTGATATTCGTAGCGTGATTGACTTCTTCCTAAGTTGAGACTGGTAAGGTAATTTTAGAACTCATGTAGTGTTTGGAGCTTAGTTAGTGGTTACAGACCTCGTGGTAGGATTAACACACTCCTTACAGGGTCTTGGTTTTGGTTTGGGTCATTTGGGCAGGTTGACCAAGTTTATTCTGTTTTCATTTATTCAGACTTGGCGCGATTCAGCGAGGTTGGGTTCGTTCTATGGTCAGAAAGTTCTCCTTCGACACAGGGTGCTCATATATGACTTTTTTCAGCCCTGGTTTGCAAGCTTCAATCGAGTTTAGATGGTTGGTTCAGATAACGAGCTTGGTCTTAGCAAAAAGGGTTCATCCGATGGTTGATTGTCGTTTGGAGTAGAACTACAATGGTTTTCGAGGATGCGCTTCGAGGTAGTAGTTTGGGTGTCAAAGGATAGTAAGCTATAACTTAGTTGGATTAAATTTCAGTATAAAGGTAACTTTGCTCGTGGTTGAGTATAACGGGAACTATGGATCTCTGGTATAACTGTTGACACTTCGAGGGAGGATCTGGTGTTCTGCTTATTAGAAGCTTCATGATTGCGATACAAAAGAATTCAGGTCAGAATAAAGGGTTTTTACAGATCATAAGGTTCATGAGTTGGAGTTTTGAGCTGGTGACTTTTCTGGGTAAACTTGGTTGTGATGTTAAGGATTCTGATCCTGTGTGTTGATCACCTTGGTTCTCTGGTTTCAGTGTTATGTTGGTGTTTCTGATCGAGATTCTTGAGGGTCAATTTGGTTGGGAGATCTTTGGAGGATTTAGAGTTTAAGGTTAGAGTCTAGTTTGGCTGGTGAGGTGTTGGGAGTCGGTACTTTTCTTTTGGTTTAGCTGCATAGGGTGCCACCCAGCCGGGGAGGCTACCCGAGTTTCCAAGTGAGTGGTGCGGGCTTAGTATCCGTCTTTATTTGAGTCTTCTGGTGTTTTCCCTTCTTTAACTTTCACGGATGAAAGTTCTTTTAGTAGTGGATGTTGTAATGACCCCCCTGGTCATTTTCCTATTTTACATGCTTTTTTTGTGTTTCGAGCTTTCCCTTAGTGGCTATAGGTCATTTATGACTTACCGAGATTGACGGTTAAGTCCCCTATCCGTTCGTTAGGTCATTATGACCATTTCCCTATTTTAGAACTTGAACTTAGGAAATTATTGACTTTGGTCAATTTTTTTGGTAAACGTACTCAGAATCGAATTCTAACAGTTCCGTTGGCTCTGAAACGGGGATTTTGGTCTAGTGGGACCATTAGTAAGGGTCTGAGTACTTTTAGTTTGATCTTGTGTTATTTTCTGTGTTTGCAAGCTAGTTTGCTGGTAGGTTTGACTTTGGTCAACATTCGAAGAAGACAACATCAGATGGAAATTCCGACAGCATTGTTGGATCTGGAGTGTCGACTTTAGGCTAGAGGGACCTTGGTTTCGGGTCCTGAGGCTTCCGTACTTGTTTTGAGGTTTTGAGTTTCGAGTCAATTTTGGGCACGGGGCCCACTTTTCGTCAAAACAATCTCTGTTGTGAGTTTCATTAATTCCATTGAGTCCAAAATGCGGTTTCTGGTAGGGTAGCATGGTTGGTTTGTGTTCACGGGGTTCCGAATGAATCCCGAGGGTTCGTCAGGTGAACTTTTGGCCTTGGTGAATTGCTGGTTGCTGCTATAAAAGTTGCAAACCATTTTGGTCATCGCGAGGTGGCCATCGCGATTGCGATGGTCAAGGAAAATTGCTATTCGCGTTCGCGATGAAGTAGGCAGGGGCTTGCTCTACATGATCGCGTGGCTGGCCTGGCGCGACCGCAATGGTTTGACTCGCTCTTCTTTGCGAATGAGGGGGGGTCCTGTCGCGATTGCCATGAAGGACCCCAAACAGCTATTTAAGATGTCCACTTTGTTTTCCAGCCACTTTGTTCATTTCTTCCAACACCTAAATACAAAAACACTCTTCTAAAGTGCTCTAAATCAGTCCTTGACCTGGGGAAATCGTTTGTTCATCTGGAATTCGCATTCTCTCGATAATTGGTAAGTTCTCTTTCCCCAAATCTATCTTCCTCTCCATTTAGTAAAACTCCGTTGTTGATTAATTCTTGGATGTTAGATAAATGCTTGTAGAATCATTTCCTTGGGCTGCATGTTGGTGAGTTCATGGGACTCGCTCCATTGGTATAATTCTCTCCCTAATTGGTCCGTCTTAAAACTCTTGTAATCCTCCATCTTAAATCCTCAAATTAGTAGCACTTTGGGGCTGTTTTTGGGCCCTGAAACGAGCTCCATTCGCGCTCAAGGTTTGAATATGGGTTCCTTAACCCACCTGGACCTTAATTGTGAATTTTATTTTCTATTTCATTGCGCGGGCTGAGGGTCATTTTCCAACCTGATTTCCAGCCTGGTTTTCCGTATATCAATATAAGTGTTGTTCTTCTTGTCTTGACACCTAGTTTATGTTCTTGATAGTGTGAGAGTTGTATGAGGCTGTTCGGAAGGGAAAGGCACACAAGTGACAATTCATGTTTGCAGTTCGTCCCCGAGGTAGGTTACGGTCTACTTTCTAGACTGAGTTTAGTTAGGTTTTATATATTATATGTTACTGGAACGTTAGGTTGTACTTTAGGTATTATTAGGCTTAAATCTTGTGACTTATATTATTTTGGCCATTTCGGATCATAGATTAGACCTTTTCATGCTATCCTTAGTCTAAGAGCCCATAGTATTGTTATGCCTAGCATAGAATCCTTAGTATGCTTTTAGGAGATTGTAGAGGTAGAGTAGAAGCTCGTAGTGGTCTCCGTAATTATTTTCTTCTATCTTCTACTTTAAATTGTTAGTTGTGTGTTACTGTAGGCCTGAGGCCATAGCTTGGATTTGGACGGAGTTTCCAGTTCAATTCTCTTATTTTGGAGGGTATTTTTCCCTGTTTTGCCTTGTGGTGTGCTACTTTTTGTGATTATGGATACTTCATGCTCATACTGTATTGCATATTATCGATACAGAAAAGAAAGGTTTTCGAGGATTTTGGTTTTAAAACTGGAGATTTACTATGGATACTGTGGTTCTTGGATGTTGAAAGGGTTATACTGGGTTTACTACTAATTTTGGAAAGGAAAGGAAAAGTACTACTTTTGTGCCGGTCCAAGGGATATTCCCGGACCCTTTTCTCTGCTATTTTCAAATATATATATATACTCATAGTCCGATGCGGTATTTCAAACACTCGATGCGTTATTCCGGGCCTTTTCTCATTCATACATATATTTATAGTACGATGCGGTATTTCAGACCCCCGATGTGTTATTCCATGTTCTTACTTCCTATATACACACATACATATATATGTATAGTCTGATGTGGTATTCCGGGCGCCTTATGCGGTATTCTGGGTTTGTACTATTATGCATTCATACATCACATCAATCTCATAGCGTTGCATCGACTTGGGTGTACTTGGATTGTCGGTTGCTTGTATTGATTTTATTATTATTGTCCTCTTGTTGGTTAGGATATTTTTGTTTTCAATTTTATAACTAGATTTAGGTGGATCCATGTATTTTGTGTACTTTTCTGTAATTTATCTATATATTATCTTTCTGAGCTCGGTCGGCCTTTGATGCCTACTGAGTACCCGTTGTCCTTGTACTCATACTACACTCTGCATCTTTTTCTGATGTAGTACCTAGTACGAGCCACCCTCATTGACCCTCCTGTAGTTCGAGGCCTGTTGCAATTCGGATCGAAGTGAGCTCCCAACGCTTTTGGAGACTTTACATGCTTTCCATCTTATATATTCTATCTATATTTTTGTATTTTGGATAGAAAGAGTCTGTTGTATATCTACTTCTTGCTTAGTCTCTCTTGTACTAGTGACACCAGGTCTGGGTTAGTTATCATGTAGTTTTGTCTATTCAGTCACTTTAGGGCCATCTTTTGTATATTTTGTACGTTGGTATGTATATATTCTATTAGCCATGTCTTTTCATTTATATCTTCCACTTTTCCTTAGTTAAATTATTATTATCGTCTTTCGCATCATTGGTTTTTGGCTTGTCTATTGTGGGGACGCCATCATGACCCGGTTTTGGGTCGTGATAATGAGGTACCCATAACTTTTGGCTATATTATTTTCTTATGTGTGGTGGTTTCCATACTCCACAAATTTGAGAATTAAGATATTAGTTGCTTGAATCTTCTACTCTATTGGTATTATATGTTGGCTCAGTCATGATACTTGTACTTGATCAGGAGCAGAAAATGTCATTTCCAGTGTGCCTCGATCTGGAACATTTATGGGAATACCAGGTTCAAGCTTCTGAACAACGATCTGATGGGTGGTCTGCATTGACAACAAGCATCGCATAGAGTCCAAGACTAGGATATGTCCTCTATGTTCTACCAAGGTGTTGGAGAATATGGATACACACTTCATCGTGCAACACAAAATAATATTAAAATCACTTAGCAAAAAGAAACATCAAAATGGTGGAATCTAGATCTTTCTCAGTCTTATCCGTACTAAGAAAAGAGTTGCTGAGTCTTTATTTGGAGAAAAAGTCCATTCATTTTAGTCCTTCCTTAAATGAAGAAATCAACCAGTTACGACTATCAGTTATTGGCAATCAGTAGCCTGCCAAAAGATATCATACAAGACACCCCTGCACTTCAACTGGAACAAGTTTACTCGGGTTCAACCTAGATGACCATATTAGTCAAAGGTAAGAAGGTTATTATGATTTAATTTAAGCAGTTTCTTCATGATTTATTTTTGTATTCTCTCTTATCATCTGCCAACATCAAATGACACTAATTATTATCATGATGAAAAAGGATAATTTTTTTTATGACCGTGGTATCCGGGCCAGCTTTTACGCACCTCAACTAAATCCACATGATATCTGCCATCTCTCACCAACAACAGGTACCAGGTAACTCTGTCCACCATGGCTAGAACAGATAGGAATAATCACCTAGTGTAAAGAAAAATTAGTGGACAAAAGAAAGTTGGATCTATAGATTAAGCACCTAATATTCTACCATTTATTATAAGCTTGTATTTTGTTAATTATTGTCATTGTGAACTAATTGAGGAACAATAGGTTGTAACAAAATTCAAACTTAGAATCGGACCTTGAACTAATCTCTGAGACAACTGGATCACACATGCTTGGTAGGTAACTAACTAGTTATAGGTTTGTTCATTCAACAATATAAATGCCTCAATTTTTTCTTGGTTGAATTTCATTAAGTGGAGTTCATGGAAATGGATAATTATCTATATTGGGAATTGTTATTCTCAAAAAATGAAATCTACACTGGACATTGTTACTTGGATTTTCTTTTGATTGTTTTCTTATCATAATGTATGCGTCACATTTTTTGATTATGCAAAAAGTGAACTAACAGTAAGTTAGATAAATTTGGGAATGAGGTGTCCTCCTATGTTGGATTTGTAAGATTACTTTACATAAATCTCAAATTGTGAGAGAAAATCAAGTCCAACCATTTGTTGGGAGTAGGGTAGGAATACTAATGCCAGATCACTAAGTTTATCCTCCTTATTGTGTTTAGCACCAGGAAGCATGCCAAAGTTGAATCTGATACCTAATATTTTCATCCAATAGTTCAATCCTCCTTTTCTTCCTTACTTTATTTATGCTAGATTTCTTCTTAACCTTGTTCATCCTTCTTCCGTTTGTCCTTTCATCAGTTTTTAACGCCTTTCGTTTTCTATTTTTTCTAGTCATTTGCACGATAATTCATTAGCCTTATGCCAAACATCCTCTTGAACTTAACCTAAGCCTGCAAAAGAAGCTGGTTTATTTTTAATTCTGATTCTCTTTTTCTTCAATTAGCAAGATGAATATGTTTCTTTCATGAGTTAGTCAAAGTATAGATAGAAATATTGATTATTTGAAATGAACATAATAGGAGCAAATCTTGTGATGAGAATGTACTACATAGCAGATAATTGATCTTTCTCCTAAAAGATCATAACAGAAAAAATTGGAGGATGAGGTATATATCCTTGCAAATCTTGACATTTTGTATTTTATTTTAATCAGTGTTTAGAATGGTTCTGAATTTTACTTGGTTCAATTGAAGCTAAGGAGAGAAAACTGAAAAGTGATTTTCTCAGATGATTTAGTAGCTTTATATAATTTCATTATTTTTGACTGCTTATACCATCTATGATTTAGTAGTTTATTAACCATATAATGTTTAGAAGCAAAAAAATAGTCACTCATAGAATAGTTTCTTTCTCTTGTAAGATACTGATTTTTCTCTTACTCATAACCTGTGTAGTTTTGAACTAAGGAAAATGATAGAAAAAGATGGGAAAGGGCTTGTAGCAGGGAAGACATAACCTGCTTTTCTCTTCTTTTTTTTGAAACTCTAAGTTTGCTAAGTTTACCCAATTTGACTTTTTCCTAAAAGTTGTGCTGAAACTTGTGTATACCATGTCAAAGCTGAAACTAGTGAAGGGTGTTTTTTTGGTAACTTTAAAATGCTGTAGTTGACTGTTTTGGCTGCTTGCACTTTATTGATAAACGCTAAAACGTTGTTGTTTTCTGATTATTTAGTTGTTAGTTTCTTGATTTTTACCCAACTTGAATATAGCTTTAACATGTTGAATGCACTGCGATATTTCTTCACTTAACTGAAAAGTTTTCTTAAAAAAAATAAATGAAGAAGTTGCCAGTGTTAGTTATTCTCATATCATAAATACGGTATTAGTACCTATAGCTTTTTTTTCTTTTCAATTGAGTGTTGGAATTTTCATCAATAGATGTTAAAATCTAGCTGGTTAGAATTTTTTATTAAAGAATCAATATTTAAATAGCTATATAAAGGATTTTGTGTTCTTAATACAGTAGAAATTATACATTCAAGTCTATCTCCCTATTTGTAAAAATATGAATGCATGTTTCTTGTATCATTCTTAAATATGTATTTACTATTTAGTATACAAAGAAGGGGTGGTTTTGATTTTTCACATTTTTGTTTAGATCAAAGTATAATTTGAAACTTTCTCTGAGAAACCTTTTTCTGTGGACATTTGCATGATTTTTTTCTAATTTTTATTTTTATTTTGAATGTGTAGGAAAATGTGGGTGATCAAATTTGAATGGAGGCCACAAGCCAATTCAATCTATCGAAGTAAATGATGAAGAGTTTTTGACTATTGTGATTTGTGATGTTTGAATATATTTGGTTTTGTGGAATTTATTGCTATTACAGATTTTTAAAATATTGATTTATAAGTATATATAATACAAGATATGTTGTTTTTTAAAGTTTTTTGTAAATTTATACATTTAAATTATTTATTAGCTAATTTAGTGTTTGAGAGTTTTTATACATATTATTATTTTTTAATTAGAAATTGTGGTTATAGAAATTTAGACAATATTGCCACACTTCAAAAGTGTGGCTATAGGAATGTCATAGAGAAAGTAAAAAAGGCTACGCTTTAGAAACGTGGTCAATAACTAAGCAAAGGCCTTATTTGAAAAGTGTAGTTTTATTAAATGAAAGTATTGCTAATGAGGTACTACAAAAGCGTGGCTTTTATACCTCATGGGCCACACTTTTTAAGCGTAACTGCTATGGAAATACTTACAAAGCGTGGCCTAAAGTAAAAGGTTACGCCTCTTTAGGCCACCTCCGAAAAAGCGTTGTCTAAAGTCAAAAAGTGTGGCCTTTGATCAAAGGCCACACTTTTTACTAGTTTAGGCCACGCTTTACATGGGTGGCTAAAAGGCTAAAATATTGTAGTGCAAGTTCATTTCACATGATTGACAACCGAACATCATAACATTCATCATCTAATTCCCTAAGCCGTGAAATATGCAGGCAATATTAAGCAACAATTACAATGCACACATATCGTGAATGAGAAATAAACAAATATCACCTACCACGAATTAGCCTGAAAGCTCTATTGGACATGAGCCTTCTCGTCTCCTGAAGCTGTAATGACCCTCCAGGTTATTTTCTATTTTTTCTGCTTTTTCCGTGTTTTGAGCTATTCCATAGCGGCTACAGGTCATTTATGACTTTCCAGGACTGACAGTTCAGTGCCTGAGTCGTTCATTAGGTCGTTATAACCATTTTCCTATTTTAGAAGAACTTAGGAAATCCTTGACTTTGGTCAACTTTCTTGGTAAACATGCTCATAATCGAATTCTAAAAGTTTTGTTAGCTCTGGAGCAGGGATTTTGGTCTAGTGGGACCCTTGTTCAGGGTCTGAGAGTTTTCAATTTGGTTTTGTCTTATTTTCTGTGTTTTCAGGCTAGTTTGGCTTGTAGGGTTGACTTTGGTCAACATTCAGAGAAGACGGCCTCGAATGGAAATTCTGGTAGTACTGTTAGCTCCAAAATATTGACTTTGGGCTAGAGGGACCTTTTGGTTGGATCCTGAGGATTCCAGACTTGTTTTTGGCCTTTGAGTTCCGTTTTGATAAAAGTTGGTTTTGGGCATGGAGCCCACTTTTTGTTAAAACGATCTATGTTGAGAGTTTATTTGATTCCATTGAGTCCGGAATATAGTTTCTTGTAGGGTAGCATGGTTGATTTGTGTTCACGGGGTTTTGAATGAATCCTGAGGGTCCTTTGGGTGACTTTTTAGCCTTTGAGAATTTGGTGGTTGCTGCTGTGTGTTGCATACCAGCTTTGTCATCACAACCATGGGTAGACATCACATTCGTGATAGTCTAGATTTTTAACCATCACGATCGCGTGGGTGGCTCCTTGTGACCGCAATAAGCTAGGATGTGACCCGATCTAGCTTGTTCTAGGTGATCGTGTGGCTAGACCATCGCGACCATGATGGTCTATCCAGATCATTCCTTGCGATCGTATGGGGTCCCTCACGATTGCGATCAAGGACCCCTGGCAGCTATTTAAGCTGCCAACTTTTCTTTCTCCACCTCTATTACAAATTTTCTCCATTGATAAGCTCCTAAGCTGCAATTCCAAAGCTAAATATCCATCTCTCTTGATCTGGTAAGTCCCCTTATATCCCTATACTCTTTTTTCAATTCTAAATTCTCATTGTTTCCATTAATTTCTATCTTTTTCCCGTTTAAATTTTTATTGAACTAGTAGGACTTCGGGGCTATTTTGAGCCCTGAAACGAGTCTCATTTGTGCTCAATTTTTGATCATGAGTTCTTTAACCCATTGCGAACATAATTGTGATTTTTATTTTTTCACTGCATGGGTCCTGAGGGTCATTTTCTGACCCAATTTTTTGTATAGTAATATGGGTGTCATTCTTCTCGTCTTGACACATGGAATGTGTTTGTGATAGCATGGAAGCTTTCTAATGCTGTTCGGAAGGGGAAGGCACATGAGTGATTGTTCGTGTTAGCAGTTCATCCCCGAGGTAGGTTACATTTTACTTTCCTAGACTGAGTTAGTTAGATTTTATATTTTATATGTTACTAGAATATTAGGTTGGATCTTAGGGTAGCATTAGGCTTATATTTTGTGACTTGTAATAAATTGGCCATTTCGACTATTAGATTAGAACTATTACTGTTATCCTTAGTATAGGAGCTCGGAGTATTGTTGTGGTTAGCATAGAATCCTTAGTATGCTTTTACGAGCTTTTAGAGGTAGAGTAGATGCTTTTAGTTGTTTTCGTAGTTATTTTCCATTTGGATTGTCTGCTGTGTTGGTTTTACTGTTAGTTGTTATCTCCTTCTCTGTTAGCCCAGTTAGTCCTGTTTTTGATTTTATAACTAGAAGTAGGTGGATCCCTTTAGTTATCTTACTTTCCTGTAATTTATATTATATATTATCTTTCTGCGCTCGATCGGCCTATGATGCTTACTGGATACCCATTATTTTAGCATTTATACTACACTCTGTATCTTTTTCTGATGCAACACCTAGTACGATCTACCCTCGTTGATCCTCCTGTCATTCGAGGCCAGCTGCTATTCATATCGTGTAGAGCTCTCGGCATTTTGGAGACCTTTACTACTTTCCTTCTACTTACTATCTATTTTCTGTATTTTGGATTGACAAAGTCTGTTGTATATCTACTCCGTACTGTAGGCGATCTTGTATTGGTGACACCAGGTCTGGGTTGGTTCTTACGTATATTTTGTCTTCTTGGTCACTTTAGGTCCATTTATGTATATTAAGTACTGTTGGTATGTATCTATGCTATTGGCTCTATTTCCTTTATATATCTCTTTTGCTTTCCTTATTTAAACTACTTTATTTACTTTCGCATTGTTGGGTTGGCTTGCCTACCGGGGGTTATGTAGGTGCCATCATGACATGGTTTTGGGTCATGATAAAGTGGTATAAGAGCTCTAGGTTCACCAGTCTTGCCAATACAAAAGCCAAATGTCTAGTAGAGTCTCGTAGATCGATACAATAACGTCCGTGTCCAATATGCGAGAGGCTATAGGACATTCAAAGGAAAAATTCCATTTTTGTTTGATTTCTTATCGTGCTTCCTTGACTTTATCAACTTCTAAGCATCCTTGATTGACTCTTTCTCATATGGTTCAGATGAGATTACTAGCGAGTCAGGACAAGGACCCTGTACCTGTAGTTAGAGCCCCAACTAGGGGATGGGGTAGAGGTTGACCCAGAGGTCGAGGTAGGGGATGGGCTCGCTCAGGACTAGACTAGATTGCCGTCACCAGAGCATAAGGTTAGGGTTGATGAGGTGCAGTATGAGCCAGAGGGCCAGCATATCATCCAGCAGGTTTCGTGGCTACTTCAGTACTAGAGGACATCTTGGTTCGGTTACTTGGGTTTCATGAGGGTATGACTCCACCAGCAACTTCCCCAGGCACTCCGATTGGTTCTCAAGTTAGAGATGAGGCTCAGACTTTAACCCAGGAAGTGACACAGGGTTTAGGAGTATAGCCTGTTGCTGTAGCTCACCCATTAGAGGTATTTCCAATCCTTGCAATTATTCCACCTATTCCAGCCGGGCCCGTTATGTCTTTTTAGGAAAAAAAGGTGCTTGGTAGGTTTATGAGATTGGGTCCTTCGTGGTTTTCAAGTGCTTCTAGGGAGGATGCGCACGAGTTTTTGACTAGCTGCCAGGAGAGATTGCATAATTTGGGGTTAGTTGAGTGGCATGGAGCATAATACACTGTATTTTAGCTAGATGGTCCAGCCAAATAGTGGTGGAAGTCATATATAGCTTGCAGGCTAGTCGGGTCATGTTCGCTTACTTGGGTGCAGTTCTCCATAGCTTTTCTGGAGAAGTATGTGCCGTATAGCATGAGAGAGACATTGATGGATCATTTTGCTGGGTTGGAGCAGGGCTCCATGTCTGTTTGAGTACGAGGTTCGCTTTTATCAGTTGGCTAGGCATACCACTATGATTCTGCCCACCAAGCATGAGAGGGTGCATCGCTTTGTCCAGGGACTGACTTTACACCTCCACTTGGCTACAAAGGGTATGATAGCATTAGGACAGTCCTTTCTGGAGGTAGTAGACCGTTCTCACACTATTGAGGGCATACTTTGTGAGGCCCAAGGGGCAGCGATAAGAGACCCTGCTATCAGGGAAGTTTTAGCAGTTCACAAGCACGTGGTAGAGGCTACTTTGGTAGGGGTCAACACCAGAAGTGTTTCCAGCCGAGCCGACCTGTTCAGGTAGCATTATAGATTGCTGAGGGTCAGAGTAGACAGAGTATTATTCCAGCTCCGTAAGGTGCTCATTCAGGGTCTGCAGGTCATGGTAGTCATTCTGATTCAGTCGGGTCTTTACGGTGGGGTATGTTTTGCCAAGGTTTTTATGAGTGTGGTGATATAGGCCACTTTTCTAGAGAGTGCCCATCGGTACTGCACTATAGGTGACATGATTAGATTGTTCAAGCCCCCAGGGCTCCAGCACCACAAGCCAGAGGTGGTGCACAGGGTAGTAGAGGTGGTCCCCAGGGTGATTGAGGTGGTCCTCAGTCTAGTATATCAGGTGGTCGCAGTGATCATGGCCACATGTATCTAGTTTTGGGCCTAAAAGAGGCCGAGGCTTTAGATGCTGTAATAACAGGTATGATCTCCATTTTTCATCAGTCTGCTTTTGCTTTGTTTGATCTAGGGTCTACCTTCTCCTATGTATCTACTTATTATGCTACTCGTCTGGAGTTTGCTTATGAGTCTTTGCCTATTCCTTTGTATGTATCTACCCAGTAGGAGATTCTTTAGTAGTGGATCAGGTGTTTTGGGCTTGTGTAGTGACTATCCTGGGGTATGACATATGGGTAGACTTGACTGTGCTAGATATGGTTGATTTTGATGTGATATTAGGCATGGATTGGCTATCTCCCTATCATGCAGTCTTGGATTGCTTTTCCAACATTGTTACTCTATGGATGAGTAGTATCCCTCCTATGTATGGAAGGGTGCCGATAGCCTCATGCCGAGAGGAGTTATATCTTTCCTGAGCACCCAGTGGTTGATTGGGAAGGGGTGCTTAGCCTATCTTGCTTACGTCTGTGATACTAGTGCTACCACATCTTCACTTGAGTCAGTTCTTGTGGTTTGCGAGTATTCGAATGTGTTTTCTTCTTATCTTCTGGGTCTTCCTCCTGATCGTGACATTGCTTTGGTATTGATGTTAAGCGGGGCACTCGACCTATTTCTATTCTGCCATATCAGATGGCACCTTCTGAGTTGAGGGAGCTTAAGGATTAGCTCCAGGATCTATTGAGTAGGGGGTTCATCAGGCCTAGTGTGTCTCTGTGGGGTGCTTTGGTTCTGTTTGTAAAGAAGAAGGACAGGTCCATGCGTATGTATATTGACTACATGCAGCTAATAAGGTGACAATTAAGAATAGATATCCGATGCCGCGTATTGATGATTTGTTTAACCAGTTACAGGGTGCAACAATGTTCTCTAAGATAGTATTGAGGTCCGGTTATCACCAGTTGAGGATTAGGGTTGCGGACATCCCAAAGACTGCATTTAGGACTTGATACAACCATTATGAGTTCCTAGTCATGTCTTTTAGGTTGACTAATGCCCCAGTAAATTTTATGGAGTTGATGAATCGTCTGTTCAGTGCCTACTTGGATTCCTTCATGATTGTGTTCATCGATGATATTTTGATATATTTGAGGAGTACAGAGGAGCATGAGCAGCATCTTAGAGTTGTACTTCATACCTTGCGAGGCCATCAGTTATATGCCAAATTCACTAAGTGTGAGTTTTGGCTTGAGTCTGTGGAATTCCTGGGGCACATAGTGTCCAAGGATGGGATTATGGTGGATCTAATGAAGATTGCAGCAGTTCGTGATTGGGCTAGGCCTACTTATCCTACTGAGGTTCACAGTTTTATCGGGTTGGCAGGTTACTACAAATGGTTTATAAAGGAGTTTTCTTCTATAGCAGCTTCATTGACTAGATTGACTCAAAATAATGTTCCCTTCCAGTGGTTAGATCAGTGTCAGACGAGCTTTCTGAAGCTCAAGGACTTATTGACTTCAGCTCTGATTCTTACTCTTCCGGTCGAGGGTCAGTGGTTTATAGTGTACTGTGATGCTTCCAGTGTTGGTTAGGGTTATGTGTTGATGCAGCAGGGCCGAGTTATTGCTTATGCTTCCAGACAATTGAAGATTCACAAGAGAAACTACCCCACTCATGACTTGGAGTTAGCAGCGGTAGTTTTCGCATTGAAGATTTGGAGGCATTATCTATATGGCGTGCATTGTGAGATCTTCACTGACCATCATAGTCTTAAGTATATATTCAGCCAGAAGGATCTAAATTTGAGGTAGCTAAGTGGTTGGAGTTACTGAAAGGACTATGACGTCTCTATTCTTTATCATCCAGGCAAGGCAAACATGGTAGCGGATGCCTTAAGCCAAATGGCAGTGAATATGGGTAGCTTGGATTTCTTAGAAATAGAGGAGCGACCTTTAGCTTGAGATATCCTGTCCTTGGCTAACATATTGGTTAGACTTGATATTTCAGAGCCATGCCATATTCTTGCTTGTGCTGAGGCTAGATCTTCTTTGTTGTAGCAGATTCGGGCATAACAGTTTAATGATGCAAGGTTGAGGATCATTCGTGACAAGGTGTTGAGCAGTGAGGCTAGGAAGGCAACCTTAGATTCAGAGGGTGTTTTGAGGATTGAGGTTCGTATCTGCGTTCTTAGAGTTGGTGACCTGGTCAGATTGATCTTGAAGGAGGCTCATTGTTCTAGATATTCTATTCATCCTGGGGCAGCTAAGATGTATCATGACTTGCGATAGCACTACTGGTGGTGTGGGATAAATAGGGATATTTCAGCTTATGTGTCTAGGAACTTAAACTGTCAGCAGGTAAAGTTTGAGCACCAGAGGCCAGGTGGGTTGACTCAGAGGCTACCCATTTCGGAGTGGAAATGGGAGCGGATAGCCATGGACTTTGTAGTTGGTTTGCCATGTACTTTGTGGAGATTTGATGCTATTTGGGTCATTATGGATAGGTTGACGAAGTCTGCTCACTTTCTGTTGGTTCAGACTTTCTACAGTTCTGAGAGGTTGACTTAGATCTACATTCGTGAGATTTTCCATTTGCATGGTGTGCCAGTTTCTATCATTTCTGACCATGGTACTCAGTTCATGTTGCATTTCTGGAGGTCTATTAAAAAAGAGTTGGTTACTAGATTTGAGCTTAAAACTGTTTTTCATCCGCAGACAGACGGTCAGTCAGAGCGTACTATTTAGGTTTTAGAGGATATATTGCAAGCCTGTGTTATTGATTTTGGGGGTCAGTGGGGCCAATGCTTAGCTTTGACAGAGTTTGCTTATAATAACAGTTACCATTCCAGCATTCAGATGGCTCCGTTTGAGGCTTTGTATGGTAGGCGGTGTAGATATCTGGTGGGTTAGTTTGATGCATTCGAGGTTAGGCCATGGGGTACTGACTTTCTTCGTGATTCTATGGATAGAGTTTGGGTCATTCAGGAGAGACTTCGCACTGCCTAGAGTAGGCAGAAGAGTTATGCTGACCGGAGTGTTTGGGATTTAAAGTTCATGGTTGGTGACCGTGTGTTCCTTCAGGTGTCGCCCATGAAGGGCATTATGAGGTTCAGGAGGAAAGGTAAGCTCAGTCCTAGGTTCATTGGGACGTTTAACATTCTTCTCCGTATTGGGGAGGTTTTTTATGATTTGGCCTTTCCTTATGCTCTTTCCAGTGTTCATCCAGTTTTTCATGTCTCTATGCTGCGTTCGTATATTCTGAATGAGTCTCACGTGCTTTAGTTGGATTCAGTTCAGTTGGATGAGTCTCTAGCCTTTGAGGAGGAGCCTGTTGCTATTTTGGACAGGCAGTTTAGGAAGTTGAGATCCAAGAAGATTCTGTCAGTTAAGGTTCAGTGGTGGCATCATCTTGTTGAAGAGGCTACTTGGGAGATTGAGACCGACATGCGAAGGTGCTATCCTTGGCTTTTCGAGCCTTCAGGTACTATCCGTTCTCTAACTTTTGAGGACGAAAGTCCTTTTAGTAGTGAATGTTGTAATCACCCTCCAGTTCATTTTCTATTTTTTGTGCTTTTTCCATATTTTGAGCTTTTTCACAGCGGCTACAAGTCATTTAAGACTTGCCGCGACTAACGATTTGGTGCCCAAGACATTCGTTAGGTTATTATGGTTATTTCCCTATTTTAGAACTTAAACTTAGGAAATCATTGACTTCAGTCAACTTTCTTGGTAAATATGCTTGGAATTGAATTTCAACAGTTCCGTTATCTCCATAGCGGGGATTTTGGTTTAGTGGGACCCTTGGTCAGGGTATTGGAACTTTTGGTTTGGTTTTCTCTTGTTTTCAGGCCAAATTGGCTTGTAGGGTTGACTTTGGTCAACATTCAGAGAAGACGGCCTCAGATGAAAATTTTGTCAGTGCTATTAGCTTTGAAATGTCGACTTTAGGCTAGATGGACCTTTGGTTCGGGTCCCAAGGCTTCCATACTTGTTTTTGGCCTTTGAGTTCCATTTTGATAAAAGTTGATTTTGGGCATAGGGCCCACTTTTTGTTAAAATGATCTCCGTTGAGAGTTTTGTAGATTCTATTGAGTCCAGAATGTAGTTTCTGGTAGGGTAGCATGGTTGGTTTGTGTTCATGGGGTTATGAATAAATCCCGAGGGTCCTTCGGGTGACTTTTTAGCCTTTGAAAATTTGCTGGTTGCTGCTGTGTGTTGTAGACCAGCTTGGTCATCGCGACCGCGAGGTGGCCATCGCATTCGCGATGGTCTAGCTTTTTGACCATCGCGATCTCATGGGTGGCTCCTTGCGACCGTGATGAAGCAGGCTGGGACCTAGTCCAGCTTGTTCTACGTGATTGCATGGCTGTACTATCGCGACCATGATGGTCAGGCCAGCTCGTTCCTCGAGACCACATGGGGTCCCTCGCGATCGCGATGAAGGACCCCTGGTAGCTATTTAAGCTGCCAACTTCGCTTTCTCCACCTCCATTACAAATTTTCTCCATTGATAAGCTCCTAAGCTGCGATTCCAAAGCTAAACATCCATCTCTGTTGATCTAGAAAGTCCCCTTATATTCCTCTACTCTTTTTCAATTATAAATTCTCATTGTTTCCGTTAATTTCCTTCTTTTTCCCGTTTAAATTTTCATTGAACTAGTAGGACTTCGCGGCTATTTTGAGCCCTGAAAGGAGTCCTATTCGCGCTTAACTTTTGGGCATGGGTTCTTTAACCCGTTGTGAACATAATTGTGATTTTTGTTTTTCATTTCGTTGCGCGGGCCCTGAGGGTCATTTTCTGACCCGATTTTTGGCCTAATTTGTTGCAAAGTAATATGGGTGTCATTCTTCTCGTCTTGACAACTGGAATATGTTTGTGATAGCGTGGTAGCTTTCTGAGGCTGTTCAGAAGGGGAAGGCACACGAGTGACGGTTCGTGTTTGTGGTTCGACCCCGAGGTAGGTTACGTTTTACTTTCCTAGACTGAGTTAGTTAGATTTTATATCTTATATGTTACTAGAATGTTAGGTTGGATCTTAGGGTAGCATTAGGCTTAAATACTATGACTTGTAATAAATTAGCCATTTCAGATATTAGATTAGAACTATTACTGTTATCCTTAGTCTAAGAGCTCGTAGTATTGTTGTGGCTAGCATAGAATCCTTAGTATGCTTTTAGGAGGTTTTAGAGGTAGAGTAGATGCTTTTTGTTCCGTAGTTATTTTTCATTTTTCTCGCTTTATTTTACCATCGTGTGTGACTGTGGACCCGAGGTCATAACTTGGATTGGATGGAGTTCCAGGTCAATTTTCTAGGTTGAAGGGTGTTTTGCCCTGTTTTGCCTTGTTTCGTGCTATATTCTCTGAATATGGAAATTACATGCTCATATTGCATTCACATGCCTAGCGGTACAGAAAAGGAAGATTTTTTGAGGTTTTTGGTTGAAACTTGAGACATACTATGGTTATCATGATTTTTGAATTTTAAAGGAGTTATCTTGGGTTTTATTACTGATTTGGGAAAGAAAAGGAAAAGTACTACTTTTATGATCGGTCTGAGGGACGTTCCCAAACCTTTTATCCATTTACTTTTCTGTTGATGAGTTCAATGATCGATTCCGGGCACACCGATTTGATATTCCGGGTTTTACTTTCTATGCATATGTTGGTGAGTTTGATATTAAATTCTAGGTGCCCGATATATCGCAGGACAAACACAGGTAGGGGAACAAATTACTGGTAGTTCTTACTACTTCTAAGTCCAACTTCTGCCCCATGTGTATTCACATATGCCAACACACAATACGCAATTAGAGCGCAGGCAAGGAACAAATTACTGCTGCATATTCTCAACACATGCGCAACAAGGGCATCTCCAGATAACGTGTGCAAGATGTAGCCTCCTTAAACTCTATCAAGGAGCCAATATGATGAGCTTAAGTAATTTCAGGGAGTACTTATATCCTTTCCTCTCATTTTAATCTTGTGCATTAGGGACAATTCTTTGCTTTAGTTGGGGGTGGGTATCTAATTTTGATCTTGTTCTTGCCTTCATCAGGCCGTTATCTTTTATTTTGGTCTTTCTACCCATTCTTTGCAAAACGTGATTAGTGCCTTTGTGAGGCCTCGTTCTCAAATAATCCATGAGAGTGTAGTTAAATATCGCCTTTGTAGATATTAGTTAGTTTTGAATAAACTCTAAGGATTTTCTTTAGACCACGGTTCTTTTCCAAGGAGCAAATTTTCTTTTTCTTATTTTTGTGTGGAACCAGATGACATTTTCCTATGATAGATTGGAGGAAAAATTCTTAAGGGAAAATGCCAAGTTTGTGTTTATTTTTGAGTCCATTTTGCACTTATCTCGAATGGGACCACCAAAAATTTTCTTGGAAAAAGATTTTGAAAATAGAGAAAAGAGGGGAAAATAAATTTGAAAAGTACTCTCTTGTCATGATTTTTACATTCTTTGTTTGGCTTTTTGATTCACAAATGAGTTATGCAAAACTCAGAATAGCTTATCAAAAGTCATTTGTTCCAAAGTTTGTGGACTCTTTGTGTTGTGATACCTTGTGTGGTATGGTTTACTTCATTCTTGTGTATGCATGTCATCTAGAACTTTCCCCGAATGTGATTTAAGGAAAAATCTTAGACGTTGCTTATCTTGCAAGATGACCTTAGGCCTTTTTGAATAGTCACTTTACCCAAAGGTTCCTTCCCTTAACATTGATCCTAGTCAACCCCTTTGAGGCTTTAACCTTTTTCTTGGCACCCATGTTATACACCTTGACCCTTTTTGAATCCTCTATTTTGGCACCCATTCCTCCCAATTTCTAGTAATGGAAATGTAGGCTAAAAGCATAAGTTTTGGGGGGATATGAATGAAAAATAGAATGCTGATATAGGCAAAAGACTATGTTTGGGGGTGTATGCATTAATGATGGAAAGACGAGTTGAGATTCAATGTGAGATAGCACCCAATGCTTAACTTATGAATTGTTTAAAGTTGTCAAAAGGTGAAATAATAAAAGAAAAAGAATTTATGGTGCTACCTCTTGACCAAAACAAAAGGGTGTTTCGAAGAATGTTTGTTGGGAAAACTTTGGTTGTGAGAGGGAGAAATAAGCTGAAGTTGAATCAATGATGGGAGCGGTGTACTGGAATTGCCTAATGATAGTGTCAGAGAGGTTTAGTCACTTGATCCAAAAGATATCCTTACCTTAACTCTATCCTACATCGATGCCTCGGTCAGTATGTTGCAGAATGAACTCTGCACTTTGAAGATGCCAATTCAAATGGGCTCCTATTTTCAGCCAAAATAGCAGTCTGCTTGTTCCCACATGCACCTCAGCCTACATATCATGGATCCTCTCATGCAGTTCACGTATGACTAAGCATGTGGACCTCGACTTGTAATGAATATTCCCAGGTTCTGGAGGAGAAGGGCATTTCACCTGCGTGCTGCAGGTCTCAACCTGCATACCGCAAATGAAATGCAGGTGCATCCTTGGGCATCTTAGCATTCGATTTGGTCCATATAATATGTCTCTACCTAACAATTAACAAAAACAACAACAAGTGAAGAAAGAAAATGTGAAAAACAAAATGAAAACTTGGGTTGCCTCCCAAGAAATGCTTGATTTAATATCACAGCTCAACGGGGATACCTCATAACCATGGTTTATCGATGTAACTCACCCTTATGAAGGTGATTTCTTCTGGGACACCCAAGTATGTCTTTACCCTCTGATTCACGTTAAATTTAGACCCATTTTCTGCTTCAAGTTCAATAGCCCCATTTGGAAAGGCTTGAGACACCTTAAAAGGACCAGACCACTTGGATTTTAACTTTCCTGGGAATAAGTGAAGCCTAGAATTTAATAGAAGCACCCAATCCCTAAGAGAAAATTCTCACTTTAATATCCACTGATCATGGAAGTTCTTCATTCGAGCTTTGTAAAGAGATGCACTTTTGTAAGCTCGCATTCGAAACTCATCAATTTCATTGAGGTCTTTGACCCGATCATGGGCAACCTTTTCCCAATTGAGATTTGATATTTTCAATGCCCATATGGACTTATGCTCAAGCTCTATGGTAAATGATAAGCTTTACCAAACACGATTTTATACGGAGACATACCGATGAGGTTTTTGAATGTGGTTCGATAAGCCTACAATGCATCATCCAATTTCTTGCCCAATTAGGTCTGTTGGCATTCACCATTTCTTTTAGTATGGACTTGATCTCCCTATTTTATACTTCAACTTGGCCAACTGTTTGTGGATGATAAGGAGTGGAGACCTTGTGATTCACACCATACTTCTTAAGTAACACACTAAATAACTGATTACAAAAATAGGACTCCTCCATCACTAATGATGGCACAAGGAGTGCCAAATCTAGAGAAGATATGTTTCATTAAAAACACAGTCACATGTTTCCCTTCGTTGTTAGGTAGCGCAACCGCTTCCACCCATTTGGACACATAGTCTATAGCCACAAGAATATAGGTGTTTCTATAAGAGCTTACCAAACTTCCTATGAAATCTATTCCCCATACGTTAAATAACTCGACCTCTAAGATAGGAGTCAAGGAGAACCTAAAGTTGAAAACTAATTCAAGATTATAACCCAAAAATATAAACTAATTCAAAATTTTCAACTTCACTACCAAATTTAAGAACCTAATTCAACAACCTAAGTTAAAAACTAATTCAAGATTATAACCCAACAATATAAACTAATTCCAAATTTCTAATTTTACTATCAATTACCATGTACCATTGGTTTGTTTGTATTCCGAAGGGCCTTGTGCGACTTGGGGGAAAGCATCAACTTGATGCCCCTTGTTATTTTTTAGAAGTTAGGATTGGGCACTCCTAAGCCCAATTTTATACGGCTACTGATGGCTGATAGGTTGATTAAGTGCCCTGTGGGAATCTTGTTTGATGTATTGGTAAAAGTGGATAAACTAATTCTTCCTGCGGATTTTGTCATCTTGGACTGTGAGGTAGATGTAGAGGTGCCCATTATTTAGGGACGACCATTGTTAGCCACCGGGCGGGTCCTTGTTGATGTCGAACTCAGAGAACTCAAATTCCAAGGGGGGGATGAGGTAGTGACCTTCAATGTTTGCCAACCGACTAAGCCTCTAGATGATTTGAGAGTCATATCTATGATAGAATTTGAGGAAAAAGAGGATGATACCCTTGGAGAGTGTGAAGTGTGCAAGGCACCCGCATTTGATTCATTGCAAGATGAACAACTTGATGGCATCTCTAAGGTGTCAATGGAGCAATTTCCCGTGGTGGAATGGGATCACGCTAATTGTATTAGCATGCCTTCCGACAACGGTTAAGGATTGAGGTACCATCGTTGAGCTGCGACGTAAAATCAAGCACTTCTTGGGAGGCAACCCAAGTGTATTTTCTTTCACTTTCCTCACTTTTAGTTGTTTTTGTGTTTTTAGGGGATTCATGAAGTGAAAAATGAAATTGAGAACTACGTACGGCTGAACCCTGTTGTACAAAGGACTGTGTGGACCGCACGAGCAATTATGCATGTCGTACAACCAACCGCATACAAAAACAGAAGGCCTAGAGAAAAATTGAAAAAATAGAGGTGACATACATTGGACTATGCAGGCCGAACAAGCCCAAGTGCGTGTCGTACCTCTATCACACAAGGAAACAGATGCCTGGGCAAGTCTAGGAGAGAAAAAAGGGCATGTGCGATACGCCATGTGGTCCGCACCTTGCCTGGTGCAAATCACATGTTGTGACGCACATGGGGTAAATTTGAATTTTTAATTGACCTAACCCGTTGATCAACCCAACTCGGAGATAACCCGACCAACTCTTCTTCTTCTTCTTTTCCTTTTAAAACCGCCTCTCTCTCCTTTTTTTACATAATATTTCTCTAAAACTCTCAAAATCCTCCACCAAAAATTCTCTCCAAACCCCTAAAACTCCCAGAAAATCTTCTCTTCTTCTCACCCAATCCTCTCCACCACTTCTCCACATCACCGCCGTCATTCTCCAGGAGGTCTTGTGGGTCACCTTTATTGGAATTCAAAAATCTTCAATTTTCATTCTTCCCTTCATAATCTTCACGTGTGGTAAGTTCCCTGACATTAAATAGTTGTTTTTATGATTGTTGGGAACTCATAGTGTGAAGCATGCTTAGTACATTAGCCATGTTGATAATGGGTGAGATACAAAAATTTTGGGTCCCTAATTTTGAGTTGTAATAATGAATCTTTTAATGTCAACTTGGTAGATTGTAAATCTTGACTATGCATGTTGATTGATAGTAATGTTTAGCCTTAATATATGTGATGGGGTGAAGTCTGAGTAACCCACTTGTGACTAGTGCTTGATTTGGCCTAATGATAGACTGGGTGACGTCGTTCCTAAGGGCAATTCATCGTTAGTCACGAGGTTTTGATTGATAATTGATAATTGAGGTTGAATGTTGCTGATTGTATGCCCATGATCCTTATTGAAAATCTAGTTGGGTTGTATGATCTTGTGAGGGGAGGAGGTTAATTATTGTTATGATCGTTAGTGCCCATGGTTGCAAGGAAGTCTTGATGTTCCCGATGATAGATGGGGTAAGGTTCATCTTAAGAGAAGTCATTGAGTCCTTTCTTGTTGGGTTTGTGTTAATGGAAATCCGGGGAAGTCTTGAGTATCCGGAACTTATGGTCATGAATCCCCCTGCCCCCTTTTTATTATGAATTGGTTGTATGTGGTGCTAAGTGCTGAAGCTCATCTTGCTCTATGGATCATATGCGTAACTCACAAGAACACAAGGAACCAAAAATTCCAATTGTGCCATTGTGTGTTTTGCATACGATGCATATATCTTGATATGTGAGTCGTACAAGTCGTCGCACCAAGTTGAAAAGAAAGTGCAGAACACTGCCTTGAGAGGCGAAGCTCGGGGCGATGCGCACTTCAGCTGGTGCGATTCGCACCTTATTCGTACCACAAAGAAAAATCACTGGAAGAATCTGTCAGCTCGTGCGATGGCATCTGCGCTGCGCACTTTTGCTGGTGCTGTTCACAGGTGAATCACACGAGCCAACAACTCCTTCCTTTGCTTTTCACTTCACTGATCCCTAAATTTCTTTTAGTTGTATATGTTTCTATTGTATGCTCCTAACACCCAGTCGCATGACTATGTCCTCCAACATGCACAATCAAAAGAGACGCGCCCTAGAGCCCTCTCCGACTACGGGAGTATCCATATATGAGGCAGGACATTATGAGTCAAGGGTTCGCTTTGGGTTTACGGGAATGCAAGCCTATTATCTTAAGTTCCAGAAGCGCCCATTCTTGGAGGAAAAGGGATTCAATATAGATGATTTCCAAGAAGAGTTCCCGAACATGCCAAAGAAATTTTGCATAAAGGCTTGGGAGCATTTTCCCAAAACACCAGGCCTCTACTTTCATGAGTTGGTACGGGAATTCTATGCTTCATACAGGGCCAACTTTGACATGCTTAATCCTAAAGGTCCCCTAAGCAGGTCACCATGCCTCAGCTCAGTTTTCGTACGGGGTAAACAAGTAAATATCACCTCGGAAGCCATTCATTCTGTCATATGGGACGATGAACCAATCCCTAAATCAAGGTACATGGAACATGTGGTGAAAAAGGATGAGGAATACAAATGGGTTTCTAGTGTGATTGTGGAAGGAGAACCTCTTTGGGCCACCTGAAGGGGACAAATTTATCGCTCGAATCTCAGATTTGAAGTGCGCATGTGGCTCAACTTTGTGAGCACCAGATTCATCCCGACTGGCCACAACACTAAAGTGTCCATTGATATAGCCATTCTCCTTGCATACATCATGAGATGCCTTAATATGAACGAGGGCAAGATCATAGCTAAACATCTCAAGAGAAAAGCACAACATGACGCCAAATCCATGGCATTCCCCGTGCTCATCACCCTTCTATGCAGTCAAGCTGGATTTCCCTTGTTTCGAGGATTCAAGAAGGCTAGGCAAGCTAAAGGTATGGTTTGCCTAGACACAAAGAGGGATAAAGATGCTCCGCAAATCAAGAAGAGGCAACTTGAATAGACTTCTGAGGCCACCACATTCAGTACTCAAGGCAAAAACATAGTGCATGATCAAGAAATAAATTCACCGGCATCTCAAGGAGCATCGAGCACCGTCCATGGAGTATCAGGAACCAACCCTCCAGGTAATTTACTCAAGCTTGCTCAACTTACCAACAAAAATGAGGAATCTTTGCATAAATTGGCCAGAGAATTTCCAGCTTTGATTTAATCTGCTATCAAGTTAGCCCTTAAACCGGTTGTGTTAAGTGTGAGCAAGCTATGTGCTAGAGTGGGAATTATGGAGACCGAGTTTTAGAGGGTCACACAAATGATTCCACCTGTTGAAGAAAATTGGGATCTTAACCTACCAGTCAAAAACTCGAGCTCTACTCAAAGATGTACTAGCCCTCATGATGATTGGTGCACAAATTTAGACTGGGCTGATGAAGAAGATGTGTCTGAGGTGCAAGAGAATGGGACACCAATAGAGCTTACTCCAATACTACAGGGTCAGTCATCCACCATCAACAAATATCCCCACCGCCACACGCGAGAGAATGGGGACTTCAGCAAAAATAGTTCTCATAGCACGAGTTGATGACTTGTCAGGACAAGTGGTTTATGGAGCCCTTAGGCCGCCTTCAGGTCCGGTGGGATCCATCGTTTCCTCCGCTGGAAGGGTTTCAGATAGATACAACATATGCTTACATACCACTACCAGCACCAACTCCACTGTCATCTCGACCACCTCATCAGTTCTATTCACGAAGGAGGCACTGTAATCATCATTTGCCTAATCAGGGAATTTTTGGAACTTATTCTTAGTTGGCTATGTTTTTGTGCATCATGGGATATGATTGTTTTAAGTTTGAGGGAGTCTGTAACTATTAACATCATGATGCTTGTTGTGGTTGACATTTCCCTTGTCGTTCCATTACATTATGTTTTTTTTTTTACTTTTAGCTTAATAGTGCCCTCGCTGGGCTTGATATTTTTATTGCTAGTGTGCCGGGTTGGTCTTACATGCCCCATTGTTCCACTACCCATGCCTTGAAAATGCGCTAAATGTGGATCATTCTTAATTGATTCATGAGCGCGAAAAATTATGGATCACCTTATTGATAGTAGTGTAGCAATAAACTCTTAGGGTTTTATTAATACTACGGTTCTTTCCTAAGCAGCAAAAGTTTTGATTATTTTCTTTTTCTTTTCTTTTGTTTTTGTGTATCAAACCGGGTTGGTGTTTACCTATGATAGATTGAGAGGTGACTTTCTTAAGAGAAAATGCCAAGTTTAGTTTAGAATTGAGTCTGTAAGTGCTTGTCTCAAAATGGGCCCACCGAAAAAAATTTCTTGGTAAATTGTTTTTGAAAAGGAAAGGAAGAAGGGAAATGAATTTTTGAGGAAAAGTGTTCTCTTGTCATGACTTGCACACTCTCGCATTGGCTTGATTGACTCACAAATGAGTGTGTATTAAACTCGAAATAGCTTGTCAAAAGTCATTTGCCCCAATTGATTGTGGGACTAATGGATGAAGTCTTGTGGCATGATGCCTTGTGTGGTGAGGCTTTACCTTGATTCTTGTGCATAATGTCATCTAAAACTTGCCCCAAATGTGATTCAATGAAAAATTCTAGGTGTAACCAAGCTTTGGAAATGACCTTAGGCCCTTTTTGATAGCCATTTCATTCAAATGACCTCCAAATGACATCAAATCCTAGTGAAACCCTTTGAGCTTGTGACCATTCTTTGACACTTTTGTAATACCTTGACCTTTTTCAAACCTCTATCTTGGCACCCATCCTCCCTAATTTCTTGAAAATGAAATGTAGGCTAAAAGCCTATGTTTTGAGGGGAAACAAAAGATAACATAGGCAAATGCCTAAGTTTGGGGGGTGCATGTGATCAAATGAGGAGAAGAAAAGAAATGCACTTCAAGTGCAAGGTAGCACCTTGATTCTAGAATTGAAAATTGCTCCAAAAGATTAATCCAATGAGCAAATTGAAAAGAAAAAATAAGTTCTACCAAGTGAAGGTGATATAAGGTGTGAATGATCATGAGGTAAAAAGGAGAAATCTTGGGTTGTGTGAGGGAGAAATAAGGTGAAGTTGAAAATTGAAAAATGTGAGTGGTGTTTTAAATGAAAACAAAGAGCATTACGGAGGTGTAGTCACTTGAACCAAATGATATCCTCACCATGGCCCTAGCCAACATCGTAACCCGCAAGTCCTTGGTGATTCTGAGCTTGGCTACCCTACATTAGTGGCGATCTACATGAAGGTCAAGCATATGGTTCGACGCGTATGCACTTGAACTTCCTTAAGAGAGTTAGAGTCTTCTTGGTTCTCTTATAATTCTGTGGTTAAGAATTGAATAATTGTGAGTGGGATTCTCTCTTATGGTGAGTGGCATCATGCACTTGAATTGAATCATAGAGTCTCTATTTCAATTGAGGAGAATGAATGAGACAAGTTGTGTGGCGAATCTCGAGGCAAACCTTGACGGTCCATGCCAATGAGTTGAGAAGATAAAATGTCTTGTTTTGAATGGCAAATTCCCTTGAGTTTTAAAAGATATATGATGTCCTTTTGAAAAAAGGTTTTGAAATGAGCAATTGCCTTGAGCATATGGGGGTCCAAATTGAGATAAGCATAGTAGTTGAGTCTTTTGTTTGAGTCTTTTGTTTGTTTATTTTTCTTAAATTTTTAGTGTAGAGTAGTTTTTGTGCCTTAATTGAGCCTTAGCATAATTCATTCCTTACCGTATGAGTATCTTGATTGAGGACAAGCAATGGTTCAAGTTTGGGGGCTTGATAAGTCGGTAATCTACCAACTTATTGAGCCTATATCCATGAATTATTTCTATGTTTGGAATCGATTTAAAGGTTCTTATAGCCTTTATTGATGTCTATGTAGGTACTTTGGATAGAAGAGGAAAAACAAGGATATGACCCAAAAAGAGCCAAAAAGGAGCTAAGTGTGAAGAGTTGAGAAAATCTGGAGAATCTGCCAGGAGGTGCGGTGGCTGGGCGACACGCACAAGCCGATGTGCGGTTCGCACCTCCTCCACATGAAGCTACAAAGATGACTGAAGATTCTGCTAAGGAGTGCGGTCGCTATGCGATGCGCACATCCCATGGTGACAAATGCACCACCTTCACACAAAGCTTAACTATGCGACTGAAGTCACTGGCCAATCTAAAGCAGGTGTGTGATGCTCACACTATGATGAGCGATGCGCACACTGCGATGTGCGAACTGCACATCGCATCGCACACCACTTGGAGGGTAATTTTGTCCTAAATTTATGTGATAATTTTGGAGCATATAAAAGGCAATTTTAGGCTTATTTTGTAGATACAATTTTAGCAGAGAATTTCAGAGAGAGAACTTAGAGATATTTTTGGCTTGTAAACATTTTCTCCATCTCCATTGAGAGAGGGTTTTGAATCCAATCTTTTGGTTAACAAATTGTGTGCCTAATTTGACTCTAGAACTTGAGAATCAACTACAATGGATGGGAATTTGATTTACCCAGCTGGTATATCTTCTCACCCTTCTATGAGTGGCTAATTTCTCTTGTCTAGGGGTGTATTAATGATGGGTGCTTAGCTAATAGGTGTAGGTGTTGCTAAATCACTCTTATAATTGCTTATCTGATGTGGGTCTAGTAATTTTACCATGTTTTAATCTAATAGTTTGTGGTTGCAAACATGAATTTACCTTACTTGGCTATGTAATTGCTCGAGAGATAATTTTGTAGTTGTTGATGTGAAATTGCTAGTGGGTACTTGGGAATCCACTTAGATTGGAGGCTAGACATAGCTCTAATCGCGTAATCTCCCATTTAAGGGTTCGAGCTAGAAATAGGACGACCTCCCCAAGCAAATGTTTGTTGGTTATTTAGCACACCGAATGATGTTCTAACCAAAATCATTGGATATGTGGATGTTGATCGAGAGATAACATTCTACACCCATAACCAATGCTACGTGTCAATAGGTGAGAATTTAAGTGAATTAGTGATTACCCTATCCTATAGCGAATGCCCCATAAAAAATGCACCCCTAGTCATCTAGTTCTTATTGGTACACCCATCTCGATTTTATAGTTTTTATTTGAATTGAGTTAGTAGTGACAACTTTCCCAATTCCCCCATTTTATTGTTTTGGTTTTGTTGAACCATTACTCTCTCTTTGAAATCGCTTCGCACAATCTCTAATTAGTTAAATCAGGTCCCTTGGGTATGACCCCGACATTCATTGGGTTTATAAATGTGTTTTGACTATGTGATCATTGTGACCTCCTAATTGGAGAGCCACGATTTGAGCGTTCATCAATCATCAATACTGGTATATAGACCTCGTGAGTATCCCATGGATCACGACTCATAATGTATTATCGAGGAGTATCATCTATATATGATTGAGAGATTACTAGGCATTTGAGGCATATCATCTATTACATTGTATTGTATGGCATTACATCCTCCATACTTACTTGATTATGTGCTTAATTGATGTTTGAATATTTCGTGGCAATTGATTGTCTTTGCTTAAGTGAAAAACTCGATTGTTGAGTATAGTGTAGACTTGTAAATTAGAGAATGATTTCTTACATAAGTCCTATCACTACTTCTTCATTGTCGATCTATGATACATAGTGGGTACATGTGGTTTCATACTCATATTACACTTGCTGCACTCTTTGTGATGCAGATTCAATTTTGAGAACTAGTGCATCTCGTAAAGTTTTCTAAGTTTGATCTTGGATTATGTTAGAGTTGTGGTGAGCTGCTTAGTTATTCCGTGGCCCACACCTTCATCTATCTTTTATTTATCTGTCATTTACTATTTAGGCAGGATATTTATATTTTGACTTATCATTTTAGTTTAAGACTTGTATCGTATTGTAGAAGCTCTTGTACTTATAACACCAAATCTTCGGTGGTATTTCAGTTTTTCTGCATTTTAAACTTTAGAAGACTTAATATTTGTGTAATGACCCTCTAAGTCATTTTCTATTTTTCGTGATCTTTCTTCATTTCAAGCTTTCCCTTAGGGGGTACATGTCATTTGTGACTTGCCGGGACTGACTATTCGGTGCCCGAGTTGTTCGTTAGGTTGTTATGGCTATTTCCTAATTTTAGAACTTAAACTTAGAAAACCTTTGACTTCGGTCGACTTTCTTGGTAATCATGCTCAGAATTAAATTCTGACTATTTCGTGGGCTTTGGAATGAGGATTTCGGTCTAGTGGGACCTTTGGTCCGGGTTTGAGTTCTTTTAGTTTTGTTTTTGTGTTGTTTTCTATGCTTTAAGGCCAGTTTGGCTGGTAGGGTTAACTTTGGTCAACATTCGGAGAAGACAGCCTCAGATGTAAATTCTGCTAGCACTATTAGCTCCAGAATGTCTACTTTGGGCAAGAGGGACCTTTGGTTTAGGTCTCGAGGCTTCTCGAATTATTTTGGGGTATTGAGTTTTGAGTTAGTTTTGGGCATAGGGCCCACTTTTTGTTAAAACGGTGTTTGTTGGGAAATTCGTTGTTTCTATTGAGTCCAAAATGTAATTTCCACTCTAGAAGCATGTTTGGTTTGTGAGTATCAGGTTTTGTTTGTGCCTGGGATACCCCGTAGAAGTTTTGGCTGTTGCTGGTTTTCTGTTGCAGATAGGCCTTTAGCGCGATGACGCCCAGGCTGAGCAATACCACTAGCCATGCCGCTAGCCTTCAATGTGTTTGTGCCCGGCCAATGCGATAGCGCTCAAGTGCCTACTGCCTGTCCTTCTGTGTGATGGCGCTCCTTTGGTGCGATGGCTCCTCAGCACCCGCCTGCCTTCAGTGCTATATCGCTCCTCTAGCGCTGATGGAGCGGACCTACGACCAGTCCTATAAGTAGCATCCTTCACATTTTTTCAGCCTTTTTCACTCATTTCTCTCAACTCCAACCTTAATTCTCTCAACTCCAATTGCTCCAAAATAATTTGTCTTGGGGAAATTCATCGAATTGACGATTAACCTTGCTCCCTCTTCGTTTTGGTAAGTTCCTTCTTCCCCAACTTATTTCTTTTCTTCAGACTAAAACTCTATTTTTGAGTTCTTATCAAAGATTCTGTTTTCTTGGTTGAAGCTGCTCAATTGGGTTTAATTGCTCGTGGTGGCGAGAATTTCACTCTGTAAGCTTGTTTCTTTCATTGAGGTATGTGGATTCTTCCTCTTTCTCCGATTTTCTTTTCGAATTTTCCTCTTTAAATTTTCTTCTTTGCGTGTTGTTTTGGGCCCTATTTTCGACTAAAATCTGCTCAATTTTGGAACATGCACTCATGGGGGTGTGGTGATCGTCATGCACTTTTTCATTTCTGCTTTCAGGTTGTAGGCCCCACGGGCACTCTTTTGACCCAAATTTTGATTCGGTTTTTCTTTTAGTAATATGGGTGTCATTCTTCTTGTCTTGGCACCTGGGTTATGTTTGTGATAGTGTAACACCCCTGAATTTGATCCAGCTTTCAAACTTAGAATCCCTGAATTTTTTTGACTTCCTAGGGATCACGAGCCCAAATCACGAGCCGTGGATTGACCCATGAGCCATGGGATGGACTCGTGGGAACTATTCTGCAGACTCCTCCTCAGGTATGAGAACCACGAGTCAGGTTCATGAGTTGTGGATGGTTCCACGGGTCATGGAACTAGCTCATGGAAATCAGACTGAGGCTCAGGTTTTCCTAGTTAACCACAGATGGTTTCTACAACTCGTGGATGGTTCCACGAGCCATACTGTTAGCTCATAGAAACTGATCCGCATCCTGCATTTGAGGCTCAGGAACCAGAACTCCAATTTATGAACCATGGTTCCATCTATGGTCCGTGGAAAGGGTCCGTGAAACCTGAAGCCGAGATTTTAAGTCTGTTTTCCCAGCTTCTATCCAGGGGTATTTTTGTAATTACCCACCCTTTTAACTCTTAAGTGAGGTTGTTTTGGACTCTTTTGGTAGGGTTTTATGCCTAATTAGCCTACGTTCTTTTCAAAACTCTCATTCCACTTCTAAAAGAGGAAAAGATCTCCTTCCTCCCAAGCTCTAAGCTAAGGATTCATCTTCAAGCCTCCATTGTTCTTATCTAAGGTCTAGAAAGCTTCAATTTAGGTATTTGGGTATTCAATAAGGGATTCCTTTAACCCTTGTGCCTAAAATCACAAGTCTTTACTTTGATTTATGAACTTATGAAATTAGCGTTCTTACCCAGATTGGAGAAATCTTATGTATTCAGTTTTAAAGCATCAATCCATGGTTTCTCATCTCTTACCCATGATTTATTTGAGATTCCTTAAGTTTTTTTAAAATCCCATGCATTAAGAATGAATTCTAGCATAATTTCACTAAATTACATGTTTTCAAGTGAAATTGGCATGTTTAGAAAACATGACCTCTAGTATCATGAAATTGCATGCCTAATTCTTCAAGTTACGAATTTAGAAAGAAAAGTATGTTTTGAATTATGTCTATGCTAAGCTTTAAGACTTATAATGTGAGATTTGCGTGACATTAGATATGTCCTTACACTTTTCAAATAGTTTTGGCATTAGATATGTCATCAATATTATATGAGCTATATGTATGTTTTGGGAGTAGTATTTAGCACCGAGTGATGAGGGTTCTAGACAACCTAAGTCCAAAACTACGTTGCCAGCATAGGTGAAGAGGGTCCTTGTTAGTTGAGAGTGTCTCATCTAGCCCAATGGGCTTATGAAAGTGGTTCCACGCTATGACATGTATGGTTCCCTGTGCCTTGGCAAGGTTCGAGGCAACTTTGCCAACTAGGGTTATATAGTTGGATTCCATGTAGCTCACATGGTCTATTGTCGGTTATAAGAAACTCCCGTACGAAGGTTTTTAATCTTTTAAGTCTTATGCTATTCTATTTCATATGTTATGCTTAAATTATGACATTTATTTATGATATCTTTTATTATGTATGAGTTCAGCTTTAAATATGTTTTTAGTACTATTTTACCATATTTATGCATATATCACATACTCGGTACATTCTATAGTACTGATACATATTCTTGTGCTATATCCATTGATGACGCAGATTCATGCTCCCATCCTCAAACTCGTGGCTAGACATCACCAGTTATCCAGCTTGTTATGGTGAGTCCTCATCATTCGAGGACTAGTACTAGACTTCTTACTTTTATGTATTTCTTTCAGATTTTTGAGTTAGCTAGGGGCTTGTCCTAGTAACTCTAATGGTCATTTTAGAGGCTTCAGACATAGATAGATGCTTGTATTCTGTATTCCGTATTTGGTATTCTTAGACCTTTATCTTATATAAACATGGTTGCCTGTTACTACTACTTATGCTTTTGCTATGATTCTTTGTTTATGCCTAAGTTATGCTATGACCAAGGGTTGGTTTGGGACCATTTCTGGTTTCGAGTCCTATGTTGCACGTAGGGGGTAGTCTCAGGGTTTGACAGATAGCGTGGAAGCTTTTTGAGGCTGTTCAGAAGGGGAAGGCACAAAAGTGATGGTTCGTGATTGTAGTTCAGCCCCGAGGTAGGTTACAGTTTACTTCCTAGACTGAGTTTAGTTAGATTTTATATATTATATGTTACTTAAATGTTAGGTTGGACTTTATCATCGTGGCTTGCATAGAATCCTTAGTATGTTTTTAGGAGGTTTTATAGGTAGCGTAGATGCCTGTTGTTTGTTTCATGGCTAGTTTCTGCTATTTTGCCTTATTATCGGTTGTGTGTCTAACTGTGGACCTGAGGCCATAGCTTGGATTTGGATGGAGTATCTAGGTCAGTTCTCTTGATTGAAGGGTATTCTTCCCTATTTTTCCTGGATGTGTGCTATATTCTCTGAGCATGGAAATTACATGATCATACTGCATTGCATATTATTGATACAGAACATAAAGGTTCTTTTTTTTTGGTTTTTAGTTCAAACTTGAGGTTCACTTTTGTTGCTATGGTTCTCAAATTCTAAATGAGTTATCTTGAGTTTTACTATATATTTTTGAAAGAAAAGGAAAAATATTATTTTATGCATATATTTATCATTCGATGCGGTATTCCAGACCCTCGATGCGTTATTTCAGGTTTTTACTTCCTAGATATATACATACATACATATATATATATATATCCGAGTGCCCGATGCGGTATTTTGGGTTTATACTATTATGCATTCATACATCACATCATCTCCCATCGCATCGCATTGACTTTGGTGTATTTGGTTGTCGGTTGACTGGGTTTGATTTTGTTATTATTCCTCCTTATTGGTTCGGTGTTTGGTTTTATAACTAGAATTAGGTGGATCCCTATATTTAAGCTTGCTTTCCTATAATTTATTAAATATATTATCTTTCTGTACTCGATCGGCCTATAATGCCTACTGAGTACCCATTGTCTTGGTACTCATACTACACTCAGCATCTTTTTCTGATGCAGCACCTAGTATGAGCCACCCTCATTGATCCTCTCATTGTTTAAGGCCTGTCGCAGTTTGGATCGCGGTGAGCTCCTGGCACCTTGGAGACTTTACATGCTTATCATCTTTCATTTCTGTTTGTATTTTGTATTTTGGATAGACAGAGTCTATTGTATTGCTACTCTATACTTTAGACGCTCTTGTACCGGTGACACCAGGTCCGGGTTGGTTGTCATATATGTTTTGTCTTCCTGGTCACTTTAGGGACATCCTTTGTATATTTTGTACAGTTGGTATGTATATATGCTATTGGTCCTATCTCCCTTTTTATTATTATCTTTCATTTTTCTTATTTAAACTGCTTTTATTGTCTTTCGCATTATTGGGTTTGGCTTGCCTACTGGGGGGCTATATAGGTGCCATCATGGCTCAATTTTGGGTTGTGACAGAGTGGTATCAGAACACTAGGTTCAACGGTCTTGCCAGTACAAGAGCAAGGTGTCTAGTAGAGTCTCATGGATCGGTAAGATGACGTCTGTATCCAAATTTTGAGAGGCTATAGAACATTCCTAGGAAAGATTTCATCTTGTTTGATTCCTTGTCGTGCGTTCTTAGCTTATTCAACTTATAAGTATATTTGTTTCACTCTTTCTCAAATGGTTCAGATGAGATCAGCAGCGAGTGACGACGAGGCCCCTGCCCCTGCAGTTTGAGCCCCAACTAGGATGGCGTATAAATCAACCTATAGGTCGAGGTAGGGGATGGGCTGCAAGGCCATCTCGGCTCCGGGCTAGGGTACCATCACTAGAGCATGATATAGTGGTTGATAAGGCGCAATATGAGCCAGAGCATGTAGGGCTAGTCGAGCATCTGGCAGGTTTCATGGCTACTCCAGTATTGTAGGACACTTTGGTTCAGTTATTGGGGTTTCTAGAGGGTATGACTCCACCAGCAGCTTCGCCCGATACTCCGATTGGTTCCAGGTTAGAGATGAGGCTCAGACTTCAGCTCAGGTGGCAACACAGGGTTTAGGAGTGCAACCTACTGCTGCAGCTCCCAGATTAGAGGTATTGCCAGTACCTACAGTTGTTCCACCCATTCCAGCTGGGCCAGTTATGTCCTCTGAGGAGCAGAAGAGGCTTGGTAGGTTTCTGAGACAGGGTCCTCCGAGGTTTTTGGGTGCTTTTAAGGAGGATGCATATGAGTTTCTTACTAGTTGCTAGGAGAGATTGCATAATTAGGGCTTAGTTGAGTCGCATGGAGTAGATTACACTACATTTTAGTTGTATGGCCTAACGAAATAGTGGTGGAGGTCATATGTATATTGTAGACCAGCCAGGTCACCTCTGATTACTTGGGCATAGTTCTCCGTAACTTTTCTGGACAAGTATGTACTATGCAGCATGAGAGAGCAGTTGATGGATCTGTTTGCTGGGTTGAAGCAGGGCTCCATGTCTGTTTTTGAGTATGAGGTGTGCTTTCACTAGTTTGCTAGGCATGCAACTATGATTCTGTCCATCGAGCATGAGAGGGTGCGTCACTTTGTCCAAGGATTAACTTTACACCTTCGCTTGGCTACAGAGGGTATGATATCATCATGCCAGTCCTTTCTAGAAGTAGTAGACCATGCCCACACTATTGAGGGCATACTTTGCGAGGCCCAAGGTGGCAGTGATAAGAGGCCCCGCCATCAGGGAAGTTTCAGCGGTTCCCAAGCACGTGGTAGAGGCTACTATATTAGAGGTCAACATCAGCAGCGTTCCCAGCTGAGCCAACCGGTTCAGGCAGCATTACAGATCGCTGAGGGTTAGAGTAGTCAGAGTATTATGTAGGCCCCACGAGGTGCTCATAGGTCATGGTAGTCATTCTGATTCAGCCAGGTCTTCACAATGGAGTATGTTTTGCTGGGGTTGTTATGAGTGTGGCGAGATAGACCCACTTTTCTAGAGAGTGTCCGTCAGCACAACACCCTAGGCAACATGATCAGATGGTTTAGGCCCTCGGGCTCGAACACCTCCAGCTAGAGGCAGCTCGCAGGGAAGTAGGGGTGGTCCCTAGGGTACTAGAGGTTGTCCTCAGTCTGGTAGGTCAGGTGGCAATGGAGATTAGAGCCACATGTATGTAGTTCTGGGCCAGACAGAAGCCGAGGCTTCAGATGTTGTGATCGTAGGTACGATCTCCATTTGTCATCAGACGGCTTCTACTTTGTTTAATTTGGGGTCTACATTCTCATATGCATCTGCTTATTATGCTACTCGTCTGGAGTCTGCTTGTGAGTCTTTGCGTGCACCCCTGCACGTAGCTACCCCAGTAGGAGATTCCTTAATAGTGGATCAGGTGTATCGGGATTGTGTGGTGACTATCTTAGGGTATGACATGTGGGTGGACTTGATTGTGTTGGATATGGTTGATTTTAACATAATCTTGGGCAAAGATTGGCTATCTCCCTGCCATGTGGTCTTGGATTGCTTTGCCAAGACCGTCACTCTACGGATGCTTGATATACCTCCTATAGTATGGAAGGGTGTCGATAGCCACATGCCGAGGGGAGTTCCTATAATTTCCTAATCATGTCTTTTGGGTTGACTAATGCTCAAACAACATTTATGAAAATGATAAACCATGTGTGTTGTGCCTACTTGGACTCATTTGTGATTATTTTTATTGATGACATTATGATATATTTGAGGAGTAGAGAGGAGCACGAGAAACATCTGAGAGTTGTACTTTAGACCTTGCGAGATCGTCAGTTGTATGCCAAATTCACTAAGTGAGAGTTTTGGCTTGAGTCTGTGGCATTCTTGGGGTACGTGGTGTCTAAAGATGGGATTATGATGGATCCGACAAAGATTGCGGCAATTCGTGATTGGGCTAAGCCTACTTCTCCTACTGAGGTTCCCAGTTTCATTGGGTTGGTAGGTTATTATAGACGTTTTGTGGAGGGGTTTTCTTCTATAGAAGCTTCATTGAGTAGATTGACTCAGAAGAATATTCCCTTCAAGTGGTCATATGAGTGTAAGGCGAGCTTTCTGAAGCTCAAGGCCTTGTTGACTTCAACACCGATTCTTACTCTTCCGGTCGAGGCTCAGGGGTTTACAATGTATAATAATGCTTTAGGTATTGGTTTGGGCTATATGTTGATGCACCAGGGCTGGGTTATTGCTTATGCTTTCAGACAATTAAAGGTTCACGAGAGGAACTACCCCACACATGACTTGGAGTTAGCAGTGGTAGTCTTTGCATTGAAGATCTAGAGGCATTATATGTATGGCGTGCATTGTGAGATCTTCATCGACCATCATAGTCTTCAGTACATTTTCAGCCAGAAGGATCTAAATTTGAGGCAACATAGGTGGTTGGAGTTACTGAAGAACTATGACATTTCCATCCTTTATCATCCGGGCAAAGCAAATGTGGTAGACGATGCCTTGAGCCAGAAGGCAGTGAATATGCGTAGCTTGGCTTTCTTAGCAACAAAGGAGTGACCTTTAGCTTGGGACATCCAGTCCTTGGCTAGCAGGTTGGTTAGACTTCATATTTATGAACTGGGTTGTATTCTTACTTATCACGCCCCGAGGTTACCCCTAGATGTAACACGGGACTTGGGACCACAAGTGCCCCAAGCTAACCTTGGCCATAGTATTCTCAAGTATAACAAAAGAGAAGCGGAAGCATAATAGATAAAGTCTGAATAATATAAATGGATAGTCGAGCCAAATAGGCATACAAGATCCCAATGACTCGAATACTGTATATGTCTGAAAAGCCTCTACTCATAACATAAAGAGTTTCTAGGACAAGACCCTAGCTAACTCGAAGTACGAAAAGGAAAAGTTAACACAAGCTAATAACATGACTAGTCCTCGACCTAAGAGGACTCACCAATAGCTGACAAATAGAGTGCCTTGGAAGCTCTAGCCACGTGCCTGGAAAGGGACTCCTGAATCCGCATCATCAAAGGATGTAGTACAAGATATACATCAGTAATATAGGATATACCGAGTATGTGAGTGATGCATGAATCATGATAAAATAGTTTAAAGCATGCTTAAGAATGAACTTGTTACATAAATAAGGGACATGAATAGATATCAAAGTATAAAACATGAAATAAAGCTTAAGTTTGGGATGGGATCCTTGTCTTGCTTTGCCTTCACCTCAGCTACCAAAGATGATTCTGCACCATTTTGCACAATCACACCACCTTTTGTCGAGTCCATAAGGCGAACTCCCAACCGAGCTAGCCTATGAACCTCCTTAACCAATGTCTTCTTCCCATCATTAACGGAAGACCTACTTCCCATGGACAGTCTACTCAAAGCATCCGCCACGACATTAGCCTTACCCAAATGGTAAAGCACACTCATATCATAATCCTTAAGGAGCTCAAGCCATCTCCTTTATCACAAAAATAACTCCTTCTGAGTGAACATATACTGAAGACTCTTATGATCGGTGAATACATTCACATGCACACCATACAAGTAGTGTCTCCAATTCTTCAAAGAGAAGACCATGGCGGCCAACTCAAGATTATGAGTAGGATAGTTCTTCTCATGAGTCTTAAGCTGTCTCGAAGCATAAGCAATCACCTTACCATGCTGCATCAAAACACAACCCAAACCAATCCTAGAAGAATCACAATACACAACAAAATCATCTAGGCCCTCGGGTAGAGCTAACACTGGAGCGGTGGTCAATCTAATTTTCAATTCCTGAAAGTTCTTCCCACAAAAGTCATACCACTAAAATTTTACCTTCTTCTGGGTCAATATAGTTAAAGGGGCAGCAATGAAAGAAAATACTTCCACAAACCACCTGTAGTAACCAGCCAAACCCAAAAAGCTCCTAATATCAAATGGAAAAGTGGGTCTAGGCCAGTTCTTTACTGCCTCTATCTTTTGAGAATCAACTCAGATACCATCCATAGTGTCAATATGACCCAGAAAGGCAACTGACTGCATCTAGAACTCACACTTGCTAAACTTGGCAAACAATTGCCTCTCCTTTAGAGTTTGCAACACAACCCTCAAGTGGTTTGCATTCTCCTCCTCACTCCGAGAGTAGATGAGGATATCATCAATGAAAACAATCAAAAACAAATCCAAGTACTTCTTGAACACGCAGTTCATCAAATCCATAAATGATGCAGGAGCATTTGTTAGACCAAAAGACATAACAACAAACTCATAATCACCATACCGAGTCCTGAAGGTTGTCTTTGGAATATCACACTCTCTTACACAAAGCTGATGATAACCAAATCTAAGGTCGATTTTAGAGAAGAAACTAGCACCCTGAAGCTGATCGAACAAGTCATCAATCCTAGGAATGAGATATTTATTCTTGATTGTGACCTTGTTCAAATGATGGTAGTCAATACACATTCTAAGAGAACCATCTTTCTTTAGAACAAATAAAACTGGGGCACCCCATAGAGAAATGCTAGGCCTGATGAAACCTTTATCAAGAAGATCCTTCAACTGATCCTTCAACTCCTTGAGTTCCACGGGAGCCATTCTATATGGAGGAATAGAGATAAGGTGCGTATCTGGGAGAAGATCAATCCCAAAGTCTATCTCCCTCTCGGGAGGGACTCCGGGCAAATCCTTGGGAAACACTTCTGGAAACTCGTTCACAACAGGAACAGACTGAAGGGATGGGGTTTCAGAATCCGTATCCATAACCCACACTATGTGATAAACATACCCTTTTGAAATCATCTTCCTATCCTTAAGATAAGATATGAAATGACCTTTTGAGGAAGGGGGACTAGCTTGCCATTCTAAAACGGGTTCATTTGGAAACTAGAAACTAACAACCCGAGTACGAAAATCAACAGAAGCATAACATGTATACAACCAATCCATACCAAGAATGATATCACAAAATCAGTCATCTCCAACTCTACTAGATCTGCTGAAGTGACTCTATGAAGGACTGGGATAGGGCAATTTTGGTAGATCCTTTTGGCTAAGACCGACTCACCAATAGGAGTAGAAACATAAAAGGGTTCTAAAAGCAATTCAGAACAAACTTTGAACTTGCATGCTACATAAGGGGTTACAAAAGATAGGGAGACATCGGGGTCCAACAAAGCATACACATCGAAAAAGAAGACTTTCAACATACCCGTAACAACATCTGGGGAACCCTCCTGATCCTGACGAGAGGACATAGCATAAAGGCGGTTCTGGCGCTGACCACCAGAACTAGAAGCTGCGTCCTGCTGGGCTGGTCTACCTCCAAAAGCTGCTGGGGTAGACTGAGTCCTACCTCTCTGTACCTTCCTAGCTAAAGGGAAATCTCTGATACGATGTCCAGGCTGACCACAACCAAAGCAACCCTCTTTACCGGCCAAGCACTCACCAGGGTGATTCTTCCCACACCTGGTACAAACGGGGAAAGAAGTCCTCTTTGCACCACTACCCTGAGACTGGGGGTAGGAACCAAATTCTCTACCACCTTAATCATGACGAGGCCTCTGAGCCTGGGTAGGAGCACAAGTAGAAGAATGAACCAATCCTGATGACTTCTTCTGGAAAGAGGAGCGATGTCCACCTCCGGACCTGTGATGACCAAAACCTGATCCCTCAAATCTAGACCGCTTGTTCTCCCTTTCCATCTCCTTAAGCTTGCAATCCTCAATCTAATGGTCCTGAGTCATGAGTCGGGAAATGTTCATATCACTCAACAACAAAGCAGACCTATACTCTTTTTTCACTACAGCAGAAACCCCATAAATAAACTTACTCATTTGATCATGCGGGTCTGCTAGCATGGAGGGAGCATACCTAGACAACTGAGTGAACTTCAGACTATATTCTTGAACCGATATCGACCACTATTTCAAGTTCACAAATTCCTCCACCTTCGCTTGCCTCAACTCTCGGGGAAAGAACCTTTCAAGAAAGGCCCTCTTAAAACACTCTCAAGTTGTGGGGATCGCGTCCCTCACCCTAGCCTCCTTCCATTACGTGAACCAAATATGAGCTACATCCTTGAGTTGATAGGATGCAAGATCAACACAATCAACACCAACCACTTGCATAACCTCGAAGATCTTCTTCACCTCATCAATAAAGTTGAGCGGGTCCTCACTCACTTTCAAACTCCAAAATTTGGGTGGGTTCATCCGGACGAAGTCATGAACTAGGGCCGCTACTCCACCTTGAGGGTGGACTGGGGCAGGAGCCTGCTGATTGGCCTGAGTGGCTAAGGTCTAGGCTAGCAAATGGATGACATTTCTGAATTCCTCATTCGTGACATCGGGGACCAGAACGGGAGGAACAACATTCCGAGCGGCTAGGGGAGGCATAGCACGTCGAGAAGGAATAATCTAAAATATACAAGATGAGGATTAGAGGAATATAAGAGTTAAGCTCTATCACACGACATGATCATGAAATAAGTGAAGTTTTCTAAGATATCTCATAGCTTCTCCCTCATATATGTGGCGCGCTTCACACACATGAGAAATACTCTACTCGATGTGGCTTTCAGACATCCTAGGACTCTTGAACCTGAGGCTCTGATACCAAGTTTGTCACAACTCGAGGTTACTCCCTAGATGTAACACGAGACTTGGGTCCACAAGTGCCCCAAGCTAACCCTTGGTCGTAGCATTCTCAAGCATAACAAAAGAGAAGAAGAAGCATAATAGATAAAGTCAGAATAACATAAATGGATAGTTGAGCCAAATAGGCGTACAAGATCCCAACTACTCGAATACTTTCTATGTCTGAAAAGTCTTTACTCATAACATAAAGAGTTGTTAGGACAAGAACCTAGCTAACTTGAAGTACGGAAAGGAAAAGTTAACACAAGCTAATAATATAACTAGTCCTCGACTTAAGAGGACTCACCAACAACTGACAAATAGAGTGGCCTGAAAGATCTAGCCACGTGCCTGGAAATGGACTCCTAAATCTGCATCATCAAAGGATGCAACACAAGATATGCGTCAGTACTATAGGATGTACCGAGTATGTGAGCGATGCATGAATCATGATAAAACAGTTTAATGCATGCTTAAGAATGAACTTGTTACATAAAGAAGGGACATGAATAGATATCAAAGTATAAAATGTGAAACATGAAATAAAGCTTAAGTTTCATAGTACAAAATCATATAACTTCATACCTTGAAAATAAACATGTGGGAGTTTCTTTTAACCGACATAAACCATGCTGAGCTACATGGAGTCTGATGTATACGGCCCATCGAAAGGACCCAATATACCTTGCCAGGGTATAGAGGCATGACTGTGGCGTGATCATAAAAGAAATCTGATGCCCAATAGAGGGGACTTAGAACCTACGGGGGCACGTAGTTCTGGGACCCTAGGTACTCTCACCCGGTCAAACTCGGTGCTAAATACTAGTCCCAAAACATATAACATGTGCTCACATACATGTGACATATTTGATGCCAATCGTGTTCATAACTTGTTCATACTTATTCATACTTGTTCATACTGGTTCATACCCCGGATCGTCATACTACTCATGAGTTTTTAGTTTAGAAATCAATTCATGAGCATTGATGGAACATCGTGTGTCTTGTCTTATATAATACTTCATTACTTGGAAAGACTTGCATATTTCATGACTTGTAAAATTTGCATGGCTCTAGTTCAATTTCATAATACATATATTTTCATAGAACATAGGAACTAGGCATGCACATGCTTGAAAATCCATGAGGAACATGCTATCAACATCCAATTTGCCTAAATCAACTTCATGCATGTAGAAATTTTCATGGTTAAAAATCAATTAATGAGATAAGTGTCAACATGTAAAAACCCATGTGAAATCATGCAATTTAATAAAAATTTCATAATCAAATCATGAGAATATCATATTTAGCAAGAACCCATAAGAATTATATAAGAACCCTAATTTGAAGATCATGAAATCAGAATTTGAATCAGGGGTTTTGGGCACAAGGGTGAAATGAACCCATTGTTGATTACCCAAATACCTTGATTGAAGATAACCCACTTGAATTGGAAAGACTTAGGAGTCTTGAACTTGGAGTTTGAGACTTGAAGCTTGGAGAAGAATTTTCCTTTTTGGGAGAAGAGTGAAGTAATGAGAAGGACCTTAGGCTAATGAGGGAGAAAACCCTTCTTGAAATAGTCAAAATGATATCATTAAGGAGTTAAAAGAGTGGGTAATAACCAAAATACCCCTAGGACTTAATTAAGAAAAAACTGGAAACATGGTTGGTGTCAGGGACTACGGGTCGGTTCTATGGGTCGTCATTTGAATCACGACCCATGGTTCCACTCGTGGTTCCTGACAGGAACTTTTAGGCTGCAGAAACACTCGTACGGGTCAACAGGACGGACTCATAGAATGAACGAAGGATCATCATTTGGATTCGTGGTTCCTGAGGACCTATCTGGTCCCTGGTTAAACCACAAGTCAGGACTACGGCTTGTCATTTGGATGACGAGTTGTAGAATAGAGTCGTCATATAAGAGGGACTTGCCAACGCTCTGATGTAAGTTCCACAAGTGGACAGGATAGACCCGTGGTTTAAACCATGGTCCGTAGAACTAACTCATGGTTCCAGACCAGAGGCTGAATCAATCAAGGGGAAATCACGGTTCCATTCCATGACCCATGGTTTAAACCACGGTCCGTGGTTTGGACCCGTCATTCCTGAAACATAATTTTTTTTTTGAGATTTTAACTTAGATAGCTAGTTTGATTTTCGGGGTGTTACATTACTTGTGTTGAGGCTAGATCTTCCTTGTTAGAGCAAATTCGAGTACAAAAATTTAATGATGTGAGGTTGAGGATCATTCATGAAAAGGTGTTGAGCGGTAAGGCTAGAAAGGCAACCTTAGATTCACAGGGTGTTCTGATGATCGAGGGTCATATCTGTGTTCTTAGAGTTGGTGACTTGGTTAGATTGATCTTGGAGGAGGCTCATTGTTTAAGATATTCCTATCATCCCGGGGCTGCTAAGATGTATCGTGACTTGAGGCAGCACTACTGGTGGTGTGGGATGAAGAGGGATATTTTAGCTTTCATGTCTAGGTGCTTGTACTGTCAACAGGTGAAGTTTGAGCACCAGAGGACAGGTGGTTTGTCTCAGAGGCTACCCATTCCAGAGTAGAAATAGGAGCGCTATGGACTTCGTAGTTTGGTTGCCATGTACCTTGCAAATATTTGATTTTATTTGGGTCATTGTGGATAGATTGATGAAGTCTTCTCACTTTCTTCCAGTTCAGACTTCCTACAGTTTTGAGAGCTTGGCTCATATATACATTTAAGAGATTGTCCGTTTACATGGGGTGCCAATTTCTATCATTTTTTACCGTAGTATTTAGTTCACTTTGCATTTCTGGAGGTCTATTTAGAGAGAGTTAGGTATTAGAGTTGAGCTTAGCACCGCAGATAGACAGTCAGTAAGAGTGTACTATTCAGGTTCTGGAGGATATATTGCAATTATGTGTTATTGATTTTGGGGGTCAGTGGGACTAGTGCTTAGCTTTGTATGAGTTTGCATATATTTATAGGTACCATTCCAGTATTCAGACGGCTCCGTTTGAGGCTTTGTATGGTAGGCGGTGCTAATCTTTGGTGGGTTGGTTTGATGCGTTCGAGGTTAGACCATGGGGTGCCGACTTACTACGTGATTCTATTAATAGAGTTTGGGTCATTCAAGAGAGACTTCGCACTGCCCAGAGTAGGCATATAAGTTATGCTGACCAGAGAGTTCATGATCTAGAGTTCATGGTTGGTGATAGAGTGTTCCTTCGGGTATCACCCATGAAGGGCGTGATAAGGTTCGAGAAGAAGGGTAAGCTCAGTCTTAGGTTCATTGGGCCATTTGAGATCCTTCGTCATATTGGGGAGGTTGCTTATGAGTTGGCCTTACCTCCTGCTCTTTCCAGTGTTCACCTAGTTTTTCATGTCTCTATTCTATAATAGTATATTCTGGATGAGTCTCACGTGCTTCAGTTGGAGTCGGTTTAGTTTGATGAGTCCTTAGCCTTTGAGGAGGAGCCTGTTGCTATTTTGGACAGGTAGGTTAGGAAGTTGAGGTCTAAGAAGATTCCATCATTTAAGGTTCAGTGGTGTCATGGTCCTACCGAGGAGGCTACTTGAGAGATTGAGACTGACATGTGGACCCACTATCCTCTCCTTTTCAAGTCTTTAGGTACTATCATTTCTCTAACTTTCGAGGACGAAAGTCCTTTTAGTAGTGGATGTTGTAATGACCCTCCAAATTATTTTCTATTTTTTGTGATCTTTCTACATTTTGAGCTTTCACTCAGCGGGTATAGATCATTTGTGACTTGTCAGGCTTGACGGTTTAGTGGTCGGGCCATTCATTAGGTAGTTATGGATATTTCACCATTTTAGAACTTAAACTTAGAAAACCTTTGACTTCAGTCAACTTTCTTGATAATCGTGCTCATAATCAAATTTTGACAGTTACTTAGCTCTGGAATGGGGATTTTGGTCTAGTAGAACCCTTGGTCCGGGTCTAAGTTCTTTCAATTTTTTTTTGTATTCTGTGCTTTCAGGATAGTTTGGCTGGTAGGGTTGACTTTGGTCAATATTCGGAGAAGATGACCTCGGATGGAAATTTTGCCAGTATTATTAGCTCTAGAATATTGACTTTGGGCTAGAAGGACCTTTGGTTTGGGTCCCAAGGCTTCCAGAATTGTTTTGGGGTTTTGAATTTTGAGTTGATTTTGGGCATAGGGCCCATTTTTATTTAAAACGTCTCTGTTGCAGAATTTATTGTTTCTGTTGATTCCGGAATGTCATTTCCACTCTAGTAGCATGTTTGGTTTGTGAATATCGGGTTCCATTTGTGTTCGGGACACCCCGTAAAAGTTTTAGCTGTTGCTGGTTTTCTGTTGCAGACAGGCCTTTGGTGCGATGGCACCAACCATGCTGCCAACCTTTAGCGTGTTCATTCCCGACCAGCACAATAGTGCTCAAACGCCTCTGCCTGCCCTTTTGCGTGAGGCGCTCCTTTGGTGCGATGGTGCCTCAGCGCCCGCCTGCCTTTAGCTCTATAGTGCTCCTCCAGCGCCGATGGCGCTGGCCTGCGGCCAATCCTATAAGTTGCCTCCTTCACATTTTACCAGTCTTTTTCACTTATTTCTCTCAACTCCAACCTTAATTCTCTCAACTCCAATTGCTCCAAAACAATTTGCCTTGGGGAAATTCATCAAATTGACGATTAACCTTGCTTCCTCTTCATTTTGGTAAGTTCCTTCTTCCCCAACTTGTTTCTATTCTTAAGACTAAAATTCCATTGTCGAGTTTTTATCAAAGCTTGGGTTTTTTTGGTTGAAGCTGCTTAATTGGGTTTAATTGCTCTAGGTGGCGAGAATTTCACTCTGTAAGCTTGTTTCCTTCATTGAGGTAGGTGGATTCTTGCTCTTTCTCCGATTTTCTTTTAGAATTTTTCCATTTAAATTCTCTTCTTTGTGGGCTATTTGGGCCCTATTTTTGGCTAAAATCTGGTTAATTTTGGAGCACGCACTTATGGGGGTATGGCAATCGTCATGCGCTTTTTCCTTTCCAATTTTAGGTAGTGGGCCCTGCGGGCTCGCTTTTGACTTGAATTTCAATCTGGTTTTACTTTAAGTAATATGAGTGTCATTCTTCTTGTCTTGACACCTGGTTTATGTTTGTGATAGTGTGGTAGTTTTCTGAGGCTTTTCGGAAGGGGAAGGCACACGAGTGACGGTTCGTGTTTGTAGTTCTTCCCCGAGGTAGGTTACGGTTTACTTCCTGGACTGAGTTTAGTTAGATTTTATATATTATATGTTACTTAAATGTTAAGTTGGACTTTAGGTAGTATAAGGCTGAGTTTAACTAAATGAGTTATCTTGAGTTTTACTATGGATTTTGGAAAGAAAAGGAAAAGTACTATTTTATGCATATATTTATCATTTGATGCGGTATTCTAGACACTCAATGTGTTATTCTAGGTTTTTACTTCCTATATACATATATATATATACACACATTGTCTGATGTGGTATTCTTGGCACCCGATGTGGTATTGCGGGTTTATACTATTATGCATTCATACATCATATCATCTCCCATCGCATTGCATTGGCTTTGGTGTATTTGGTTGTCAGTTGACTGGGTTTGATTTTGTTGTTATTCCTCCTTATTGGTTCAATTGGTTATGTGTTTGGTTTATAAACTAGAATTAGGTGGATCCCTGTATTATAGCTTGCTTTTCTGTAATTTATTATATATATATTATCTTTCTGCGCTAGATCGGCCTATGATGCCTACTGAGTACCCGTTGTCTTGGTACTCATACTATATTCTACATCTTTTTCTGATGCAGCACCTAGTATAATCCACCCTCGTTAATACTCTCATTGTTCGAGGCCTATTGCAGTTCGTATCGCGGTAAGCTCCCGGCGTGTTGGAGACTTTACATGCTTTCCATCTTTCATTTCTGTCTGTATTTTGTAATTTGGATAGACCGAGTCTATTGTATAGCTACTCCATACTTTAGATACTCTTGTACTGGTGACACCAGTTCTGGGTTGGTTCTCGTATATGTTTTGTCTTCCTGGTAACTTTAGGACCATCCTTTGTATATTTTGTACAGTTGGTATGTATATATGCTATGGCCCTATCTCCCTTTTTTTTATTATCTTCCATTTTTCTTACTTAAACTGCTTTTATTGTCTTCCGCATTGTTGGATTTGGCTTGCCTACTGGGGGGTTATGTAAGCGTTATCATGGCCCGATTTCGGGTCGTGACAATTTGAGATATTTGATTTAACTCTTACTTTCCGCTTGATTATTTGAATTGGATTGGTAAATCTATTGGGTTGGCTTACCTATCGGTTAGGAACATAGGTGTCATCATGACTTGTGATTTTGGGTCATGACAATTTGGTATTCGAGCCCTAGGTTCATCGATCTCACGTGTACACGAGAAATATCTCGTAAAGTCTTATGGATCGGTATGATGACGTCCATACCTATATTTGAGAGGCTATAGGACATTTGAAAAACTTCTATTCTTTTATTTTTGTCGTATGTATTTGATTCTATCAGTTACTTAAATCTCTTTGTTCTATTCTCTCACTATGATGAAGAAACACTCTCGAATCTGCACACTAGTAGTTGACGATGATATCACACAGTATGTAGCAAAGGGTTGTATTGAAAAGGAAAAGGTAGGTCAGTTTAAGAGTGGTGTGACTAGATTTGGACCGTAGTTATGATTAAAAGCATCAATTGAGTGAAGTAGTTAGTCAGATTATGCAGTTCAGTAATATTGATAGGAAAATGTAAATAATATTGTGAAGAACTTTGTGATCTCCTTATCTTTTATAATTAGTTGTTCAATAATGGGAGAAGTACATACATGACATAATCATACTGAGAGAGAGTTGAAAATTGAAAATGGAATGATTGATGGAATAACTCTGTAATAAGTATTGTGACTTAAAGCTACAATTAAGGAAGTTTGACAAAACAAGAATGATATGATTGAGGTATGATAAGGAAAAAAAATGCCTCAACAAGAGATTAGAATTCTACTATAGTCTTATGACATGAGAGTATCAACAAGGATTCAATAGTCCAATGATGAAATAGGTACATATTCTATTATCTTACGAAATAGTTAAATTTGTGGAGGACCGCTGGATCGAGTAAGAGAACAGGTTGTAAAGCATGAAAGAGAGTTCTTATAATAAGGTTCGAGGTGATATGACTACTTTTGGGGGTTCGTACAAAGAGTATCAATTGTAACTTATGAAGTGGAGGTGAAATAAAGAGAATTTGAATGGTTTGATATTGAGGATGCGACAGTCAAAGTGATACAATGTCTATTGATTAGAGTCATGAGGCATGCCAAACTTTGCAATCGACTAGGTTTTACGAAAGGATAAGCAGAATATGTATGGGGTAACATAAGAGATGAATGAATACCATGGATTAAGATTTCTTAAAGGAAGATGGTTGTTAGAGTCAGGCCATGTGGGAGAAAGTTTCTTTCATGATTGGGTTTTAGGGGAATATGCAATGAAAATTCTTTAGCGAGCATGTCTACGAGTTGATATGAGATGAAAAAAAGGGTACATACTATTTTGGGCCAGAACTAGTTGGTTTGCATAATGCATTACAAATACTTGACAGGAAGGAATGTGTGGTGTGATTTAAGTATGACCTTCTCGATGGTTATGATGTAGAAAAGTAGTGGATCTAGTGAATTTTTATGGAGCGAGACTACTGGGGTAGAGAAATTGACTAATGAAAATAGATCTGACGGTTAACTAGTGTAAAGGTCGATTACTTAAGCTATTAGATATTTCTCCAAGGATTCAACAAGTTTTTACTATAGACACTCGATAAAGGTATCAACTAATAATGACATTTAAAGTGGTAGATTAATGGTAAGTATTAACATGTTCAAGTTATGAAGGGAATTTCAAAGATTTAATTGTGGGTTGGTGATATCAACAGAGACCAAGAGGGGTGAGTTGATGTTGCGACAATGAGCTTGTGGTTATCTGAGAATGTTAATGGGAATCTATGTGCAGTGATGTATTATTCTATAGATTTGAACCAGTGGATTGGTGGTTCGCGATATTATATCGGCAACAAAAAATTATTTCATAGAGTGACCAAGGCTACTAGATACTTTTGATGAGAAAACTTTATGATGAGTTATACTTGTTATGCGACTACTTTCAAAGGATTTTTAGTTTTAAGTAAGGCAAGAAAGTCTTTCAGGTGCCTAGGATTTGTGGTTTGTTACTACTCTCAAATTAGCTAAGCTTTTATGCATAAAATTTATGGTACTTTGAAACACTCCCCAAGTAACGATTCTCTATTTATGATGGTAAAAGTGATCGGAATGAAATATGACAATAGAAAAATATTATGACAAGAGTATTTATTTTGATTTGGAAGGTTAAGGATTCTTTTTCAGGAAATAAGATTTGAATTCAGAACGATGTGATTACTAGGGTCTTGTTCAGATTATGGTGGTACTATTATGTGTTAAATCATATAAGGTGCAATTGTTTGAGTATACTTGGAGAAGAAAGTCTACAAATATTTTTAGCCAAGTGCTGTGATAAGTTTTGTGTTGATTTTGAGGTTAGTAATCAACTAGATTTAGACTTCAGATGACAGACATGATATGATCGATGGAAAAGTGATTAATGGTGTACTAAAGTGTGGTTTCATTGCATCCGTAGGTGAATGGGTTAAATATGATCGATAAAGGGAACTACTTGTATGATTTTGATCAGAAATCAGGTTTTCTACAGTAACACTACATTTGTGAAAGTCAACTATGTTGGAATGTGGATTGACCAAATAGGCAGGATTGAGAATGACTATTATTTATGACTTGAGAGAACTTGTGGCAAGGTATGTGGATGTACAATCTTTAGCCAATAACTTTTGGAGACTTGATATTTTGGAATCTAATAGGGTTTTGGCTTACAGGAAGGTAAGGTCTTCCTTATTGGAGCAGATTCAGGATCAACATTTTAATGATATGAATTTATGTAAGATTCAAGACATGGTGCTGCAAGGAAAAGACAAGGAGGAAATTCTAGATGATGAGGGAGTTTTGAGGATCAAAGGCCATATTTGTGTACCTTAGACATGTAAATTAACTAGGATGATCATGGAGGAGACCCATAATTTGAAGTATTCAGTTCACTCGAGATTACTAAGATGTATCGTGAGTTGAAAAACATTATTGGTGGTATTGGATGAAGAGGAACATAGTAGAATTTGTATCTCAGTGTTTGAATTGTCAACAAGTGAAGTATGAACACCAAAATCCTAAAGGTATGACTCAAATGATGCCCATAACTGAGTGGATTGCTATGGACTTTGTGTTAGGGTTGCCACAAACCTTGGGTGATTTTGATGTTACATGGGTCATCATGGATCGATTCACCAGCTTGTGCATTTTATACCAGCTCAGACTAATTTGGAGAAGTTAGCAAAGATCTACATTCGGGAGATAGTTCACTTACATGAGCTGCCTATTTCTATCATTTCAATTTGGGACACACAATTTACGTCTCATTTCTGGTGCTTTATGCAAAAGAAGTTAGGTACTTGAGTGGATTTTAGTACAACCTTTTACCATCAGATTGATAGTAATTCTGAGAGGATTATTAAGGTCCTTGAGGATATGTGAGAGCGTGATATTAACTTTGGTGGTCATTGAGACCAATTTATTTCCTTTAGCAGAGTTTGCATACAATAATAATTGTCATTTGAGCATTGAGATGGCACTCTTTGAGTCCTTGTATGATATGAGATGTCGATCTCTTATTGGTTGGTTTGATGCATTTGAGGTTAGATCGTGGGGCACAAATTTGTTGAGGGAGTCCTTGGACAAGGTTAAGTTGATCCAGGATAGGCTTCTCATGACTCAGAGTACGCAAAAGAGTTATGTGGATCAGAAAGTTCATGATTTGGAGTTCATGGTTGGAGAGAGATTTATGTTTAAGGTTTCATCCATGAAGTGTGTGATAAGATTTGAGAAGAAGGGAAAGTTGAGTTCGAGGTATATTGATCCTTTTGAGATTGTTCAGCATATTGGTGAGGTGACTTATGAGTTGGCTTTGCCACCCAGTTTGTCGGGTGTTCACCTTCTGTTTCCTATTTTGATGCTTAAGAAGTACTATAAGTATGGTTCTCACGTGATTCGATGGGATTCGGTGTTACTTGATCAGAATTTGACTTTTGAGGAGAATCATGTAACCATCTTGGATAGGCAAATTCAAAAATTGTGGTCAAAGTCTACTTGGGAGATCGAGTCGGACATGCGGATCAGATATCCCCAATTTTTTCAGCATTCATGTACTTTCTATTCTTTACTGTTTGAGGACAAATGTTTGTTTAAATGGTAGATGATGTAACGACTCTTTAGGTCCATTTGAACACTAGAACTCCTTTTTCCTAAAAGACTCTTCTCATCAATTTTAAATGGGAATTTAAACCATTTGTTTAACTACGGTTATATAGTTTATAAGATATTACAAATAATTAATTTAGTTGATGGTTAACGGGCTAAGTTCATTTTCATTTAATACCCAAAATCACTTCGCCCATGAGTAAAAATAATAAAATAAAACAAGATGAATCAATATATAATGAGGTTAATATTTTTCTGTTATATTGCAAAAATGTTGCGGTACCCACAAACTAGAACTTCTCTTCGATGAACTGCTTCAGGTAAAACAAGTCCTCACCACAGCTCTAAGATTGTGTTAGATACAATTATTTCTAGGATCTTTGAATATAAATTATTATTCCATTGAAGGGATCTTTTATATTTCCTTATTGTTTGTGTTTATTTCCTTTGTGTGTCCGTTGGATTTACTGTTTCTTGTCTTGTTTCTGCTATGAGATTGAGGATGTGATAAAGAATTTATTCGAGTTATGAATTTCAAAGTTGAGAATTTCTGCAACCTACATGGTTTTTTATTAATTAGTGGGTAGTAATCTAGGCCAATGATCGAAGGGAGTATTGCTCATATTACTTGTGTGTAGAGTCTACTGTTTATGGCCAATTCTAGTGAAAATTGGTAGCTGCCACATGAGTTAGGGGAAAAATTATTGTTCATATTATGGTGTAGTTATGGCACAATGATTTGTCAATGATTGTGTAATAATTGGATAATTATTAGATAGCAATGGTAAATTTTTTCTTTTTGGAGAAGTTGGTTTTTGTTTTATTTTTCGTAAGGTTGTATTCGAAGCTTTCATATGGAGAATATGGTCGTGTTTATTTCAGCTTCCAAAGAGTGATAAATCTTAGTCATTATATTAAATTTCTTTTATTCTAGTGTTGTATTCGATTTTCCCCGAGGAGTCTAAATTTTACATCACAAGTTATACATCGTTCTTGATTGCTATGTATGAAAGCTCTACTTAGGAGAGGTTTTTAACCTTATCATTATTTATTTTATGTTTTTGAGAAGTACAGAAATACAGTTACAAACTCAGGTGCTTATGAATAATGCATATTTAATAGATTGGGAGCATTTTGAAGCTTCGAAGAAGGAACAGGCATAATTTTAAGGGTTTGTGACACGTTATTTGACATTTAAGGTATATTTAGACTTCCTAGACTTTGTTGAGGTATATTTTGCTAATTAAAGATTAAAAATGAAATCAATAATGGGTAAGAGCAAAAAATGTGGGTTCATACCCATGGTGTGATGGGCAGTGGTACGAGTATCGATGTTATAAAAGGAAAAGGTTATTACTATGAAATGATGGATTGTAATCCTAGAATGCCAAAGCATATGGGCATTAACTAATGAATAATTGAATTGATTGCTTTTTGTGTGTTCATATTTCTTCATTTAACCCATATATATTTGCGATAGTCAAGGTGAATATATTTTCTACCAGTTATTTGATTGAAATAAGATCCATCATCATCCCCTATTTCATTAATATTATATGATGCATATGCATTAGAACTGAGTTCGAGTGTGAGTAAAGATCGGACAGGTGGAGATCGTTCATGCTGTAATTATTCTATGATTATGAGTTGGGCAAGTGAAGATCATCCGTGCTACAGATTGATCGATTTTGTGATAGCACATGGAGACCATCTATACTGGTATATAGACCTCGTGAGTCCCCCATGAGTCACGAACTCTCGATATATTACCAAGGAGTATCGTGTATATACGATTGAGAGATTATTGGGCATTTGAAGCTTATCATCTCATTATATTGCATTGTATTGCATTACATCCTCTATACTTACTTGATTATGTGCTTAATTGATATTTGAATATTTCATGGAAATTAATTATCCTTGCTTCAGTGAAAAACTTGACTGTTGAGTATAGTGTAGACTTCTAAATTAGATAATGATTTCTTACATAAGTCCTGTCACTACTTTTTCATTGTCGGTCGATGATACATACTGAGTACACGTGGTTTTGTACTCATACTACACTTGATGTACTCTTTGTGGTGCATATTTGATTCTGAGCACTAGTGCACCTCATGAAGCTTTCTGAGTCTGAGCTTGGATTACTTTGGAGTTGTAGTGAGCTGCTTAGTTGTTCCGTGGCACACACTGTAACACCCCAGGAAATTCTAAACCTAGAACCAGCCCAGAAATCCAAAGTGTGAACTATCAAATGACAGAACAGGAACCTCAAATGGTTTTCACGGACCATAGAACAATTCACGGGCCATGGCTGGCTTCCATGGAAAAGGTACTGCAGATCAGTCTCTCACGTCCTAATCCATTAGAGGATCCACAGACTGTGGATGGAACCACGGGTCATGGTTTCCCTTCGTGGAATCATCCCTGAGGGTCAAGCTTTTTCCCCAAAACCATGACCAGCTTCCACGAACCATAGAAGGCTTCATGGGCTATGGATGAGGGTCATAGAAACTAGACCCGCCCCTGGTCAAAAGAGCCCAGGAACTATGATAGGATTCCATATCTCGTGGAACCATCCATGGGCCGTGGTTTCCATCTGTGGAACCTAGTCGTAAATTTTACAGTAGTTTTCATTTATTCATTTCAATGGTATTCCAAACCTTTCCGACTCTTTTAAAAGGCTAAACCATGTCATTTTAACTAGCCTAAGACCAATTACGAAGCCTAAAACTATCCAAATCCCTCATTCCCTTATATTTTAATCGACACTTAGCATAATAAAGCAAAAAAAAGTGGTCTTCTTCTCCAAAGCAGAAATCGGGGTTCTTCAATTTCAGGCTCCAAACCCAAAGATCTTTCCAAAGGTTCTATTCTCAGGTATGTGAGAATTCATTAATGTGTATTCTTTTACCCATTGAGTCCCTAAGTTAACTCAGTTCTGAAGTTTCAATTAGTTCTCAAAGCCTAGGGTTCCTCAAGTTTGGGAATCCTTTGTATTTCAGTTTCCTTGTTATGTATGAATCTTATTACATGTTTTCCTTGAAGTCTAGAATTGATATGTATTCAGAATTCTCAAACCCTCAGCATGTTATTAAATTCATGACCTTGAACTATGATTATGAACTGCATACTTTATTCAGAATCTAGCATTGGTAAAGTAGTTTAAATCCTCAGGATGGTGGGTTATGAACACCCGATCAGTTTCAGACTTCATGCATTTTTATTCAGATACTCAGTCATTCAGGATTACATGATTTAGAATGCTTTCTGAGTTAGCATTAACTTTCATTCTTAGAGTATCAGTATTTTGAGCTATCCAGTATGTCATTTTATATTCAGGTGAGAGTAGTACTTAACACCGAGCGGATGCGGGAATGAAGGCTCACCCATCAGTTAGGCTGAGACCTTTAGTAGAAGTCCCTAAGTCCTAGAACTAAGGTTCCACCGTAGGTTCTAAAGGGTCACCCATCAGATCAAACTTGACATCTTAGTCCTTTCTAGACATCAGATTAGTGAATCCACGCTAGCCAATGTTTGTACCCTTGGCAAGGTATGAACTCTCTCCTAGCTAGGGTTACAAGTTGGCCCCGTAATTAGCTCAGCTTGGGGTATGTTAATTAACAGTAGCTTCTATAGTACATATTCAATCTTTACATGGCCTTGTAGTCAGTTATCCAGTTCAGTATTGTGCAGTTGCATGTTTATCTACTTGGTCATTGCATCAGTTTATATCTTTTAATTTAATGTTTAGATTATCCCTTATGTTTAGTTTATCTTATCATATCCACCATGTCTAGATTAATGCATATCTCGCAAGCTCAGTATATTCAAAGTACTGATGTACAGTTTTGTGCTACATCCTATTATGATATAGGTTCAGGGGTCCAGCATCCAGATCGCGCTTAGTTTGATTTACCAGCCTTCTCAGCAGTGGAGTTGGTGAGTCCTCATATTTCAAGGACAGGATTTACATTCATTTGTTTCAGTCTTTTATTTAGTTTTCAAACTTCTAGGGTTAGCTGAGAGCTTGTCCCAACAACTCATCTCAATAGAGGCTTTCATACATAGAGTTAGTTTTCAGCTTTTGCAGTTAGTTGACATTTCAGACTCTTCTTTATATATTCATAGATTGTTGGTTTACTTTCTAAACTTATTTTACTAAACTAGTTTAACTTCCACATAGATTTTGTTTTAAACAGAAGGTATAGCATATACCAGGTCATGGGTTAACTTGGGGTCACTTGTGGCTCTAAGCACCGTGTTGCATCTAGGGGGTAGCCTCGAGGCGTGACACACACCTTCATCTATCTTTTTTTTTATTTTATCATTTAGTATTCAGACATAATATTTACATTTAGACTTGTCATTTTAATTTCAGACTTGTATTGTATTATAGAAGCTCTTGGTCTTATGACACCAAATCTTAGGTGGTATTTCAACTTTTTCACATTTTAACTTTGAAAGACTTAGTATTTGAGATATTTGATTTGACTCTTACTTTTTGCTTGATTAGTTAAATTGTATTAGTAAATTCACTGGATTGGCTTACCTATCAGTTGAGAACATATGTGCCATCACGATTTGTGATTTTGGGTCATGACAACTTCTCTATTATCTTATGAGATAACTGAATGGAGAACATACTAAGATATGTTGAGAAGAATACAGAATATATATTATTCTGATATGAGTGGCTCGAGTTTGATATGATCTTATGGACGAGCAATTATATAGTAGAATGGGTACCATGTTGGTAGGAAAGATGGTTCAGATATGAGTGGCTCGAGCACAATGTGAGCTTATAGATAAGCGATTGCATGGTGGATTGGGCACCACGCTGATACTGGTACATAGATACTTAAGGTCCCTTACAGTTCATGACTAAATAGGAAAAAATAAGACCTTTTAGTATGTGTGTACAGATGAGTGATAGATGTGTATTCAATTATGGTACAGAGTAAGACTTATGCGATACAGAGGCTATGCACCTTTGAATCAGTATGGATATAATTTCATGATTGTGTTGTGATTTCATTATACTTGCAGAGTTTTTTGATGACAGACTATGTCTATTTTTGTGACTTATATATCCAATATTGAGTGACATTGATATGTCCATATTTGATTTACTTATCAGGTCATTGATTGATTATTGATTATTGATTATTGAGGGTAAGTGTTTATGTGTTGTGATGTCTTTTGTTGCTAGGTTGACTATGATTGTGGGTGATATCTCTATGAAAAATGATAGGTGTCATGAGTATAATATTCTATAGTAGTTAAAATATTGAGTAAATGGTAATGGACGTGCATAATCATGATGGTACTAGGCATTAGTAACTATGTTGATGATAGCAAGAGATTGATTTAAAACGTAGAAAGATAATTCAAATCTTTTATTGATTTGTTAAGGTAATATGGGAAGGTATGGATAAGTGGCATAAAGTTATTGCATGAAATGATATGTTGAGTCTGTTAATTTTATATCGTATTGCATGAACTAATCTTAGTTGGTTAATAATGCCTACCAGTATATATGGTGTACTGATACGACTCTTGCTACATTCTTTTTGGGATGTAGGTGTGTTATAGGTTGTTTGAAGTTTCTTAGCTGAAGTGATGGATATTTATTATCAGCTTCCGCATATCTCACTCCTCAGGCAAAAGCTGTGTCTTTTATTTTGTCATTCTCTGTATTAGAAGATCTTGTACATGTATAGACTTTGTCCTTGGGATAAATTGTGTTGTTTTGAAAGGAAGAAAAGTGATTTAGTGTTTTCAATTGATAATGATTATTATAAATATTTTCTTCCTAAGAACTTATGTTATAAAGGGGATGGATGGTGAGGGGTCTCTTTTCAAGCTAGAATCGAGTAGGTGCCTGCACAATCACGTAAATTTGATCATGATAGATTCATTGATATTTTGAGATCGACCAACAGAGATGCTTCAAATATTGGGATGAGAAAATTTCTTTCAAATTCTTTTATTGGTGGGCCTAGAGATATGCGTCAATGGTACATGGATGCTATTGCATTAGTTTATCATTTTGGTAAATCTGATTTATTTATAACCATGATGTGTAATCAATCCTGGCCAGAAATGAAGAAAAATATAACATCTATGGATGAAGCACAAAATAAACCTGATCTTATTAGCAGAGTGTATAAAGAAAAACTAGAAGAACTTAACAATTGATATCCTAAAACAAAATATCTTTGGAAAAGTTGCAGCTTTTATGTATACTAGAAAAATTTCAAAAATGAGAATTACCACATGCTCATTTCCTTCTTATACTAACTGCTTAATACAAGTTGCTAACTATGAAAGCTTATGATAGTATTATTAGTGTTGAATAAAGATGCAGAATCATATTTATATTCACGTATTCTTAAATACATGATGCATGGTCCTTGTGGCAATCTTAACCCTACAAGTCCTTGCATGAAGAAAATAGGTTATTGTAAGTTTTATTATCCAAAAACCTTTGCCAATCATACCTCAAAATGAGTTGATTCTTATCCAATTTATAGAAAATAAAATACAGAAATATCACGATCCAAAATCTCAAGGGTTGTGATGGAACCTACCCTAACCAATCCATGGTTGGTAATTCTAACTCAACTACACAATACCCAAAACAAAGGCAACAGTAAAAGATTCCATCCACGATGATAATAATATAACACAAGATATACTCAAATAGAATTGAATAAAAACATCTAAAATTCCAAGATTCAGCTGCCATAAGTACAAGAGTGACTCTAATATAAAATACCAAATTGAAGTACAAGTATGTCAAAGAAAAACTAAATACGACATAAAATAGATGAATGAAAGCAGAGACAATCTCCATTCTGAGGAGCACCAAAGTCCCAAGTAACGCTAAAATGCATGAACACTAGCCATGCAAATCACTCGTACCAAGGTCTACATTAGAAGGATGCAGAAAATCAAGAGTGAGTACAACCACTAGTACTCAGTAGGCATCATAGACCGACTAAACTTAAGCAAAAACTATAATTGGTAACGAATACTATAATAGCTCTGTATGCAGAAAAGTCTCAGCAGTTCAATATTGATAAGTACAATAGATCATCTCGAACTTAGAAATAATATAAATTTAACGTAATGCAATAATACAGATGATACACAATGGCTAATGCCAACCAACATATACAGCCTCCTCAATCTTTGTTGGAAGGTGGGACTCATGAGAAACTCGCAAAGTTCATATACTCGTCCAAAATATACCTCAAACAAAATTAATAAAGAGTATCATTTTTCATCATCTGGAATATGCCTCAGACCAAATCAATAAAGAGTATCACATCTCGCCATCTGAAATATGCATCGGACTAAATCAATAAAAGATTATTCATTTTCTTTCAAAAATTGGTATTTTTAATGGTACAATCAAATGATCCATAAGATAAATGAATATGCATAATCAAGATGATAAGATGAATTAAACACAACATATAAGTACAAAATCTCAAGATATTAATCAACTCATGAACAGGAGCTACAAGCCTCAATATCAATCCAGAAATCCGAGTCACGATTCATAACACGACACAAGCCCTAATTTGGACATTCCAATAGTAAGTCATTTCGTATGCCACTTTAAATCATTAAGTCACCCATCTCATAATATTATTTATACAATAAATTCATACCCAAACGAAGTCTGAAGAAAGTTAAGCAATAACCTACCTTGAAGATGAATCACAAGTCACCAACGATCAGAAACTAGCCTCCCCCTTATGAATGGCTTATGAATACTTCCAATCTATTATGTCACAACCCAAATTATGGGATTGTGTGATCACCTACTTGATTATAACTCGATCGGAGAATCCTTTACTACCCAATTATTATTAATGCGGAATTCCTTAAAACAACATCATTAAAATAATTAATCAATAAAACTCATAATTAAAATTAATATCCTTTAAAATTCATACAAGTCATTTGTCCAATAAAATACAACCATTCTGAAGGACCTAGTCTATACATGTATAAGATATTCTAATAAGAAGTAGGACGATAAATAAAATACATAACTTCCACCTAAGAGACAACGTGCAGAAGGTGTTAGTGGGTACTCGCCGCTGAAATCAAGAAAAGCTTCAATGAACCTATAACAAACCTACACCCAAAAGAGTGTAGCAAGAGTAGTATCAATACACCACATGTACTGGTAGGTATCATCAACCAAATAAGATTAGTTCATGCAATACATGTATAGACATCAATGAAAACACCAGATAATCTCATACCACAACTTTACATAAGGTAAAAATAATGAAGTAAGTTCCAATTAAATCCTACTAATTATTTTTAGACATTTCATTCCACTCATAAAGGTATCACGTATCACACCCTGCTATTAGTACCAACACTATCATAAATACACAAACCCATTATCACTACTCAATTATTTAGTTCTTATAAAACTTATTCTCAAACACTGGTCATCCCTTAAGGAAATTTCACCCACATCCCAAATCAACTCACAAATAAACACAATAGCACATACATCTAATCTCAGACAGTCAACTAGTTACATCAACCATATAAATCACCCAAGTCCAACATATCAATGTCAACGAGCAAAAGACATATAAGTCACTAAAATAGACCTAAAAGACACCAAATAACTCTAAAATTATAATACAGTCACATCACAATTGGATTCATGTCTACATAATTCTTACGGCTATAGAGTCTTGGTACCTCATCACTCTCACAACAACTATTCAATTTGTATACACATACTTAAGGGTCTTATTTCTGCCCAAATAGTCATGACCTGCAGGGGACAACCTAGGGTCTATGTACCATACTGGCATATACTCGATCCTCCACATATTCTCTCATCCATAAGCTCACATTGGACTCGAGCCACTCAATAAGCGAATAGTATGTATATACTTCATTCTCTCAACATATCTCAGTATGTTATCATTTTTAATTATCTCTCAGGATATTACCAGTAAATACACAAAATATAACTAGCGCACTTCATAATTATTAGTCATTTAAAGACATGCTTCAAATAAGTAAAAGCTTATTTATGCAAGCATTGCCAAGCCAAATATATATTCAACCATAGATCATGTGCGAAGATCAATCAACATGTTCATCAATTCAATAACACACACAAGAGACTATAATAACTCTAACTCCACATAGAAACATCACAAGTTCATCTTATTAATTAGTAGCATTCTCATACTAAGGGCCATTACTTCCATTTATAGGTGTGAAGACCCGTCCTTAACATTATTATCATAATCATGAATATCATATTATTAGCCTTTTATCAGACAATTATCGATAGTCAACATACAACGCAACCCCTAAGTCATTTCACTTTTCACTATTGATCATTCTTTATCCATCTGCTCATGTTTCCTCTTAGGACATCTATGTTATGGCACTGCTTCACACTTCATATTAAAAGCATGAGCATAACTCATTTCAAAGTAATCACACTATTAATAACATACACATTAGGTGTATCAATCTTGAGATTCCTTCTAACCCTTAATTTTATTACTTTGGGTTAATAGTTGCATTAGCACAAAATCTCCCTGCCTCTATTCTCATTATTATCACCAAAACTAAGATCATATGATAAAGATAACATATATTATAATGACACTTTTTGTCATTATGGTTGAGCTAATCATGTAATAATCAGGGTTAGAACTTTTCAAAAATTAGAAGTTTAAAATTTAAGACTAGGCTAGTCTTGGATGAAATCCGAGCAAGGTGTGGTCTAGGAAAATCTGGAAAGAAATTAAGTTAAATTAATAATTCTTAGATTATTTTTACATTAACTAAGATGATAAGGAATCCATAGAACTTTTCGAGAGTGAATTCGGGTGAGTAGAACTCCCAATATTGAACCTGATGTAAAGGGCTTAGTCCAGGATATTATGGTTTGAGGATGTGTTCTAAAAAAGGCAAAACTGAGATATTTTATAAGTTTTTGCCTTGCCATACCCACTTTAGCTGGTGGCTAGCTGCTACGCGAGCACAACTATAGTGGAGAAATTCCCGCTATAGCGGAATTCAGAGTCGATTAATCCTACCATAGTGGAAGGCTTCTACTATGGAAGTACCGCTATAGCAGCATTGGATTGCTATAGCAGGGTTAATCACTATTAATGCAGAAACTTCCCAGAAATGTTCATTATTTCACAAATACATTTTGGGGAAGGATGTGGTGATTTAGGACAAACTCTACTGATTTTCCACTAGATTTCTTCATTAAGGTAAGTATTTTTTCCCCGTAAACTAGTACTTTGATTCCTATGTATTAGAATCACTAGTTACAGGCCTCTGGGAGGGTTTAGCTTGACCCAAACTGTAAAATCAGGTATAAAAGGGGTAATAAGGTAAAAAACCTTTGGAGCTTTGGTTAAAAGTGATCATTTATGATTGTAGGGCCATAATTCACTAGAATAACCATAAAGATGGTAGTTTTTAGCTGAATTATTAGTGGGAAATCCCTAGAAAGGAATAATCATGAAACTTGGCCTAGGAGTTCAGGGTTTGGCTATAATCTGCGATGGATAGGTCATTGTTTGATTTTTCTGATGACACTTCCAATCATCTTTGTATTTATGCCTTTTTTATACTATTACAACTTTCCTGTAGTGGCTCCAAGTCATTTATGACTTGCTCTGATCGGTAATTCAGTGTCCTGGTCGTTCATTTGGTTGTTTTGACCATTTTCCTATTTTAGAGCTTTAACTTAGGATATCATTGACTTCAGTCAACATTCTTAGTAAACATGCTCGGAATTGAATTCCTATAGTTTTGATAGCTCTAAAGCGTGGATTTTGGTCTAGATGGACCCTTGGTTGGGGTCTGGGAGTTTTCAGTTTGGTTTTGGGTGAGTTGTTGTGTTTCTAGCCAAGTTAGTTTAACTTTGGTCAACATTTGGAGAAGATGGCCTTGGATGGAAATTCTGACTGCGCTATTAGCTTTTGAATGCCGACTTTAGGCTGGAGGGTTATTTGGTTTGGGTCCTGAGGCTTCCAAAGTTATTTTAGGCCATGGGGTTCCATTTTGGAAAGTTGGCCTAAAGTTGGTTTTTGAGCGTAGGGCCCACTTTAGCTAAATCAACCTCCGTTGGGATTTTCATCGAGTTCAGTGAGTCTTGAATGTCATTTTCACTCTATTAGAATTATTGGTTTTTGAGTATCGCGTTCTGATTGTGCTCAAAATGCCCCATGAAAATTTTAGTCATTGCTAATTGCTGGTATGGGCAGCAGTGTGCGCCTCAGCGCCCTGGGCTCCTGTGCCCCCTGCACCTCAGCGCCTTGGCCGCACTGGCGACCTGTGCCCCTTGCGCATCAGCGCCCTGAGAGCCCTGGTATGCTTGGGCCGCATGCGCCTGGGCCGCCCTGGTGCGCCTGGGCACATGCAGCCTATATAGCTGGCCACCACTTAATTTTTCAGCTCATTTCCTCTTCTTCCCCAACGTTTTTCTGCATTAAAATTAGCTCCAAAGCCTCCAGTGTTTCACCTGGTTTTTCCTAAACCTTAGAGGATTATATATTTTTGGTTCGTGCTCGTTCTTGGCTTTTAAAATTGGTAAATTTCCTTGTTAATTTTCATTAATTTCCATTATATTCCCCACTTTAATCCTCCAAGTTTAGGGGTTGTTTGCGCCTTGGTTTATGGTCCATTTTCACTCAATTTTGGAGCATGAACTCCCAGGAACATGGAGAACATTTTAGTATTTTTCATTTTGACTTCAGGTTGTTAGGATCATGGGCCCGCTATGACCCAAATTTCGACCCGGCTATACTTTTAGCAATATGAGTATCATTAGTCCCATTTTAATGTGTTACTTATGATTATTGTAGTTTGATTTCCATTCAGAGCTTCCCAGAGCGGTTTAGCCTCTGATATCGTCGTTACAACAACTTGTCACCAAATGATAGGTAGATTACGGTCTAAACTCCCTAGACTTCACATATATCGGATAAAATTGTACTAATTGGCATCCTTGGGTTGGGTTATTATCTTGGCACCACAGACCTTGACCGCTTTTTCATGTTTGCCTCGTTTCTTTCATCCATTGTGTGTAGTATTCTTCGTAGATTGGTATTATCATCATTGTGATCTTGTGTGGTCTTGATTTGACTCTGGAAAATAGATGGTAGGCTATTCGGTGGTGTCCGTGAGTCCCGGACATCATTATCGTGACTTTAGGCTGGTTATCTGTGTTGTAGAGCAATTGGAGCCTGTGCAGGGCCAATAGGTTGATTCTGAGCCATTGGGCTGCTATCTGTGTCTGATCATGTCATTTCCTTGCATATAAAAATGACTTTTACCATATTTTACTATGGTTTTGGCTTTGGGCCCACTTGTATTGATTTTCTAAACTTTCATGGCCTCGGGGGCCCATTTTTTATGAAAATGACCTGGAAATGGTTTGGACTTGACTTGTGGATTTCTTGGGGTAAAAAAGTTAAATTATGGTTTCTATCACAGTTTTACTACTATTACTAGATTCGGTAGGGTCGTAGTGCTAGTTGGGTTTTCTTACTAATTTGAGATGATATTAGACTCGATCGGATCGGGCAACAGAGATGTTTTACTACTGTTTTAGACCTGTTTATGTCTGGGCACCCTTGGTGGGGTTTTTGAGATGTATTCTACTGTTTTAGACATGGATTGTGTCTAGGCATGCTGATGTGCCGCCAATTTACAGCACTTTCGACTCCTTTTAACTAAGAACAATCGTACGTTTTCAAGCAACCGTTGTCGTTTTTGATGGTTTTATGTTATATTTGTAGGAAAGGGAGACAAGCATGGAAATGGAAGGAAATACGAGCAAAATGATATTCTGGATAAGAGTGACGGTCCGAGTGACGGACCGTCAAGCTAGTGACGAGTCGTCAAGGCAGCCGTCAACTTAAGGCAACACACTGCATAGTGGCGACGGCCACCGTGACGGGCCGTCAAGCTAGTGACGGTCCGTCACCCAAACCGTCACCCTGAGGCAGCACCACTTCCTAGTGGTGACGGCCACCGTGACGGTCCGTCAAGGTGGTGACGGTCCGTCACCCCAAGCCGTCACACTTAGGCAGTCGGTTACGCGGAATCCGAGCGTTTTTGGGATTTGTTTCCTAGACTTCTATAAATACCCTATGTTAGGTTTATTTTACATGTGAAGCTTTTTACATACATTACCCAATAATTTTAGGAGTTTAAAAGTCTAGATTTGAGAGAGGAAAACACGCAATACACGTTTTCCCCCTCCTCAATCTTGTTCTTGATTTGTTCTTGAGTTCTTGGTTTCTTGTTCTTGGAATACTTGAAGATTGTTTTCATTATATTGTAAGGATCTTTTCCCTTTATTATGCTTATGACTTTCTTCTCTTCTTCTTCAAGCATGATTAACTAAAACTCTCACAACTAGGGTTGTGGGAGCCATGGCAAACGTAGCAAGATAGATTCCGGGTAGCGTCGGGTTCAATATATATGTTGTCACGTTGTTAATCATTCATTATGTCACATTTTCTAGTGGTTGCAAACATTAGAACTTGCCTAGGTTTAATTTGCTTGAGTAAAGAGATTAAAACCGGGAACCTTGATTAACGACGAGGATTCGAGACTACCAACTCTCGTCTTATGATTAATGCTGTAACTAGATTAATCTACTTGATGTTTAGGATTGAAATCTAAAAGCACACCTTTTCAAGTTTGAGAGAATTGAAAAGTAAATTTGTCTATTTGGTTGAGAAACGTTTAGACGATACCATTGATTCAATCACATCGTGACACGCATATAGAAAGAACCCCGTTAAGCCTAGAATCGACTTTGTTACTAACGCCATGGTAAACACTTCCCTAGTTCTCTCTCTCCTATTGATTATCATTCATACGTTAAGTGTTTGTTTTGTTTACAAATATTGATCACAAACCCCCCCCCTATTTACCAGAAACTATTGACGACTAGTCACATACTTCACTAAAGGCTTAACCTTCACCATATTCTCTGTGGGATTCGACCCCAACCTTTGTTGGGTTCTATATTTGACTACGACCGCTTACGCTTCGTTAATTTGAGGTGTAGTTTGGGCGTTATCAAGTCTGGTGTGTTTATTTGACTCTTAGTCATACTTTCCTGCTTTACGTTTTTTGTTGTTTTTGTTATCGACAAGGTACATAGTTGTGCATGCCAAGTACCCGGAGCTCGGGTGAATCAATATTACCTTACGATCCCGAGCTTGCTAGAACATTGAGGCAGAATATGGCTGCACAACTAGAGGCAGCAAGGCTCGCTGCAGAACTGCAGGCCCAACAAAATCTGAATGTTGGTGGTCTGCAGGATGAGATCGCACGGAATGATGAGGATCTCGACTTAGATGGAGTTGGCGCTATGGGCGCCATTGTTGTTCCACCGCTACCGCCCGGAGCCAAGTTCAACATCACTAGCACGATGATTCAGCTGTTGAACTTGAGAGGAGTATTCCGTGGAGCAGCTGGTGACGATCCAAACCGTCACTTAATGAACTTCGTGGGTATCTGCAAGTCGTTTGAACTGCTGGGCGTGAGTCAGACAGCGATCAGGGTCAGGTTGTTTCCGTTGTCTCTGTCTGATGAGGCAGTGTTATGGTTGACAGAACTGACCCCCGACTCTATCGCAACTTGGGGATAGTTGAAAGGAGCTTTCCTAGAAAGGTTCTTTCCTCTCTCTAGGATGATACAATTGAGGGACGATATTAGCAACTTCAGGCAGCAACCACACGAAGCATTGCACGAGACCTGGCTGCGATTCAAGAAGAAGCTAACACAATGCCCGAACCATCAGTTGAACGATGAGTTTTTGATGCAGACATTCTACAGGGCACTTAATTCGGCTACCAAGCCGACGTTGGACAACGCAGCAGGTGGAGCGTTTATGGGTCGCACTTTTGCCGACGCCACAGCTATTTTGGACAGGCTCACCAAAACTAACAGGGCCTGGTACACACGAGATTCAGAGGTAGCAGCTAGCACTTATGTAGTTGGTGTGTCAGCAGAGCAGCGCAGAAAAGAGGAAGAACGGGACCAAGACATGGCCCATCTAAAAATGCAAATGGACCTCTTGACGAAGCACTTGATGTCAGGAAGTATCGAGAAGGTGAAAGCCGTGGGTTCGCAAGGTAGAGCAGCAGGGGTTGAATCTGAGGAGGAGGCCAACTATTTGGGGGGTTTCCAGGCCAATGGCCAGGGAAACCAAGGTCGAAACTATCAGAGAGACAACCACTATGAGAAAGGCGGCTACAAAGATCGCGACCAAGGAAACTGGAGGAACAACACCGATAGAGGGGGGTTGTATATACCACCTGGTAATCGGGACAAAGCTGGCAACGAAGCAGAGACGTCCAAACTCGAGAACATGATGGTTAAGATGCTGCTAAAGGTGGAATCGACTGACTCTGGGGTAAAGGCAATGAGGATTGAGTTATCAACATTGTGTCAGGTAGTGGAGTCACATTCCACCGCGATCAAGCAATTAGAGCAGCAAGTAGGTCACATCTCGGCATCTCTAAACCCAAGGAAGGCAGGTACCTTGCCGAGCGACACCACTCATCCGAGGAATGACGCAAGCTGTATGGCGATCACCACAAGAAGCGGAAAAATATTACCGAAATCACATCCGGTAATTTAGACCCAAGGTGATGTTGCGGATGATGAAGAGGCGGTAGAGGAGGAAACTCCAAAGCCCGCGGAGAAAAGCAAGGAAGCTGAAAAGCTTCCAACTATGATGCCTCGACCACCACCTCCTTTCCCGCAACGTTTGAAGAAGAAAGCTGACGATGGTAAGTTCCTGAACTTCATGACCATGCTGAAGCACATTTCAATAAACATACCATTGGTGGAAGCGCTGGAACAAATGCCCGGTTATGCCAAGTTCATGAAGGACTTGATTACAAAGAAGAGGTCGGTAAGTTTTGAACCGGAGGACAACCTCCACCACTGCAGCGCTATTTCTTCAAGGTCGTTAGTCGAAAAGAAGGAAGATCCAGGTGCTTTCACTGTTCCCTGTACTATTGGAAAGCTCAACTTCGGAAGAGCATTATGTGATATTGGTGCTAGCATCAACTTGATGCCGCTAGCGGTCTACAAACAACTGGGTTTGGGAGCTCCTAAACCAACATCCATGAGAGTAATGATGGCTGACCGCTCAGTAAAGCGACCGGTGGGAATCTTATCTGATGTGCTGGTCAAGATTGGTAAGCTTATATTCCCGGCCGACTTTGTGATCTTGGATTGCGAAGTAGATTTTGAAGTTCCCATAATCTTGGGACGACCATTGTTAGCCACAACAAGAGCACTGGTCGACATGGAGAGAAACGAACTGACCTTCCCATTGAACAATGAAGTGGTCAAGTTCGATGTGTCCAAATTGATGAAGCAACCAAGTGACATGAGGGTGGTTGCGGTCATCAAGGCTATTGAGGAAGTCCCTGCGGATGTGTATCTTGAGGAGAAGGGTTGTGTTGAAACCCGAGCTGTTATGAGAGTAAGGTCGCGATTGCAAGAGGACGAGCATGTGAAGGAAAGCGGTGAAAATAAATCAAGGAAACGAAAACACCGCAAGAGAATCTGCAAAGAAAGAGCAAAGAAATTGTCGCGACTAGCGATGGAGCCCAACGAGGAAGCTAGAACGCCACACTCCATCGAGTTCTCCTACTTTGGAGACCCTGGCGGTCTCCAACATCATTCCAGAATCTGAGTCATATCGACTTCACAGGTATTCCTTTATTCTCACAGTTTTTAGTTTTCATATGTATGCATTGGGGACAATGCATGAGTCTAAGTTGAGGGTGTGGGGAAACCTGTGAGTCAGCACCGAGGGTTTTTGTTGCCGAGTTCTTTTCCCTCCGGTGTGCTATCTAGTAGAACCGGCATGTTTAGGTTGTTATTTTTTTAAATTTTTTTTAGTGTCTATAGCAAGCATGGCGTTTTTCTTGTTTAAAAACGAGGCCGCTTTAAATTTTTCTGGTTTTGTACTTATGTTGAAATGATTGACTGTCTGGATCCTCGAATGTCATTGTGTGATTATGATTAGAATGGGTATGCTTAAGCCGAGCGGTTGTTTGATAGTTGGTAGCGATATAGTTTCTTGGTGCCAATAGCGTGTGAGATTATTGTTATAAATTCTTACTCTGTGCATGCATCTAGAACTTGCCCGGTCTATTTTTGTTAAGTTCAAAGTTTGGTTGCTTAGGAAAGGATCACAGGCCCTTTTTGTGTGCAGTCCACTTAACCTAAAAGACCGTCCAAATATAAAATCCCTTTTTGATCCCTGTTTGAGCCATAATTAACCTTTTTCTTTCAATAACCTGTCACCATTCCTATTTAACTTTGAATCCCTATTTTGGCCCTGGTCCTTCCTTGGACATCGTGCACCTCAACTCAGGCAATCTGCCTAAGTTGAGGGTGGCTACTATAGAGGTAAACCCTGTTTTGGCCCTGGTCCTTCCATGGACATTGTGCACCTCAACGCAGGCAATCAGCCCAAGTTGAGGGTGGCTACTTCAGAGGTGAATGATAAGAAAAAGAGGATGAAGAAGATTGGTTGGGAATAGAATGAAAATTCGGGTGTGTGCCTAAGAAAAGAAAAGAAAAATAAAAAGAGATGAAAAAGAGCGAAAAAGTAATAAAAAGAATTGTCAAGATAAAGAGGCCGCACCTGTAGCTAGAGAAAAGGAAATAAAAAGGTGAATAAGGATGAACAAAAAGTTATGTGGTAATAAGACGTCGGTGGTTCCAAGGAGGGCTTAGCCACTAACCCCTAAATGTATCCTACCTGCACCTGAAGCCTCATTACAAGCCTAAACAAGTCCTGTAGTGATCCTGAGCGGCTTTCTGAAAAACTGAAATAGAATAGTAAGGGCAAGCCTATGGTATCGCATATGCATTGTTTGAAATCGTTTGTGAGTGTGAGCGCCTACCTAGTCCCAAATCTTGTGTGTGGGATTTCTTTGTGGTGAGGGCACCAAGATGTCTGTATTGTCTATTGATTGTTAGGATAGCTGCGTATGTGTATGCATAATATTCTATCATATCGGAATGACATGTTTGGATCCATGCAAGTTAGTGTTTCATACATTTGTGTGCTACGAGGGAGCTTGAATTAAAATTGAATAAGATGTTGAATGACCATGAGTTGCTAGAGACACGAGTTTGTTTTCTTAGTTAAGTCGTCGTGTTGTTTTTCTTTTATGTTATGTTGCTTGAGGACAAGCGAACGTTTTAAGTTGAGGGTGTTGATGTGCCGCCAATTTACGACAGTTTCGACTCCTTTTAACTAAGAACAATCGTACGTTTTCAAGCAACCGTTGTCGTTTTTGATGGTTTTATGTTATATTTGTAGGAAAGGGAGACAAGCATGGAAACGGAAGGAAATACGAGCAAAAAGATATTCTGGATAAGAGTGACGGTTCGAGTGACGGACCGTCAAGCTAGTGACGAGCCATCAAGGTAGCCGTCAACTTAAGGCAACACACTGCCTAGTGGCGACGGCCACCGTGACGGGCCGTCAAGCTAGTGACGCTCCGTCACCCAAACTGTCACCCTAAGGCAGCACCACTGCCTAGTGGTGACGGCCACCGTGACGGTCCGTCAAGGTGGTGACGGTCTGTCACCCCAAGCCGTCACACTTAGGCAGTCGGTTACGCGGAATCCGAGCGTTTTTGGGATTTGTTTCCTAGACTTTTATAAATACCCTATGTTAGGTTTATTTTAGAGGGGAAGCTTTTTACATACATTACCCAATAATTTTAGGAGTTTAAAAGTCGAGACTTGAGAGAGGAAAACACGCAATACACGTTTTCTTCCTCCTCAATCTTGTTCTTGATTTGTTCTTGAGTTCTTGGTTTCTTGTTCTTGGAATACTTGAAGATTGTTTTCATTATATTGTAAGGATCTTTTCCCTTTATTATGCTTATGACTTTCTTCTCTTCTTATTCAAGCATTATTAACTAAAACTCTCACAACTAGGGTTGTGGGAGCCATGGCAAACGTAGCAAGATAGATTCCGGGTAGCGTCGGGTTCAATATATATGTTGTCACATTGTTAATCATTCATTATGTCACGTTTTCTAGTGGTTGCAAACATTAGAACTTGCCTAGGTTTAATTTGCTTGAGTAAAGAGATTAAAACCGGAAACTTGATTAACGACGAGGATTCGAGACTACCAACTCTCGTCTTATGATTAATGCTGTAACTAGATTAATCTACTTGATGTTTAGGATTGAAATCTAAAAGCACACCTTTTCAAGTTCGAGAGAATTGAAAAGTAAATTTGTCTATTTGGTTGAGAAACGTTTAGACGATACCGTTGATTCAATCGCATCGTGACACGCATATAGAAAGAACCCCGTTAAGCCTAGAATCGACTTTGTTACTAACGCCATGGTAAACACTTCCCTAGTTCTCTCTCTCCTATTGATTATCATTCATACGTTAAGTGTTTGTTTTGTTTACAAATATTGATCACAAAAACCCCACCCCCTATTTACCGGAAACTATTGACGACTAGTCACATACTTCACTAAAGACTTAATTCTCACCATATTCTCTGTGGGATTCGACCCCAACCTTTGTTGGGTTCTATATTTGACTACGACCGCTTACGCTTCGTTAATTTGAGGTGTAGTTTGGGCGTTATCACATGCATGTTAGAGATTTAAGCCACTAGCTTGGATCAAGACCCACTCCGGATGATGTTTTTTGATATTGAGATATAGTATAGGGTTCGGGACCTCCATGGACCTTGTTATTCTGGACCAGGGACATAGGCTACGTGTACTAGAGGAGGGGTATACAGTGGAGTAGAGGTATACGGGCAGAGTCCTTCTATGAAACCTACTTATTGGGCCCGTTCAACACCAGAGGAGGTACATACAGAGTTAATGTTCTACCCAGAGATCATCATACATCATATCATTCATTATTTGAGGCTCCACACTTATTTTCTTTTGGGTGAGTGTACGCTCTGGTTGTATGGGAGTCCTGAGGGTTTTGTTTGCGTTCTTCAGTTGTATAAGCGGCCGGGGGACTGTAGGTAGACTATTTGTTACCCTATCGCGATATTATTCCCCTGTAATAGTTGTATATGAGGTTAGATACTGAGAGATTGTTAGTTTCTTGACTTGAGATGCGTATGCTTAGTTTCGTTATTGAATCTTGTTTTTGAGCATGACTATTTTTATTCTTCTTCTCCCTTCCATTGTACTTAAGGTTACTGGTATACCGCCCATTTGTAGAACTTCTTATATATACTATTATTGCGACGACCCCAGGTGCGTCATTTCTTACTATCACCTGTTCCTGTTGTGTATATTCTATTTTCTAGCCTTATATGCTATTTTCTGTTGTCTTCCTTCTGTGCTAGCTCTTGTGTGCTTCTTCATTGTTTTCGATGACTATTTGTTTTTATTCTGCCTGTTTCTATTCTTTTATCTTATATCTACCCAGTCGGCCTATGATACCTACTGGGTACCTTTTGCTTTGCATTGGGTTGTCATACTACACCTCTGCATCTTCTGGTGCATATCCTAGTATGTGACATCGTCGTTAGCTCGTGGACGCTCATGCTGGGAGATTTTGGACCGTCCTTGACTGAGGGTGAGCTATTGGTGCCCGGAGTTCAACTTTAGTTTATCTTTTGTATTATGTACTCACTTACTACTCGGAGACATAGTGTATATATTATTTTGGATCCCGTTTGTACTCCTTATATGTAGTTCTAGCTCATATATACTATGATTCCAGTTCTTGGGTTGGTTTAGCTACTTTTATATTCCTGTTGTTACTTTTATTCTCGTATAACCCTTTCTTTCGCTTATATTACATGTTCTTTCGCTTGCTTGTTAGACAATATCCCATTACTGAATGTTCTGAGCTACGGGGATTGGTTTGCCTACTGGGGAACTATAGGTGCCATCATGATTGAGAAATCAGGTCGTCATAGCTTGGTATCAGAGCCAAGTTTCACCGGTGTCATCAGTATAGGAGCCAATGTCTAGTTGTAATGACCCTTCCGGTCATTTCCACGTTTAAGTTTGAAGTCAAGCAAATCGGCAAAAGATATCGTAAGACCTTTAACAATTTTCTGAACTTTGGGTCAAATGTGTCGGGGATTTTCTCCCGATATATAAAGAGTTAGAAGTCCCCCGAAATACCAAATCGAAGGTCTACGAGTCTAGTTTCCAACGCACAAAACCGCACGTCCAACGGATCTCGGAGTAAAGAGTTATGACTGTTTTACCGCGGACTGTCTGGCAGAAAACGGGTTGCGAACCGGGTCGCGAATCGGGTCGGGTTTAACCCGATTTAAGCTTCAATTTTACGTTTTAAAATGCCATTTCAGTTCCGAAACAGTGATAAAATATAAGGGAGGATTCCGAGAGAATTCTTGAATAATTGAAATCGTGCGTAGGCGAATTACGAGCCTAAACTTAAGAACTTCATTAGCATCGTGTGTGTATTTGAAATAATTATTTAAAAGTTTAATTTGGTAAAAACTATATTAGTGTTGCCTTTTCAAAATATTTTAATGGTTTAAGTATTTATTTTATAAAGTTTTTATACTCCGTAATATTTTAACGGAGATAGGAAATTTAGTTATGTTTAAATTTATTATTATAATATAGTAGGTTTTATTGGAAATGGTTTTCTATGAATTGTGGTATATTTAAAATATTATATTTATTATACCACGAATTTACGTAATACCCGAATATATAAATAACGGGATGAAAATAACATTTTGTCACCTTGTGAGTGCCACCTCCACCCCACGTGTAAGTGGAGGGAGTGGCCAACAATCATCTATGTGGCAGCATATGAGTAAATGGTATGCATACTATGCAATTCCATTAAGTTGGATAATACTACATGAATCAATTGCTTTAAATTGCTGCTTAAGCATTCTATTAAGTCATGGTTGCTGCATAAGCATTATTCATTTACGTGAGGAGTATTGTGAGGGAAAAACTTTGTGTTAATTAATTAATTATCTTGTCAAGTTATTCCGTCCCAAATCCGAATCCGATTCCGATTTGGTTTTGGATTTTCTCGGAGTGGTTCGAGCTTGGACATCGTGTTTCAGCAGCTTGTCATCGGACGACAGGTAGGTTACGGTTTAATTTCCCTAGACTCCGCATATATAGAATAAAATTGTATTAATGGGCATCCTTGGGTTGGTTTATTAGGTTGGTACCACATACCTTGACCGCTTTATTCATGTCCGCTATTTTTATTCCTCCGTTGTTTGTAGTTTTTGCGGATATATTTTATTTACCCTTGTGGT